>BSBN01000013.1:4200000-4797500 GCA_027924645.1 Cunninghamia lanceolata | reverse complement strand
CAGCTCATAACCATTTCCATGACTATTCAAATTCGTGAGACATCAATAGTCCCACATGCACCAGTCGACGGCCAGTTTTGTAGTTTATGTACACGACCACGAGATAGTTAACCATCGGCACTTTTGTTGCCGACAAGACCAACAGTCTACAACTAACGACCATCAGGAAGACCCTGGCTGATGTCGCATCGGAGTGACCACAACCAGTGGAGTGACTTTTCCAAATAGTGCTGATAGTTATAATCTTGCTGATCCATAACCTCCATCAGAAAGACACAAACCATCGGAACGACCTTGCAAAGCCAGACTGACAACTATTGTTACACTGATACAGATCCTTCATCAGAGTGACCCAGAGTGCTAGAGAGAGTCATAGCGACATGTCAGGTCTCGCTGATGTCAACCTTCATCGGAGTAACACGAAGACCCTGTGAGACTCTTATTGAAGTGTCATGTCCCAACGATGCCAAGCCCTCGTCGGAGAGACAAAAAGCACCGGAGATACAACTTCCAGTCACGCTGATCTCACAAGTCACACTGATACACTGCACCAAGCCTATCAGTCCATTGTTGGGACAAGCACCTTAGTCCCACTGAAATGATCAACACTCGCTGATGCTTGTAAATCTGAGACACATGTACTCAATAGTCTACATTTTGACACCTTTAATATGATTTTGAGTCAAATAGGTTTAATAAATGTTAAACTTGATGAGGAAGACAAATGTATCTTCTCACTTTTTTATTTACCCAAAAATTAGGAGAACATAATGCTTGTTATAAATGGTAGTGTTGCAAAGGTGACTATGGAATCCTTTATTGTTACAATGTTCAATGGAGCTATGAGGAGAAAGTTCAATGATGAAGGTTCTAAGGATTCCTTGTATGTTCCGCAAAGGCCCAAGGACAAAAGTGGATCTAAAGGGGAATGGTATAAATATCAATCCAAGTCAAGAGGAAAATCTAGAATCCCTAGGAAGATAAGAGGAAAGTTTTGGAAATATGGAAAAAGAGGACAACTGAAGAAGGAATGCAAAAAATCAGTTAATCACTGCCACAATCTCATGATCATTATTCTAGTAGAAAATCCTAGTTTTCATTCTTTTTTCATAATGCATTAGTTAATCACACACTTCACATTTGACATCATGCTAAAAAGATCAAATAAGTTTTGTATTTCTTCTCGACTATTTCATTTCTCTATCTTAATTACTTAATATCTCAATATTTTATTCTACTCTCAACTCCTTGTACTTTAAAGTTTAATTAAATCTAGGATTGGACTTAAATCTTATATTATAGGGTATGATTTATTTCCCTACATTTTTTTAAACTCACAATTTCCATGCCTATGTTTAGGATAAAAAAAATTGATTTTTATTTTGAGATTTTTGTGGTTTGCATTTGTTGGAAACAACCCAATGCCTTTAATTTTGCATTCCTAAGAAACATCTAGGATCCTTATGTCCCCTTCAACAAAGTACTAGGTCAAACCCTCACCTTGCAAACATGACTACCTCTTTCTCCTACTTCCTATGACAATCACATGTTGCATTCTAATGATGAAGAAGAATATTATGATCATGATGTCTTTATTAAAAGTGTTGAAAATGAATAGAAACATGAGATCATTGATAAATTGAAATATTTGTGTAATCAATTAGCTAATATAGATGATAATATGTCCACTTCATATTTCATTGATGGTCTTACTCAAGTACTTACCACAAAATAACATGGCATAGATACAATTAAGGATATATATGAAAAATAATTAAAGATAAACAAATTTAATTAACATTATTGCCAACAATTCATACCAAAGATTGAAAAATTTAAGGATATTGCAATAGGTAATTTTTCAACAATTGAACAATCCATTTAATTAACATTATTGCCAATAATTTAATCATCCTTTTTGAAACATGGATTGCAAATAATTCTAAAAATTTAGAAGTCCTGGTCATTAACTTTACTGTTTGCTACAATGTCATCCAGTGTATCATTGTCAATGTTCATATGTTATTTCAAGTATTTAATATTAACATCATCCTCATCTTGACCTCCATCATCTTCATCATCATTGAAATCTGATTGTAGACCATCTATATTGTTACCAGATGTATTTGGATCATCATTTTGTATACCATCCATATTGTTGTCTTCCATAACATCATCCAACTCTGGATTGTTGTCTTCTTGTTCTTGAACATAACCATCTTCAACATCATCATGGATGTCAATTTCTTTGATGTTCTCTAATCCCTCTCATTTTGTTGGCCATCATTATTTTTCTCAGTATCCACTAATGCATCGTCAAATACATGCCTTAATCTTGGATCATAATGTATAACAAATATCCATTTTGGGTCCAAAATATCTTCATAGAAAAATACCTACACATGAACGATATACATATATTAGACATATGGTATAACATTTTTATTGATTAATAAACACATGTATATATTTGCAATAAACTATGAATTAATAGATTAATGATCACTACCGCTTCTTGTTTGAGTTAAAGAAATACCTGCTCACAATGAATTGGTAGAACATAAGGATCCTTATCCTCTGGTAGGAAACATGAGGAATCTATAGAAAACAATCCACTATGGGTATCATGTCTTTGTGTCCTCTCAAATGCTTTATACCATCTACACTTAAAAATACAACATTTAAAAGAGCGGTAATCCAACTCAATAATTTCTTGTATTTTCCCAACATATTGTAGATTCCCTTCAATTATATTCTTATCTTTTGAGCTTGATCAACTGGATTGCTTGAAGTCAACCATGATGCCACAATCGAATGATCTTCTCTTTACATCTACACTTTCTACATGATAATGTCGACCATATGCCCACATTGCTGGATATTTCCTCACCTATGAAAGACCATTTATTTTAGTGAAAATAAATATAATGACGAATATTAAAATAGTTAATAGTGTCAAAGCTATAAGGAAACAACATTTTGTAAAATTCCAACTGTAACTTTCTTTCACATCCTCTAGACATGTTGATTTCATCTTTTGTTATGTTTGAATCTATACCTGCATCTTCTATTTGATTTTGAATTTGTTTAGTAACCCATTCTAGTGTGCAATCTTTGCCCCATTCCCGAAGCAGATCAGTGGGAAGTGGAGTATTCCTTGGGTTTGATCTCTTAAATTGTCTCCTTGCTTCTAACACTTCTTCCCTCTTTTTATCATACAGATCAATCCATTTGGTCATAAAGTACATAATGAACTTGTCGAGTATAGCACTTTCGTCTACACCTATTACATGTCAACATGTTTATTTCAAACTCCAAATGTCATGCTGTTAATTTGACAAATAAATTACAGAGTAAATTAATGATAGCAAGAAAAAAAACCACATTGATTATGAATTTACTTACTAATTTGTACTTGAACACCATTAGATTGTGGTTTTTCTCCATCAATAATATCTGATGCTCGTTCTTCATCCTAGAAGCGTGGCCCATCTTCAAAATCCTTACCAAGGAATTCACACAGGAAGAAAAATGCTTCATTCAATACATACCCTTCAACCATGCAACCCTCTGGATCTACCTTTTGTTAGACATATCTTTTTAGAGTTTTCATATACGTCTCAAAGAAAAACATCCACCTCATTGATACGACACCCCCCAATTCAATGTCATCGACTAGGTGTATAAGTAAATGGACTTGTAGGTCCATGAAACTTGTAAGGAGCTCGTTCTCAAATACACATACAATTTCTGCAATTTCCTTCTTCCATTTTGGCACTTCACATTCGTGGATCTCCTTCGAGGTTACCCACCTAATATAAGAATAGTAAATTAGTATGAACCTTTAGTCAAAAATTAATATGCAATATAATATATCTATGTCTCTCACACATTAACCACATACCTTGTAAATGCTGACAATTGACTTATGGCATTCCTTAAGTCAACTGTAAGATAGGAATCCCCCCTAATTGCCAATGGCATGATATGCTATGAAACACATTTATGAAAAGGTCATTAGTAATTTTTTCTCACACAACATAACGATATGAAAATATATTTAGTACTTAATTAATGTTACCAGTAAATGTTAAATGATGATATATAATACCTTCATAAAATTATGAAAATCATGTGTTTTAAATCCTGTGATATGTCCATCAACTGTAAAAGCTTTAGCCAATGATGACCCATAGCCAATAGGTGTCCTTATTGAACGGATGACATTTTTTAGTTGGTCTAGCTCTTTTTTTTTTCAACTCACTTCAGTAGGGTAGTGAATCCTTTGTCTGACCAACCAAATAGTGACTTGATTTCTAATAATATTAATGTGCATGCCAGTTTTGAGGTTCTACTTGCACCCGATTTGAACATGGGTTTCTTCGCTGCTTGCTTGATGGAGTCTTTCAGGTTGTTATCATCAACATTATGTTGGTGGTAATTACCCCTGCTATCATCGTTATTGTCAACCATATGATCATTATTGTCATCATTGTTTTCATCCCCAAAGAAATCTGTAAGCATTTCATTCAATCCTTCTTCATACACTGCATTTTCACTATCATGATCATCATCATTAAGGCTAGGTGGCATGCCATCAGTGTATGCAGATCTCATCAGCTCTTCAAATTTCTTAGCTGATAGTATTCTCTTCAATAATGCTCTTTTCACCTTGGTATTGTTTGAAGGATGGTTTGGATCATCCTGTCCAAATCTTAATAACCCAGTTGGATCTTGGGTATTAGTATGTGTTTCATCAACATCTTCTACATATTAACAAACACAAGCATTATTTAATGTTTGGCAACAATTGGATAAATCATAAATGCATTAATTTCAAAGAAATATAATCAAATATGGCTTAAAAAATTAAAATATTGGTTGTATGAACATATATACATAAATTGAATAATGGAACATTATTTTATAGACTATCTTTTTTATACAATAATTTAAATAAAACACAATTTGGACAACATAGTTTATAAAATATCAGTCCACACTCATTTATTATTCTTTGGTTTTCTACCCTTAAGAACATCCTTAGGGAGACCTTGTTCTTCCCTCTTCTTTTGCACAGGAGTGAGTTTTAAGAAGGGGTAATCAATCAATAACTCATCCCCAATGGTAAGGTCCATAATAGCCTCAACCATTATCAATCTATCAACCTCTCTTTCCATATCTCCATCTTTATCATTTATAACCTCAACAAATTAACAATTCGGTCTTACAGTAAGGTCCCTTCCCTTCTATTTATAAATCCTACAATATTTTTGTGTGTATGCACGTCCATCTATATACATAAGATGACCTCTATTCATTTCTTTTCCACTTTCCAATTGGAGATGATGTGTATACATATTCAAATTTAGACCATATGCTGACATGCTAGGCTTATATTCTTCTAGCCTTCTCCATTCACCAATGTAATATGATGGACCATAATATGGCATTAATCTCCTAGTGGTTTGTTCTGAATTGTTTCTATGTTTAGATCCCACATGTATATTTTGGATAATAAAGAGGCCTAGATTCTCTCCATGAATATTGGAGGGTCGTATCATGTAGCTGTATCCCTAAAATTGAAACACCTTGTACACTCTAGGTAGTTGTTGATCACTAGGCCAAGCGCAATATAGTCGATGATCAAATGTCTCTTTGTAAATTGATCTCAAACTCAGGGGCAAGTCATCATCTCCATCACATTCATTCTCATAGGGTATGTAGTCCACCTTCCCCTTGTCTTTAAGCAAATTATGCATCTTTAAACTAGTTCTTATTCTGTTGCTTATTTTCATCAATTCCTCATCTTCCGATCTGGTATATTGGCACATATTTTTGTTAGTTGTGTCATCTGATAAATGATCATTGTCCTCTAGGCTAGAAGTTGGTGATCCAGGAAACTTTAAACCAAGAACTTTATCCTGCAAGTATCCATTAAAAAAAAACTAGTTATTTAAATAATATAAAACAATGTTTAAACGAAGTATACATGTTATTTATATCAATTTGGAAAATTCCTTACCACAATTCCTATTGGATTTGAATCGATTGTAGGAGGCATACTACTAAATGGAAGCTCATCATATTTGTAATGTCTTTGTACAATCGCTTGTTTGACTTGTTCCTTTCCACGACATACAGAACAGCCACAAACAATAATTTTCTCAAAGTATTCATCCCATGTACTATAGTCCTGACCAACCTCTTGTTCAGTGCAATCATTTGTTGTGTCTGTAAGATCCATTGTCATATCCTCTTCCACCCATTGTCGTCTACGTGATTTAACAGTTTTAGGTCCATGTCCATGTACATATATTTTTCGTTTTGTAGTTGAATGTTCAGGCTTTGTATTTGCTCCAATCTCCATCTAAAATAATCAACAACATGCATTAATTTATGTCAAGATTGGATAATACATTATAAATTTCAATAATACTATGAAAAAAGATGGACGTATCACAAAATGCCATTAGATCATTTTTTCCTAAGGAAATTGGATTTGAGCACCTGATTTCTTGCTTCATTCATTGTGTCCTCATTTGATATGACATTATATGTTGCCATGGCCTCGTCTGGCCCCTATAATACACAACATAGTAAATAATGTTTAGTACACCAATTATATCATTTCAACGAATATGCTATCCAACACAAAACCTCACTTTAGTCATATATTTGACATATTGATATCATGTTTTGGCCATCCTAATTTTCAAACTTTTCCCTCGATCATAAAATCACATTTAATCACCATTCCTGTGCATTTTCAACCAATAAGTTTGACCTCAGAGGCCTCGTGGACCAAAAAATGACTTTATCTCCTCTATGTTGTAGCATTTCTGAATTCATAAACACCTTCCTCCTTTGGTTGAGGTTGCTTTCTCTTCTTACCTATATTGTACCCGCAAATTCCATTGTCATATCTATTTCCACCCGCTTTCCTCTCTATGATTTAGTAGTTCTACGCCATCCACGTCCTCTCTCCATGGCCTCCTCTGGATCCTGCAATACACAACAATAACAATAGTCACATAATAGCTATGCACCAAGAGAATATTCTTGAATTTATCTTGTTAATACACTTGCTTTTCATTAAGATGTACTATGAAAAACAAAATAGGACATTGCAACATTTTGCTCTTCAGAAAAAGTTTACACATGGAATCTTGACAACTAGAGCTCAAATCTTATGATTACAAGATGACTACAAATTCACATCAAAAAGACATTTATTTCATATTTGACTCTCCTTTATCTTTTATGGGTCATTTTAAGGCAATCTATATCTCTCCAAGTGGCCATAAAACCCTCAAAACTATCATAGAACCCTCAAAATAGTCTCAAAGAGTCTTTGGCACCAAAATTTTAAATTCTTGATGGAGGGAAGGATAATTTGGATGTTAATTTTGAAATCACATCATTAGATCTTTGTTAGGTTAATCCTAGCCATTGGATATTCTTTAATTATAGGGACATTATGTTATATTCCACCATTACCCTTCACTCCAAAATTAATGGTTTCCTTTGAAAAGAAAACCCTCCATTAGCTATCATAACCCCAAATATCTATTGAAGTGAACTTAAACATTATGTGCAATTGTCATTTCTCATATTAAGCACCTACCTCCCTTCTTAGTGGTCCCACATGTGTGATGTATGCGAATGAGTCATATGGTACCTGTGCTACATGTTTAAAGTTTGAATTTTGCTCATATTGTTGGAAAAAGGCCCAAAAAGACCTTTGATTTTTGAGTTTTATACTCTATAACATGCATCTCCTTGATCTTTTCATCTAATCTATGACATGTTGTCTTTGCATTTCAATGAGATAAATTCTTGAAAAATGACAATCCAGAGGTTAAAGAGACAAGTTGATACCTTACCCAAGTTGTCATGTTCTTGAAACCTTGTCACTATAAAGAGGAGATATCTAGAGAGTAATGTCACAAGGACATAACCAAGGCATGCACTATCATGAGCCATAGGGACAACTTACTACACCATCCAAAATTCCATTTGAACTAGCTACTATCAATAATTCACATTATTGGGGACTGTCATGAAGAAAACACCATGCATAGGACTGTCATAGTCAAAGTGGAGAGGATTGTCTAGTCATTGTATGACTGTCATAATAGCTAGTGGTTTAGTTACCATGCTTCAACCTAAAATAGGTTAATGAGAACATATAAATGAAAATCATAATACCATAAGTACACTCCATAAGATGCCAATATAGTCCCAATATCATGCCATCATGATAGTAAGAGAAGAGTTGTTTGGTTTTTCCAAAGCCATATTAGTTGCATAAGGATTGTCACCAACCATCTGTGTAAGGTCGTGAAAGAGTGAGTCATTATTGAGCTAATCATAAGAGAATCATGAAGTCAAAATGCTATCATGGAAACAAGATATAGTTACTTATTATAAGGACAATCCAAATTTGGTGAGGTTACTTTTTTATCAACTTTCAAGCAAAATACATCATTTTGCATTGATTGGCGCTAAATTAGGCGCATTTTATGCCACCTTTGGTGCCCCAAACAGATTACATTTTTTGCCTAAAATTCAGCGGTAAAGTTGACGTTAATTGCTCCGACTACTAGATCAATTTTTTTTTTAAAATTCCTGCCTGCACATACAAAACAAAAAAAAACAAAACAAAACTTTAATATTGATTTTTGGTGTTCATTTTTTGTTTGGAGATCGAGCGTTTGGGTTGGAGTCCCACCTGAATTAATATATGAGAAATTCGATAATTACAGGAGAAAAACACCGCGTGAAGAGAGGAGAAAAACGCTGCGCGAAGAGATGAGAAATTCGATTTAGTTTTCG
The DNA here is from genome assembly GCA_027924645.1 of Cunninghamia lanceolata. NCBI lineage: Eukaryota > Viridiplantae > Streptophyta > Pinopsida > Cupressales > Cupressaceae > Cunninghamia > Cunninghamia lanceolata. The sequence continues at coordinate 4,788,662 of BSBN01000013.1, read as the reverse complement.
ACACCATAGTTAAGGGTACAATTACAATAAAATTTTTTTCGTTCCCAAATATATTTTTGTTTCGATTAAATGGAGAGGATTGTGAAGAAAGGGTTGTAAATATTGTTTTGTTTATAGGTGAATCGTTTAAGTCTCATGTGATTGCAAAGGAGGGTAAAATTGTAGACATTGCATTATTTTCTTTGCATCCGAGAGCAGTGAATGCATTTTTCAAACCCCAATGCCTAGGTTCACTTATCATTACCATCAATACCTTTCTCTGAACACAACTTTCTCGCTTCCTTCCTAAAAAAGTAGTTGAGTGATTTAAGATAAGTCGATTGTGAGCAAACTAAAATTAGGGCTTTTGAGACGAGGGTGAGCAAACTAAAACAAAGGTTGGTCGAGACAATATGAGGAGATAGGGATTTTGAGACGATGGTGAGAAAACTAAAATTAGGCTGGGAACTATAGATTCCCTCCCAAGGCACCAATTGATTCATAGGAAAACAACTTCATGATTTGCTATACAAAGTAAAGTTCAAAATCCTTGAAGAATACAGAAAAACTGGATGAAAACTTTCATACCTGGTAGTGTGTACTTCATTTGCCTCCACAGACTAAACAAAAATAATTTGCCTTAGGTCACCTCAAAATGTCAAGCAATAGAGGGAAGAGAGAAAAGGGAGTAGACTCTGGCCACAATGAGGTAATTCATTGTCAATTTATAGATTTGTAAATGTTTCCATTGTTTCTTTGATTTTTAATTTTTAGTTTTTTATTTGTAAATTTAAAAAGAAGAAATTTATTTTATAGGAACATGATACTGACAAAGATAAAGAGGCATTGGCTTCCATATTGGGGGTAGAGGCAATGAACAAATTGGATGGTGTGGACTTGACAATGCTTGCCAGATACATAGAAAAATGATCCGGTAAAGCCCTTGAAACATTACAACCAAATCAATAGTGTCAAAGGGAATCAATTGATTCCCCAACTAGTCATGGATCGAGCAAAAGATCTAGGAGGAAATCAATAACAATAACCTCTAAGAATGTGGAATAGGGAACATAGGCTTCCAATGTTCCACCCCCTCCTATGACACAAACTTCTTCGACCACCATGCCATGTTTTGCATCTTACATTGGTAACTAGTCCATATGCCATGTTTTGACAAGAGGAGACATATGGCTAGCATCCAAGCCAATTTGAAAAGGAAATGTTACAAAGAAAAAAGTAGACCGATTTTGTAATCTGGATGGAGAACGAGGTATCAATAGTTGACTTTCAATAACTTAGTTGGATATTGTTGTGTTAATATGTCAATTTGAATTTCTTGTGTTGAGTTGTTTATTGATGCGTAGGATGAGTTCTAAAGTGCTTCTCTGTTGGCCCTAGTGCCCTTAAATATAAGATTTCTCTTAGATGACAAATGATTACTCTTATATCTTTGGGGACTCTTCTTGGTGCCATTAGGATCATAATGAGTATACTAGTCTTGTGCTTGCTTACAAAAAGTGGTTGCAATTAACCTAATCTTGTGGTCATTATCCACAACATTTTGTGTGTGCCATGCTATCTAATATGCTTAAGTTTAACGAGATAATAATGAATAGAAAACCCTTGTTTGCCTGCCTCCAACTAATGGACTTGTTGGAACCTAAAATTTCCTACCATTTTTTGCAAAAAATTTAGGTTCCCATGAAAAATTTGACTGCAGCACTAAGAAATGCACCTATACAATATACTTCAGTGGCCTACTTTGAAGGGTTATAATTCAAAGGCTATTCATTTTTATGTCAAACCACTTGGTAGGCATACTTATCTGTCATATGTGAGTGTACATGTTTGATTTCGGCTTCCCACGATTAGATTGGACAAGGTTTTGCAGTGCCAAGTTAAAGGGTTCTGGTGGTACCCACCTAGGGTTAGGGTTTTAAGTCGAGTCTGCAAGCCTATATTTTTATTCCTTTAAACCCCTTAAGGCCTTAAGTTTTCTTGTCCTTTGGCCTCTTGAACTTTATCTTTTAAAACTGCATTGACTTCCTGTATTAAAGGGCAATTGTCTTGAGGTCTTCTTAGAGGGGTGATATGTGACTAGGGTATGAAGACTAGGACTTTGTATGTAATCTTAAGCCCTCCTTTCTGATTTGTTGGAAGCCTTCTTCACTAATACATAAGGACTGTCAAGACTCCTATGATAGTGCATTAGAGAGGCATTGAAATCACAAAGGAGATAAATGTTATTAGGCTATCACCCAATGGAGAAGGGATTGTCATAAAGAGCATGATAGTGTTACCTTGTCATAGTCAAAAAGGGGATAGTCTTTTTGGTGGTAATTAAAGTCACTAAGTTTACATCCACCTTCCTAGGGTCTGCAGAAATGCCTGAAGTTGAATATGCCTATTTTAAAGATCTTGCCATGAGTATTTTCTATGTTTTTACAAATGGAGTCCTCCCCAATCCTCATCTCAAGTTTCAAATGCACAATGAAATGATGGAGGACAATCATAACTGTCATAATAGTACATTAGCATTTTTTGTCTCAAGGTGGCCCTTGAGACTGCTAAGGGGATGGATATAGAGTTGGGATTATGGTTTTTTTTTAAAAGCCTTGTGTCTGTTGAAACTGAAAAATTTCATATTATTCATCTACTAAGAATTCACCAAGTCTCCACATAATGTGACTAATGTCCCTCATTTTCAAAACTAACCACCAAAAATTTGTGTGACACGATCCATTTTAGAATCTGCACATAAACAATCTCATGAATATACCTAGCTCTCTGACCACAACCTAATTCTGATACTAAGTTATCTATATTGGCAAGACCTTAAGTAACTCACCTTGAATAGCAAAATACATTCTTGAAGTATAATGTGATAATCGGTGAGATGATTGATGTTTGAATGATCAAAATTTCATATGTCAAAAGATCGGGGAGACATTCTGTATGTATCACTGACGCATACTCATTGGTGTGAGTAGAACAATTAGAGTGAAATCCTAAAGTTACACCGAGCCTTTAAGTCACACCGACCAATGGCTCATCGCTAGGAAGCAAACAATCTCTCCTCGACACGTAATATTAACACTATCGGCGTGACATATACAATCGGAATGAAATCCTTAAGCTTCCCCGACCACAAACTCACCCTGACACAAGAGACAAAAGGCTTTTGATAAGACTCTCGCCGATATGTTCTAATAAAAATGAGCGATGGAGATAAGATCATCGTGAAGACCTAACCTATCAGGAGACTATCATATTCTCTTGACGATGGAGATTGTCATGCCGATAAAGATGAGGTAACCCCTATCTGTCGGAGAAACAATCACCGATGCCAAGGAGAATGTTTGCCACACCTGATCAAAATGACATCAGAATGAAAATTATAATATCTCCTTAAAATGACAATAAAGGGTTCATAACTCTATGAAAAGAGTATTTCATGGAGACACCAACGCACCCTTGGTGACCAACCAGAAACATATGAAAGAAAATAGCACCAAAATAATATGAAGATCGGTGAAAGAATAAAATGGTCTCACCGATATGATAAAAAGAGCATCGCCCTGACATTTTGAAATTCATGAATTCCATGCATTCAATTCTAGTGGTAGCCATTAATGGCTGATTAAACATAATGCTGTAAAAGCCATTCTGATCCCCACTAAAAGCAACACAAGGGTTGTAGACGGAGAAGAAGGAATTCACTAGGAATCAGGGGATTTGTGCAGAGCATATACAGGTAAGTCCTTGAACTTTCTTTGATACAGTCAAGTTCTAGTATAAAATGGAAGGCTCCTCTGAAACAAAGAAAAGGCAACACACTGAAAAGAGCCAAACCAAGGGCAAAAAACAAAAAATTGAAATAGAGAAGGGAGAGAAAACACTAGAAAGGAAACTAAACCAAGATCTTGTGGACCAATTGCCCGGGTCTAGACCCAAGGCCAGAAGAACTGCACAATTGAGGGTAAATGTGGAAAAACTCAAAGATAAATACAAATATGTCAGAAATATATGGACTCCTATCCGAGGGTATGAATTATTCATGTTCCACTATCACAGGAGACATAGGATGAAACCTGTCTGCAACCCCTGGCAACTCAATTTAGGGAAATTAATAGTCATAGATGTTTTTGTCAATATAGACCTTTTGAAACTACTAGCATACCATTATGATCTTGACCAAAAGGCCATATGTAATCTACAGGGAAAGCCCTTGTTTCATATATCTAAAAATGAAATTTGTGAAGTTTTTGATTTAAATGACACATATAACACCCCTATCGTACGTGAAGCCCTAGAAAAGGAATATTTCAGATTGGATACCACATATAAGGGCTAGAGATTGCTATTACATAGGCCATGGAATGAGGCCCAAATCTAGTGCCATTTGAAGAAGGGGATGGACCATCGTTTCATGTCAAGTTGTTCGAACCTTACCTGAGATACACATATTACTTAGTGGGGCAGGTGTTGGGGACTAAAGTTCCAGAATTTATGTCCATAGTGCCCATGGTTATCTTTGTAGATATCCAGTGCCATCACACTAGGACATTTGACTATGCTACTTTTATTTTTAAGGAAATAGACTCAGGTCTGAAGGCCTTAAAGAATAGTTCCCCCATAGTCAGATTCAAACACTATTCTATTCTCATGCATATGGTTTTGTATTTTGGACAAGAATTGAATTTATGGCCAGAGCAGTTGAAAATTTCACAAATTGATAAAGATGATCAATTGCTGCCCCCACAATTATGGACCTCAATATGGGACAATAGGTTTGTGAATTCCAATTATGTTCACTTTGAAGAATTCTTTGTAAAAACCCTGTACAAATGTTATGGCTACCCATGTAGTTACACTTTGTCAGAAGAAATTAAAAGGTTTTTGAGACCCAAGGATTTTGATGGGCCACCTACTATAAACCACAATTGGGGGGATTGGTATTGTTTTCGTGATTCCACAATGATCAGAGTATACAAGTTTGAGGATACCCCTTTTCTATTGCCAAAATTGTACCAGATAGGGTGGCATACTTGGAAATAGTCAGACAGCTTGACTACTCAAATGTGATGAATCTGAGTGCATATGATAAACAGTCTTTTATGCCAAGCACCTTATGTTTTGGTGACTTTACTGTGTTAGCTAGAGAAGGTTATGATCTCATTCTTGATAAATTGTCTCATTTTAATCTTAGGAAAGCAATACAGAGAATTTTTTTTTGACTCGGAGGGCTTTATCGATTATGCTAAGAAGAAGCAAAAACTGAGTGGATATACTCATGTACCTTTCCCTCATGATGATGTAATTAGAAATTTGGAACAAGTAGATGCTGAAATAGCCATTGATGAATATAATCAGAAAATAAGGGAAAGAAGAAGGGAAGCACAAGAAATTGAAGTGTTTTCCTCTAACAGTGAAGGGTTTGTGGCCTCTAAACCCCATGACTTTTCTGATACAATTTCAAAATGTAGAATTGAACCATACCAACCCCTAGAAAGAGGATTAGAAATTGAAGAAACAGGGGATAATGATGCTAGACAGGTTGCATATAAATCTTTTATTTCAGATGACCGGTTTATTCATACCCCTGAGTTCAGATCCTTTTTGTACAAACACAAGGGGAAGGCTATTAAAGAATCAGTCTCAGATGTTACACCAGACAACTAGACGCAATTAATGAATGCTTTAAAAGTAGAAGTTGAAAAGGAGATGGAAGATATGACTCTTGAGAAAGGAAGGGAGTACTCAGAGAATCTGGTGTAATGATCTTCCCGGGTCTTGATTTGAATTCAGCACTTGTTTTTGATAGTTTTCTACACAATAATGATACAAAACACAAGCTTAGTTTTGAAGGGGTTGTTGAAGTATTTACTGGAACAAAATACAATCTAGAGGAGAACTCCCTCATGATATGGGCTCTATACCCACCAAACAAAAAGCTTGCTGTCATTGACATTGAAAAAGCTTTTGGCCATGTTATGACATTGAAAGCTAGAGAAACTAATCCAATCGTTACAATAGAACTTGGAGTAAATGTGGAAAAACTAAATAAAGCTCAGATTCAGCTATTGATAAAGGAGATGGATACCTACAAAATGAGCTGGGAAAGGTTGAAAAAAGAAAATGATTTCTTAAAGGATTCAGTCCCTCTTAAAATGATTACACAGGTAGAAAGCTCACAACAAGTCCAATCACCCTCAAAAGATCAAATGGCACAGGTCAGAATAGATACACTCACTACAGTCCTGCAGAACATGCATACTCATCTAATGCAATGGATGCCTAAATTATGGGATATTTGCTCTGAAAACCAAAATGTCATTCAAGAACATGAAAGACTAAATAATAGAATACATGATAAGTTACATGAAATATAGGGTAAACACACCTCTAACAGTGCAAGCACATCTGATGCAAACAATCTTATTAAGCAACATAAGAAGCACCATGACAGGCTCCAAGATGAAGTGAAATAATGCATGGAGACTTCTTAGATAGGTGTACCTATGTTACTCAAGAATGGCAAATATTTGAAGAGCAAGGATGAATGGGTCAAGGAGTGTCAGGGAATATTAGATGAGGCCCTAGAAATTATAAAACATGAAGATTCGGCATCCAAGGAAGCTTTCTCGCATCTAGAGAAGATGGTTTCAATAGAGGTGGACGTTAGGGATGCCATTGAGTATGCAAAGACACACCTAAGCTAGAAATATTTGGATCATCTTGCTCAAATCTACTTATGGCTCAGCAGGGCTTAGTATTAAATGTATTTGTTTATTATCATAATTTTGTTAGTTCTCAAAAAACACTATGAAGAGACGTGGTCTCTTCACTAATATTGATATAAAATTTAAAACATATGATGGTCATAAGATCATCGATTGATAGGTATCTCTCTTTAATTTGAAGAAAACTATATATATTACATATAGAAAGAAGATATATTGTCAGTTCTATTTTAATTAAAGAATTTCAGTTACACATGTTTATTTTCTGAAAAACATAATGGAGCAGAATATTTCTACATGGTGATTTATTTCCAGTGTTCAACAGTTGTGTTAATTTTCATGATTATATGTTATTGTACTGTCTCCAAAGTGGTTCTATTGAATTATTTAGATTTACATTTGTCAGGGCATATTTGCTATCACTGTGTGAAGTTCTTTGATTAGTTTCCAGTTGATGTGAATTAAAAATCCTTTCTAATAATTGACTTTAATTGGTTATTGTCAAAGATTAAATCCTTTTGATGAAGTTATTGTGATTGGTTTCCATCAACTCAAGAATTAAATTCCTTTCATAATTTCATAGTAATTCAAGGGAATATCATTGGGATTATATAAGAAGAGCACTGTCACATACAAACATGCACATTTGCATAAGGTGAAGATCGGGTTATGAAACTGTTGAAGTTTACAGGTTGCAAGTACATCAGGATGTTGTAAGTCAGATATATACTCAGTGTATATATCGCCGTCAGGATCATCTTCTGTGAGTGCCCATCATCCGCATATCGCTAACAGATGCGGGAGTGAAAGTTCAGTTTTTTTGGCTAAGTGTTGAAGAGGTCATCAGGATATTGTGTGACGTCATCGTCATCCGCATATGACGTCATCGTCATCAGGATATTGAGATATCCCCCTATGCATGTTGATCCTGTCGTCGCTAAGTGGTTAGGTATCGGCGTAGGCGGAAAGTTGTGAAACATCATCAGGAGGTTTCGAGGGAACCGGATAAATCATATCATGATGCTGTTGCTTGTGTCGTCGGCTAGCGGAGCATCGAAGGGAAGGTGCTGAAGTGGTCGTCATCAGGATATTTGGAGCAACCGGATATTGGATATCCTGCTGACGAAGGTGGTGTCGCATATCATGATGATGCCGCTAATGTTTGACGCCCGATGAACAGTGCAACAGGAGGATGTTTGCGCCCGTTGAGTATCATGATGATGATGATAGGCGACAGGCGGAGGAGGTGAACAGTAGTCGGCAGGAGGATAATTCTGCTCATCCGAAATATGATGATGATGTTGGTGTTTTTAGGAAACATGATGATGATGCTGAGCCGATAGGGATTTTTATCATGCTGTTTGTATTATTGGCTCCTCCTTCCTGTTAGTTAGCTTCCGTTGCGTTTCACTCTGCATCATTACTCATTTTCATTAGTTGAACATATCCATTACTTTTGCCTTGATATTGCTTATACAATTTATACCAAATTAGAACCATACCATTTTCAATCACTGTTCAGACATTAGAAGTAAAAAGTAGGCAGCAAGTAATCATCTATTTTGTACCATTTGCCACTGTGGGTAGATCCATCGCTCAGCCAAGATCACACATCCATTTAATCTACTTCATTAGTAAGGTGCACCCGCCTAGGTCTAGCAGAACCTGAAGTGCAGGGAGTCATCAACCCTATAGGTTAACTCCTTTTCGTTAGTTCAAAAACATTGCAAATCTAAGCATAGAGCCTGGCATCCTCTTAGGATTTGCAACCTATATTTTTGAGACCTAATAGTGTCATTGACCTAATATTTATTTGTGGTAAGTATCCCAATAGTCTGAAGATTACAAATTGTTGTCAAGAAAGGACTGTCATAGTTAAGTGTGGTACAGTGATACAATTTCATCTTGGTTGAGTATTGTATAAATCTCAAGCTATTAAGAATGCATGGTGTATTAGGTGTGGTATTACTATATAGGTAACCATTGAGTGATTTCTTCAACCCAATCTTGGCCTATATAGTACCTAGTGTGAAGAGCAAGATAGTGTTGTCCAAGAACTTTGTTACAGCCACAAATGAGGGCAGTCTTAGCTATCGTAACCATAGTTGGAATCCCTTGTTGTTACCATAACATACGTGACCTAAAACCATGACTCTATGAGTATGAGTTGTTTGAAAACCAAATTCCACAACCTTTGCTACCATCCTCCCTGCCTGTGTCAAAATGGGAGTTTTGGAATGGACATTCATCAATACATAAAGTATAGAGGAATTTTGTTAGATGTTGTAGTTGCAACTGCCCTATTAGACATGTATGCAAAATGTGGAAGCATTAACAAGGCACGTGAATTGTTTGACATAATGCCTCAAAGAAATGTGGTCTCATGGACTGCAATGACTACAGGATATGCACAAAATGGATTTGTTGAAAAGGCTTCAGAAATTTTAAAGCAAATACAATTGGCTGGTGTAAAGCCAAATTCCACAACCTTTGCCAACATCCTCCCTACCTGTGTCAAAATGGGAGCTTTGGAATAGGGTATGGACATCCATCAATACATAAAGGATAGATGAATTTTGTCAGATGTTGTAGTTGCAATTGCCCTGTTAGACATGTATGCAAAATGTGGAAGCATAGACAAGGCACGTGAACTGTTTGATAGAATGCCTCAAAGAAATGTGGTCTCATGGACCACAATGACTGCAGGGTATGCACAAAATGGATTTGTTGAAAAGGCTTCAGAAATTTTAAAGCAAATGCAATTGGCTGGTGTAAAGCCAAATTCCACAACATTTGTCAACATCCTCCCAGCTTGTGTCAAAATGGGAGCTTTGGAATAGGGTATGGACATCCATCAATACATAAAGGATAGAGGAATTTTATCAAATGTTGTAGTTGCAACTGCCCTGTTAGACATGTATGCAAAATGTGGAAGCATAGACAAGGCACAGGAACTGTTTGATAGAATGCCTCAAAGAAATGTGGTCTCATGGACTGCAATGACTGCAGGATATGCACAAAATGGATTTGTTGAAAAGGCTTCAGAAATTTTAAAGCAAATGCAATTAGCTGGTGTAAAGCCAAATTCCACAACCTTTGCCACCATCCTCCCTGCCTGTGTCAAAATGGGAGTTTTCAACCAATCAATTTGTAGCACTTAAGGTTATGTAATAGAATTTACAGTTGATAGTTAAATTTATAACAAATTTTTTTATGATCTTTACTAACGTTTATTAGAATTGTTGCATGTTTCACATCATTGGAATGACATATTAGTTGTAACTTTTTTGAAATTTTATTATGGTATGTGCACTTTGATATGATGTAATATGATTATGGTTTCATTTCATATGTTGTAATATTAGATATATAACAAAAAAATAAATTATTGAATGAAATAAATAATAACTTTTCATTTTAAATATTTTTTTTGCAGAACATGGGTCTTCTAGAAGATCAAGATGATCCTCCTGATAGAGATCCAGATTATGTTGGTTCTAGTACAGATCACATGGTAGAGGATGATGATGACGTAGATACAGAAGACACTGAGGCCGATGACGATGATGATGACGACGACGACGATGATCACGATGGTGATCATGATGATGATCACGATGGTGATGATGATGATGAGGCAGTTGCTTGTAGTAGCTAGTGACATCCATGATCATATAGAATACATCATGAATAATTGTTGATATATCGTTATGATGCCTCTTTTCATAGTTGCTAGCTGTCATATGTATCATTTTCATGGCCTACAGTGCCATATTAATGAGTTGTATCATGAATTTATGTATCATTTTGACTTATATCATTTGGACATGTATCATCTTGACTTGTATCATTTTGAGCTACGTAATTTATCATTTTTACTTATATCATTTGTACATGTATCATTTAGACATGTTATTGATCTACTGGCATATTTGACTTTCACTTGTTTTAGTTATATATGATGATGATCTTATCCGTATTGACTTGTCAATTTATATATATTGAAAGTGGTCGATGATTTTTGGATGGATATTTATTACGTATGATGATTTTAATTTACTACTCAGGATGGATGTTGTCAAATTCAATTAAATTATAGATATTTGACTCACTTGTTTTAATTATAGATGATGATCATGCTATAATAATTATCTTGTTATTTAATCATGAGTTAAATAATTAAATTACTTACTTTATAATCATATGAGGTATTTAAGAGGCATGATATATTTAACTAATTAAATTGAAATAAAACATATTAAATTAATAAATGTAAGCAAAACACTAAGCATTTTTAGAAGCAACAAAATACACAAAAATGGAAGCAAAATTGGAAGCAACAGTGGAAGCAAAACTGGAAGCAAAATTGGAAGCACAACCAAAAGCAAAATTGGAAATAAAACAAGAAGCAAAATTGGAAGCAAAATTGGAAGCAAAATTGGAAGCAAAACCGAAAGCAAAATGGGAAGCAAAAGTGGAAGCAAAACTAGAAACAAAATTGGAAGCAAACCTGGAAGCAAAATTGGAAGCAAAACTGGAAGCAAAACCAGAAGAAAAATTGGAAGCAAAATTGGAAGCAAAACTGGAAGTAAAACCAGAAGCAAAACTAGAAGCGAAACTAGAAGCAAAACTGGAAGCAAAAGTAGAAGCAAAACTGGAAGCAAAACTGGAAGCAAAATTGGAAGCAAAATTGGAAGCAAAATTGGAAGAAAAATTGGAAACTAACCTAAAAGTGAAACTAGAAGCAAAACTAGAAGCAAAACTAGAAGCAAAAGCGGAAGCCAATCTGGAAGAAAACTGGAAGCAAAATTGGAAGAAAAAATGGAAGTAAAACTAGAAGCAAAACCGAAAGCAAAACCGGAAGCAAAATCCGAAGAAAACTTGGAAGCAACACAAGAAGCAAACCCAGAAGCAAAATCAGAAGCCAAACTAGAAGCAACAAAATCCAGCGCTAAATCCGGCATTAATCCTGGCACAAAAACCCGGCGCTAAACCTGGCGTTACAATCGACACTAAATCTAGCGCAATAGTGAGATGCTATTGGGTGCCGAGTTTTGCACTGGTAGAAGTGTCCAATTCATGGACTCAAATGCACTAAATTCTAGCACTATTTTAGGTCCTAATTGCCTCTTCTGTTGTAGTGGGAGACTACCAACTAGTGTTGGGAAACGTAACTTTGTTGCACTTTGATGGGAGTGATAAGTGTTCAGCTAAAGCTTGGGTACAGAAGTTAGAAATTATTTGGCAATTAGACCCATGTCGAAGGATGAAGCTATTAACTTTTCTACATTGCACTTAGATGGGACAACCCATGAGTGGTGGTACCATGGCTTGGTTACACTAGGCCATGATGGTACGATGTCACCAACATGCAAAATTTACCCTTACAATCTACAAGTGAGATTCAAGTCTCTGCCCATCTAAAAGGGCTTTCACATAACTTATGCCATTAAAATGACATGAACTATGACAACACTTAAAGATCATTCAAAGACAATATAGATTCACCATAATAACAATGGATGATAGGAGATTGCTAAATACTCAGAATTAAACATTCATTCATATAGCCAAAATCGGCCTTATTACAAAACATAACAAATATGCAACATTACACATAACTCTATTATTTCATTGGCCATAAGTCCACGACCTTCCAAATCTATTCTACCTCTGCTCATACATTTGACCTCCCTTCTGGTCAATTTGCTTTTTTCTATTCTTCTATGGCCTTCATTTGTCCTTCTGGCCGCTCCTATGCATTATCGACCAATCATAAATCGGCCTTCCATCTGCACTAGCTCAGCTTCCAATCTGCAAACGACTGTCTTCATGATCACCCTCTTCCTGCTGATATCTATATCCTTTTGTCATTAAATTTTATTGGATATAAGCCTGCTCCTTATTCTTCTTTTGACCCTCTGTAATTGACTTTTCTTCGTCCTCTTGTGTTCAGTCTCTTCTCTCTTAAAGATCGGCCTCTTCTCCAAATATATGCGTCCCTTTTATCAACTCTATTTTCTCCCTATCGACAGCTTGGCTTTTATCTTTATCTACCTTTTCTCTTCTTCCTTTTGGCCCTAATTGATCAAGCTCTAACTACATCGATGACCTTTCATATCTATGCAGCCTTTTCTTTATTTTATCAGCCTTTTCTATTTGGCCTTCTTCCTCTGGCCTATCAGCCTCTCTTCTACCGCTCCCCCTGTCTGAAATATATCTGTAGCCTCCTTGAATATATATGCAACTTTTTTCTTTATTTTCTGCCGCTTCCTCTCTTTGTTGCCTATCGGTCTCCTCCCATATCTGCCACCTGTTCTCTTCTATATCGGCCTTCTTTTATTATTTTTGGCCTGACTAATTAATTAGACTCTGTCTATGTTTTATATCAGCCTCTCCCAATATGTGCAACCCCATTCATATGCCACCCACTACTTGCTATCGATCCCTGTATTTGGCCTGACTGTTATACTTCACTGCCACCCCATATCTATTCTTAGCCATGCCTTTAATTGGTCTTTTCTCTCCAATTGCTCGGTCACCCACCTCTCATATGCATGCGGCCTACTTTGTCAATTTTAGTCTCTTTCTGCCTTTCCACTATTAGTCACTATAGCATCTCCATCAATACGGCTGCCACCTCCTCAAAATAACATTGTAACTAAAATTAGCAATAATTACCACCTTCTCCATTTATTCACTTAATAATTAATTATTTATTATTCCTATCACCTTGGCAACATGAGCTTCCTTAGCTTCTGTCACTTTCTTGACACATAAATCACAAATTTCAAAAATTGATTGGATGCCCCTACATCAAACTCCCCAGGGGACAAGGATCATGTGATCTGACACATGTGTTCCTCTGCAAACTTAATCAAACCTTTTCTTCTATCTTTTCCATAACTTCTCTATCTCATATGCTTCAATCTTCCACTATCATCCTCTTCATCTGCAACTATTCTCACGTTCAAATCTTCATCTTCAACACATACCTCTGGTGTCTTCTTTTTCCAGACAACTCTTCTATTCCACTTTTCCTCTCTTCTGTCATACCTAGATTTTTCAAGTTGCCTTTGCTTGCAATCTTGTCTTCTCAAATATCTATTTCTCCTTATCTCTTTTTCATCTAACAATCTCCTCATATTTTCCTCATCATTATGAATTTCACACAGCTTCATCAACATAAAAATCAGATTTCTTTTCCCTTACCTTCCATACACTTTGCTTCTCTTTCTACAACTTTGCTATATGCTTCTTCTCTTTCCTTCCATCCTCTCCTGGATTCCTAATGCTTCCAGTTTCTTGGAGCTTGTTCTCCTCATCAACTTTGTTTGCTGTACCACCCATAATTTAGCACAGGACTGATGTCCTTTCTTTGCTACACTCGATCTTCTCTTCACTTTCTCTATCTTTATCATCCAATCTTTTTCTCTAGGCCTCTTTGTTGGCCAACTCATTCTTGCATCATACGACCACTTATTCTTCTACACATCTCTCTTTCTCTGCACTTGCTTGTTAGCATAAACATAATCAAAGGCATTCACTTCTTTACAACTCAATTGTTGCCTTACATCAATCTTTTTCTTTTGCCAACATGGCACTACATATCCATGATCCTCAATCACATTTACATTCTCCAATTTCTTTCTCTTATCAACTTGCCTAGCCATATCCTCATTTCTACATTCATGATCAAAAATAACAATTTTACTTCCATTCTTTTGTCCAAGGATCTATTGTCCCAAATTGCATCCAACTTCAACTTCTTGGCTTTTCAACTTTTCTTCCTTACAAGCATCTTGTGTTGCTACTGCAATATCTTCACATGCATCATGAAACTCTATGGTTTCCTCTTCATCTTCATCATCAATTTGAACATCTTTAGCATCAATATCCTCTTCTTTTTCAGGCACTCTGTAATGCACGTCTGCTGCAAACTCTTCTTGGCATTCTGCTGCCATCAATTTCTCCTCGTTCATATCTTTCACTCTTTCTTCAAGAGCCATTCTTTCCCCACCTTTCATCATTTTCAAGGTCTCATTCTTGACCTTTTTCATCACTCTCTCTATACCTACATACAAATCTGCAAACATAACATTAGCAAATAACATGAGAGACCACAATGTCTCTACCAATGCCCTCCTCATGGACATTCTTCCTTCTTCATTTCTCTTTTTCTCAAGTGCTACTTGCTACACCTTTTCCTCTTTCTCTTTTCTCAAGTTCTCTTCAATGAGAACTTTCTTGACCTCTTCCAATCTATGTTGCTCCAACGGCAACTCTCTATTGTCCCATCTTTTTAGGAATCCTCTCATCTTCTTATCTTTTCTTCTTAAGGCTTTTACACTCTGCCTTTTTCTTTTCTCAGTAATCTCCTTTACTGGCCATTTCA
This sequence comes from Cunninghamia lanceolata, assembly GCA_027924645.1. Taxonomy (NCBI): domain Eukaryota; kingdom Viridiplantae; phylum Streptophyta; class Pinopsida; order Cupressales; family Cupressaceae; genus Cunninghamia; species Cunninghamia lanceolata. The sequence goes on along the minus strand of BSBN01000013.1, from coordinate 4,773,545 downwards.
CTTTCTTACTCATTGGCCAAACCCAATAATATCCTTGGACTTGTTCTTCATACCATTATTTTACCAGCATCAGATCTCTTCTCAACTCTGCCAGTTCTCTTTGGAATTCTGCATCTGTCATCCTTTTGCCTTCTTTTCTTTTGTCTCTTTTCGTGAGACTCTCTTTCTTCATCTGTTTCTACATCGCTCTATTTTCTTTCATCTTTCAGGCACCTCACCTAGGGCTTCTTCCTTTTTCACTCTACCCAGTCTTTTGGTGCTACACACCCACACTCATAGTCCTGGCTAAGTTGCCTCTCTTCGGTGATCTACTCAGCACTCAAGACCAACCTAGCTCTGATACCAATATGATGGTATAGTGTCACCAACATGCACAATTTACCCTTACAATCTACAAGTGAGATTCAAGTCTCTGCCCATCTAAAAGGGCTTTCACATAACTTATGCCATTAAAATGATAGGAACTATTACAACACTTAAAGATCATTCAAAGACTATACAGATTCACCATAATAACAATGGATGACAACAGATCGGTAAATACTCAGAATTAAACATTCATTCATACATCCCAAATCAACCTTCTTACAAAACATAACAAATATGCAACATTACACATAACTTTGTTATTTCATTGGCCATAAGTCCATGACCTTCCAAATCTATTCTACCTCTGCTCATACATTCGACCTCCCTTCTGGTCAATTTTCTTTCTTCTATTCTGATACGGCCTTCATCTGACCTTCTGGCCGCTCCTATGCATTATCAACCAATCATAAATCGGCCTTCCATCTGCACTAGCTCAACTTCCAATCTGCAAATGATTATCTTCATGATCGCCCTCTTCATGTTGATATCTGCATCCTTCTATCATTAAATTTTATTGGATATAAGCCTACTCGTTATTCTTCTTTTGATCCTCTGCAATTGACTTTTCTTCTTCCTCTTGTGTTCAGTCTCTTCTCTCTTAATGATTGGCCTCTTCTCTAGATATATGCATCCCTTTTATCAACTTTGACTTTTCCCTATCGACGGATTGGCTTTTATCTTTATCTACCTTTTCTCTTCTTCCTTTTGGCCCTAATTGATCAGGGTCTAACTACATCGATGGCCTTTCATATCTATGCAGCCTTTTATTTTTTTTATTGGCATTTTCTATTTGGCCTTCTTCCTTTGTCCTATCGGCCTCTCTTCTACTACTTCCCCCCATCTGAAATATATCTGCGGCCTCCTTGAATATATATGTGGCCTCTCTCTTTATTTTCTACCACTTCCTCTCTTTGTTGCCTATTGGCTTCCTCACATATCTACTGCCTGTTGTCTTCTATATCAGCCTTCTTTTATTATTTCTAGCTTGACTAATTAATCAGCCTCTATCTATGTTTTATATCGACCTCTCCCAATATGTGTGGCCTCATTCATATGCCGCCCACTACTTGTTGTCGATCTCTGTATTTGGCCTAACTGTTATACTTCACCACCGTCCCATATCTATTCTTAACAATGCCTTTAATAGGTCTTTTCTTTGCAATTTTTCGGTCGCCCACCTCTCATATGCATGCAGCCTGCTTTGTCTATTTTAGTCTCTTTCTGCCTTTCCACTATCATTCACTATAGCATCTCCATCAATATAGCTATCACCTCCTCAAAATAGCATTGTAAGTGAAATTAGTAATAATTACCACCTTCTCCATTTATTCACTTAATAATTAATTATTTATTGTTCCCATCACCTTGGCGATAGGAGCTTCCTTCCTTAGCTTCTATCACTTTCTTGACACATAAATCACAAATTTCAAAAATTGATTGGATGCCCCTGCATCATGCCACAACTTGATTACCACCTATGATGAATTTAAAAATAGGCTCATTGAAATATTTGACAAGAAAGATCCTGAGTTACACTTTAGATAGCTTGCTCAATTGAAACAGTATGTTTCCCTGGATACTTACATCTCAGAGTTTTGAGAGACTTTCAGTTATGGTTCCTAACATTTTAGAGAGGAGACTTGTAGTCCTTTTCAGTGCGGGAATAATGGAGCCAATCAGAGGATGGGTTAAGGCATTTGACCCACCATCTTTAAAGGAAGCAATAAGGAAAGCAAGGAGTATGAAGTTAGCTACCCCTAGAAATAAATTTCAATCAAAGACTTTCCAACATAAGAAAGACGAGAAACATTTTCATAAAGATTTAAATCAGACCAAAAAGTCATCATCAAGAATGGATGAAAAGGCCCTAAATGACTTTAGGAGGAAGAAATTGTGCTTCAATTGTAAGGAATCATGGTGTAATGTCCCCGTTTTTGAGCTAGGCTTGGAAAAGTGAATATTGCTATACCCTTGGAATTTGGAAAGTTGGTTTTCTAGTAGCTCAACTATTTTTTATTGATGAATCAAAGTTGGCAAATGACTTTTGGTATTTTTGTAGTAATCATGGAAAAGTAAAAAATGATTTAAAAATTAGCCAAGAAGTGAAGCGACCCAATTGGAAAGTTGGGAAAAAGGTTGAAAATGGGAAAAATAAGAAAAAGGCAAATAAATAACATTTTATTATTTAAAATATTATATTTTAATCCCATGAATTAATGCCCAAGAGGAAAAAGTAAAGTTCATCAAATAGAACCCTATTCTGCTGATGAATCAACATCAAAAAAATCTGAACAACCATTTGGTTTGGAGGAGAAGAGGAAGAAAAATCTTTAGAAGAGTTAGAAAGGGAGAAAGAAAGTGAGGGTACACTTGCCCAACCCAATAGCTTTTAGAAAAATGAGTCTTTTAGAGTTTGTGGAGTCCTATGTGGACAACAAATAGTCACTCTCATTGATATTGGTGTCACTCGTAACTTTATTGATGTTGGAGTTGTTGCTAGAAGAGGTATAAAAAATGAAACATGTGATGGATTCAAAGTTATGGTAGTCGATGGCTTCACCCTTACATGAACAAGGAAGATTCCTCAAATGAACATATAGTTGGGTGAATATGAAGTCAAAGATGATATTTATGTGGTGAGTATTGGTGATTTAGATGCAGTACTTGGCATGCAATGGTTGCGATGTTTGGGCGAGTTTACTATGAACTTGCAAATAATGGAAATGAAGTTCCAAGAAGATGGTAAGAAAGTGGTGTTAAGAGGGATGTCTAATGGTGGGCCTTGTGTAGTCACTTTCAAAAGGATGGAAATATTGATTAGACATGATTAGGTTGAGTGGGCAGTAGACTATATTATTATGCCTACCATCACAGAATAGGAAAAGAGAAGTTTGATGAGCACACAATTATATTAAGAGGGGGGGTGGTGAATTAGTATAATACAAACTTTTACTTTTCAAAACTTAACAATAATAGATGAATACACCTAAAATTGGCTCGGGTCAAATTAAGTAAATATTTTAATATTTATCTTAATTCTTATTTTCTTCTGTCAATTAAATAAATATTCAAAATTTATTTGATTCTCTCATTATCCCATAATTAAATAAAGTCATTTTATTTAATTAAATTCCCTCAATTCTTCTAATGTCTCAAGTCCTAAAATCCACTATAATTAAATATTCTTAATAGTTAATTAGCTAATATCCTCTATTTTCCAAAATAAATCTTTAAATCAATTATCCTTCACAAATTGAATATTTAATTCAATGTTCCCCACTAGCCTTCACAAATTGAATATTTTATTCAATGTTCCCCACTAGCCTTCACCCATTGAATATTTTATTCAATGTTCCCCACTAGCCTTCACCCATTGAATATTTTAATTCAATGTTCCCCACTATCCTCCACTATTGAATTTTTAATTCAATTTTCATAATCCACTTTCTCAAATAAAGAATTTTTAATTCATCCATTATGAATTAATGATTCACTTTTATTCCTAGCCATTGATCTCATCTTTGGATCCTCACCCTCCATTCTATTTTTATAAAATCTATAAATAGAACCCTCTTCTAAGCCATTAGAGGAGGCACTTCATTTGGAAAGATAACTATACCCAAATTTCTCTCATTCTCTCTCTCTCATTCCATTCTCAAGTGTCCTCCATTATCATGTGTTGAAGCTCACATTCAACACAACATCAAGAGCCATTCTTCCTTTGTCATCTCCAACAAGTAAGCAAGCAAGGAAAGCTTCTGAGGGCTTCACAATCAAGATCAAAGAAAGATAGGCAAACAATGGAAAACGATAGGTAAATGGGATTGTAAGTATTCTTACTTGTTTTGATTTTAATCTTCTTTGCTTTCAACTTCCATTGGTGTTTGGCTTTTGTATGTTTTCATTAGTTTGAATGAACCACATTTCTCCCCCTCACATTTTGGCGCCCACCGTGGGGCCCTTGCCCCTTTACCAATCAAAAATATGAGTGTTTTTAGTTGCACGTCTGTGCAGGTGAAGAAAAGGTGAAAAACAGGCCTCTGACAGCAGTCTTGCGCATTTAACTCCCTCAGTTGCGCATTTACCTCTCGGATCTACGCATATGATAGTTTTTGCGCATTTAACCTCCACAGTTGCGCATTTGACCTCCAAAGTTGCGCATATGACAGTTTTGTGCATTTAACCTCCACAGTTGCGCATTTGACCTCCATAGCTGCGCATATGACCTTTTTGCGCATTTGACCTCCATAGTTGCACATCCAAACTCCTAAGTTGCGCATCCAATCTTCACTGTGGCACCTAACCTCAGTTTGCGCATATACTCTATGTAGTTGCACATTTATTCTGTAGCGTTGTGCATCTGTTCTGTCAAACTGTGCATATACTGATTTACACCTGTGCCTCTGATTCTTGTGCATTTGCTATCTGTATTTGCGCATTTGCTTAAAAGTCGCATACACTCCCTGTTTCTGCGCATTCAGGCTGCAATGTTGCACATCTGTATTCTGCTTTTCTTGTACGATTTTTGTGGATTTTGCATATTGAGCTAACATCTATTTTGCAGGGGTAGTGGCTGGATTAGGTCATTTAGATGATTTGTCTAGTCCATTTAGACTAACTAGGGGTGAAAGTAACAAGTGCATCTCATACAATACTTCACATAGTTTTCTAAACTAGGAAGGAAGTAATTGAACCCAATGGTTATCTATGCATTGTCGAATCTGTTTTCCTAAAGTAGGCCATTGCTATCTTTACAAAATGGGGAATGAACAATGCTATGTCTTAATCACTTTCAAAGTTAACAAATGGGGAATGAACATTGCTATGTCTTAATCACTTTCAAAGTTAACAAATGGGGAATGAACAATGCTATGATCTAAACACTTCCAAGTTAACAATCGTGTGAGTGCACAAGTAGCTTAACTCATTTAGTTTTTCTACTTTTAACTAGGTTGGATTAACAAGTGTTTTCTGTGTTTGCGAATGACAATAGGCTTATGCTCTCCCCTTAACTAGGTGATCAAAGTGCCGGACTTGTCATTTGTCAAACCTTTAGGGGGGCCTGCCCTTGGATGCACGCTTGTCCAAGTGGGAACGACCCTAAGTGGTAACAGGCTAAAGCCAAGCCCTACCAAGCCACTTAAAATAAATTGTGCTTGGAGTGAAAACCTCAAGCAACAAGTGCTGCTGTGTTACACCGACGGCAAACCTCCCCATAAACCCTCATAGGCGCAACCCTGTGAGGCTAGGAGACTCCATAACAGAGAGTAGTGCCGCCGCATGTGTAACCACTCAAACGGCTGCCCTAACTAAGAACCAATTGTGTAGCAAGCCAAAAACCCCTATTTGTTGATGCAAAGGGCAGAGCCCTTGAAGAGGCCTCGATTCAAATGACTCTTAGTAGAGGTAGCAAGGACAATCCTAAGGTTCGGTGTGGGTATGAGCCTAAGGAAACCCAGATCTTGTATGCGTGAGAAGTGAGTGCCGTGGAGGGGAGCCGGTGCTACCAGATCCTGGAGCTACACGCTTTGAGTGGCACAGCTAGAGGATTCAACAAATATTGTCCTATCCGCCTAGGGTGTACTTGTTTTTGAGTCAAAACAGTCCAAAACTACAAAAAAATAACAAAAGATAAAAATATGAAAAACTTCTATGTGTTTGCTGTGTTTTTGCCATAATTGAAACATCAACTTCAACAGAAACACCAAATCTTCCAAACCAAAAACAACAAAAATCCAAAAAATTCAGAGAAAACAAGAAAAATAGCTAGAATTGCACATATGTACCGACTTTTTGCGCATTTGAATCGACCTTTTGCGCATCTAAACCCTAGTTTTGTGCATTTGAAACTTCACCAGTATTGCGCATGTGCATCGACCTGTTGCGCATTTAACTCCTGTCGTTGCACATTTAAACTTGAAAGAAAAAAACTATACCTTCCAAAGGGCAAAATTTGACAATATTTTTCAAAAACCAATTCAAACCTGTTCTAGTTTTCAAAACCTGGTTAAAGACCTTGCAAAAATCAACCATTTCTCCTTCTTATCTGCACCATAGCTATTTGTTCTTCCAAAATCTTGCCAAAATATTTTTTCCCAAGTTTCCGACAAGGCTATAGTCAAATTTTTCTTGATCAAAATCAAATCTCAAACAAGACCTAGTGAGCCTCCAAGTATCAAGGATTACTTATCCTTCTCTATCAGAACTCCACTAGTGGATTGTACAAAGGCTAGTCAACGTCAAGTAAATGGATTCCTAACATCCTAGCTTTTGACTATCACTTTTGTATACCCACCTTGTTTGACACCAGCTAGATCTAAGAGGAACCTTGCTAAAACCTTGTTTCATCCTAGCACCTTGCTTAAAATCTTCTAATCTCACCTCATCCCATCCATTTACTACCTTGCATGGTCTTGACAAGATTACAAAAACAAAAACAGTTAGAAATGGCAGAGAAAAGTATTTTTGACGGTCATGAAAATGATGAAGAACCTTCCATGGACGAGATCCTCCATGTGCAGCATGACCCAAAATTTCTACGCCTACTTGAAGGGGTGCTTGCCCAAGACCCATCAAAATTCTTTTTACATCTAGCAAGTCTAGGAGCTAAACTTCCTAAGGATTACGACGTGGAAGCTCTCAAAGAAACTGATGAAGAGAGAATCCCTGAAGGAAGTAGACAAGGTGAAATACCCGCAGATAAGAGCAAAACAACAATTGACTCCTTGGATGCCCTAAGCCTAGTGAACCAAAAAGTCAAAGCTCTCAAACAACAAGTTTTAGACATGAAAATAGGAACATCGACTAAAAACTACACCCTAGAGGATATTTCACCATATCCTTTTGACAGGTCCTTAATCATGATTCCCTTCCCCTCAAGATTTGAGGTGCCTAAATTTGATAAGTATCGAGGGAAGGGCGATCCAAGAGATCATATCAGAGAGTTCAATGCTACTTGTCTAGAGTTCACACATAACGACACCTACCTTATGCGACTATTTCCACGGAGCTTGGGAGGACAAGCCATGGATTGGTTCTCTAGACTGCCACCTAGTATTAAAACATTCAATGAACTTGTCAACCAATTTGTCACCCACTTCTCATACAATATTGAGCACGACATCTCAATATTAGATCTCTGTAACACCAAACAAAAAGGCGAAGAATCTTTCGCTGCCTTCTTACAGAGATGGAGACAACTGGCAAGCAAGTGCCCACACCAAATACCAGAGAAACAGATGTTAGAAATGTTTGTGCACATGGACCTAAGTTACCAAATCCAAATCCAATGTCCTACATCTTTTATTAAGGTCATTGAGATGGGCCTCATCATAGAAAAAGCCCTAATCGCAAAGGGTCAAATCAAGCTCTATAAAGACTCTCCCAATACCAGCATCAACAATGACAAACCTAGATTCTGGATGAAAAACAAGAATGTTGTGAACGACGGGGTAGTCGATGCCAAAAATGCGGCACCTAAGCAACCAATTTTCAATCTATCAACACCCCAAAACAACCCCACACAAAACAAACCAACAAATACTCAATCTAGGTTCACCAACTTTCGGCCCAAAAGAACGTTCATGCCTTTGGATGAATCACTAGAAACGGCTCTACGGAAGGTGATCACCAACAATCTCATAACACTTCCTTCAGTGCGGGAGTACGAGCCAAAAGTCAAACCCCGATGGTGGAATGATAATGATTTTTGCGAATACCATTGAAACAGGGGGCACAAGACAAACGATTGTATTGCACTCAAGCATACAATCCAAGACTTAATAGATCAAAACAAGATATCTGTTAAAGGACATACCTCAAACAGCTATCATCAGGTATTCAAGGATCCTCTTCCTAACTATGAGCAAGGAGGTCCTTCAAACAGAAATAACCGTGGCTCTAACAGCGCAAATTACACGAATATCAGATACGACTATGTTGTTAACCATATCTATGAAAGTGACTCACACATTAATGTGATCACTATCAACAAGGATCCAGACTGCAATGTTACTACCCGTAGCAACAGAGTCACCCTTAGAGGAGCTTCCGCTCCTCCGTCTAGTCAATACAGTATCGTGGATCAACTCCACAAAACACCTGCACACATCTCCATGTTAGAACTTCTGTGTCTGTCTCCTTCTCATAGGTCCATACTTGACAAAGCCTTAGCAGAAGCCTCCATTCCCATGAACCTAGCTGAAGAGCAATTCCAAACTATGGTCAGTCACATCACCTCACCGCACTCCCTATCATTCATTGAGAAGGATGATATGTCTATCAACCAACCCCATAATGCCTCCCTTCACATTGAAGCTTTCATACACAAGCACAAGATCAAAAGAGTCCTCATCGATGGAGGGGCTGGTTTGAATATCTGCACATTGAAGCTAATCCTTACATTAGGGTTTTCAGAGAAGGCTATAGATCTGAAAAGAAAAATTACCATAAAAGCCTATGATGAGGAAGAAAGAATGTCTAAAGGAATTGTTACCCTACCAATTAGAGTGGGCACCATAGTGAAAGATGTGGCTTGTCAAGTCCTTGACATGGAATTAGCATACAACATTCTTTTGGGACGGCCATGGATACACGCTTTGAAAGCAGTGCCTTCCACATACCATCAATGTATCAAATTCACATGAAGGTCAAGAGATCACCATCCCAGGTGACCCTAACCCCTATCAATACGGCAACTCCATTCAGCCCAAACCAGAAGTCATAATCCCCAACAACCATGCTTCTGCATCCTCGTCATCTTGTGTTAACCTAGCTGCACTTGCTTCTTCTTTAGGGGCACCTCCACCTAAACTCCAACTCAAAGATAAAGGCTTGGGTGAGTATACGATATCTTAGTCCATCTGCTTGGCACAACTGCCCCTATCTCCTCGATCCTATGGGAGACCTATCTTAAAAACACCCACAATAGAGAAGCCAACCAAAGGACCATTTGTGAAGTGGGGAAGCCTAGAAGATGAAAGTGATGAAAAAGATGTCCTACAGTGGCTGTACAAAGATGAAGCTAGCTCCTCAACGCAACATGACCATCCCACTATACCAACAGAACAGTATGGGCAAGGCTACCAAATACTACAGAGAATGGGATATGAAGGACACGGTCCACTTGGATCAAGAAAGGATGGCATCACCGAACCCATCCAACCTTATATCTTAACAGCCTGAGACACTACAGGGCTAGGCTACACTAGAGCACCAAGAAACAACAGAACCCACAAGAACAAAGGCAAACAACCGGGAACCTCTACTAGTAATCTGGTTGAACAAATTCAACGAATGTAATTGGGGAGCGAATCTGATTCTAACGAATATGAATGGGATAGACTCTCTGAGATGTCTTGTGAAGAAAAGGATATTAACATTGTCCACGAGTATGACCCGACCCATGCCAACGAGAGACAAGGTCCAAGGGCTAGGCCATTAGAGTCTGACCCGCATAGCAACAATAGTGAAAATCGTGAGGAAGGAATGTTTCCCCCCTTAACGGACCCACTAATAGAGAGTACCATCGTAGACTCTATCTGCTCCTTCAATAACTTTGTCCTAACCATCAACACCACTGCACTAGACCAACCTAATGGTCTCTTACCATTAGTGCACCCTGAACTTATCGACTAGGACCTCGAAGGTACCACCCCTGAACTAGACACCTTTGAAAACGATGACGCGATCATCAATTACCTTGAGCTTAGAGATCACATACCTGCAGGTGACCACAGAGCTAGCTATGCTATAGAACTCAACGTGCAGTCCTATTTTGGGGAGAGCGCCAAGCCTTTCAGTCATAAAAACATCAAAATAAAAGAACAATCTAACGGTGAAAACTACTCCGCGGCAGTGTTAGATCCTCAAAATAGTAAAAATAAAGATGTATCCAATGGTGAAAACCTCTCTGAGGCACCAAAGGATGGAAGGCTTGACCCTCTCCCCAATCTTACACATCAGGAAAGATCATCGATCTTGATAGAACCGACGGAAGCAATCAATGTCAACACAAGTGATAATCCCAGAATGGTCCACATGGTAAAGGCTCTAACAGAATAGGAAAAACTAGCATTTACAGATTTCTTCAAAAGAAAACAGATCAACTTTGCATGAACATACGCCGACATGCCAGGGCTTGATCCAAATCTCATCATGCATTACTTATCTTTAGCTCTTGGAGCTAAGCCTGTTAAACAAAAGCTCAAAAAGATGTATCCACAGGTGGCTCTCATGGTGAAGGAAGAACTGAAGAAACTGCTAGATGTCGGGTTTATCAAGCCCATAGATTATCCTGAATGGGTTTCAAATATCGTACCAGTGGCTAAACCGGATGGCAGGGTCAAGATATGTAGTGACTTTAGGGACCTAAACAAAGCTTGTCCGAAGGATGACTTCCCCTTGCCCAACATCGACATGATTGTAGATCTTACGGTAGGACACACTATGCTGTCACTCATGGACAGTTTCTCAGGATATAACTAGATAAAGATTGCACCAGAAGACCAGCACAAAACTGCATTTACATGTCCTTGGGGCACCTACTGTTGGTGCATCATGCCATTCGGTCTGAAAAATGTTGGGGCAACATATCAGAGAGCCATGACAATGATCTTCCACGATATGATGCATACTATAATGGAAGACTATGTCGATGACATTCTAGCAAAGTCTCTCACAAGAGAAAGGCATCTAGCAGTACTAGACAAAATCTTTAACAGACTAGAATAGTTCAATGTGCGACTTAATCCAAAAAAGTGTGTGTTCGAGGTTACATCATGAAAACTATTGGGCTACATAGTATCTGCAAATGGTATCGAAGTTGATCCCGCTAAGGTGAAGGCCATAATGGAGATACCACCTCCTAAAAATTTGACTCAATTGAGATCCCTACAAGGCAAACTACAGTCTATTAGACGGTTCATTTCCCAACTGGCAGATAAGTGCCACCCATTCTCTCATCTGCTACACAAAAATGTATCCTTCAAATGGAACGAGTCATGTGAGTAGGCTTTTCAATAGCTAAAGGAATACCCAATGAAGCCACCAGTATTAATGCCACCAATTCAGGGCAAGCCTCTATTACTATATATCTCAGCTACACCAATGGCTTTGGGAGCTCTACTTGCTCATTAGAACTATGATGGAAAAGAACAGGCTATCTACTACATTAGTCGAACACTCGTTAGATACGAGTTGCAATACACACCAATAGAAAGAGCATGTCTAGCTGTTGTATTTGCCTCGTAGAAATGGAGAAACTACATGCTGTCACACTCTATTAAACTGGTGGCAAAGATTGACCCATTGAAATACTTACTCAACAAGGTGGCCTTAACAGGTAGATTATCAAAATGGGTCATGCTTCTCAGTGAGTTTGACATAGAATATGTGTATAGAAAAGTGATAAAAGGACAAGTGCTTGCAGATCAACTAGCAGAGGCACCTTTAACTGATGACAACCCCCTGAGCTTTGAATTTCCAGATGAGTCTATCTTCCACGTCAACACAGCCAACTAGAAAATGTACTTTGATGGCTCCTACACTCAGCATGGATCAGGGGCAGGTATCTTGTTGATTACACCTAATGGTGACACTATTCCCAAGTCATACAGATTAATGTTCCCTTGCACTAACAATGTAGCAGAATATGAGGCTCTGGTCATCGGTATCAAGCTAGCAGTTGAGTGGAACATCAAGGAACTTCAAGTCTATGGTGACTCACAACTGGTCATCAACTAAGTAAATGACTACTACCAAACAAAGGATGAGAAACTGATTCCTTATAAACACATGGTAGATGACTTCAAGGAGTATTTCGTCAGGATATCATTTGAACAAATACCAAGGATCGAGAATAAAGCTGCAGACGCCATGGCTACAATCACATCTCTTCTCAACATTCCAGGCAATCAAACATGATATGATTTCCTAGTAGAGCTAGTCTCCTGTCCTGCCTATGACACTCCAGATTCCCTATCATATGCCACATCGTAGGAACTGATTCCCCTCTCTATGGTAAAATATTTGCCTATCTCAAAGAGAATACACTTCCACCCGACCTCTCCCATAACCAGAAAAGAACCTTCATCCGCCAGGCATCCCGGTATGCCATTGTCGCTAACACCCTTTATCGCCGAGGTCTTGATGGTACTCTCCTTAGATGTCTAGATAGAGAGGAATATCAAACTGCTCTAAGTGAAATATAGGATGGAATATGCGGGGCTCACTCTAGTGGCTCTACCCTAGCCAAGAAACTCATGCGCACGGGGTACTATTGGCCAACAATGGAACACGATTCATATCAGTTTGTCAAAAAGTGCAGGCAGTGCCAAATACATGGGAACCTAATACATGCACTAGCTCAAGAATTGAGACCTTTAATGACACCTTGGCCCTTTTGCTAATGGGGACTTGACCTTGTGGGAAAGATCCATCCGCCCTCATCCAACGGCCATAAATTCATTGTAACTACCACAGAGTATTTTACAAAGTGGATTGAAGCCATTCCCCTCACCACCATCACAAGTAAGCAAATCTCTTCATTCATCCTGAATTACCTCATCTGTAGATACGAAATTCCTTCATCCATTATCACGGATAACGGAAGACCATTCAAAAACCAGGATGTCCAAGAACTCTGTGAACGATTCAAGATCCAACACCGCTTTTCCACCCCGTACTACCCCCAAGGCAACGGTCAAGATGAAGCATCCAACAAGACCATCTTGAAACTCCTCAAGAAGACTGTCAACAATGCTGGCTATGATTGGCATATCCAACTCAATCCCACTCTGTGGGCCTATAGAACTAGTATACGCACTCCCACAGGTGCTACACCATACGCCCTTGTCTATGGCTCAGAAGCTATCCTCCCCATTAAGGTCAAACTACCATCTCTCAGGGTGTCATTGAAAGGTCTCATATCAGATGAAGAATACAGAGTCTCTAGACTGCAAGAGTTAGAACTGTTGGAAGAATGAAGGCAACAAGCCTTTAATCACCTGAAAGCATATCAGCAAAGAATGTCCAGAAGCTACAATCATAAGGTAAAGCCCTGAGTCTTCCAAGTTGGTGATCTCGTCCTCAGAGAGAACCCCATAAATCAGCCAGATAGAGAAAAGAAAGGAAAGTTCGAACCCAACTGGTTAGGTCCTTATGTTGTCATCACGGCTTATGGATCAGGAGCATATCAACTGGCCACATCTGAAGGTGAACTATTCGATGATCCTGTCAACAACATGCATCTTCGCAAATTCTATACCTGAAAACCCCGATGTAAGGGAGTCCTGAAAAAATCAAAAAAATTGAAAAAGTGATAAAAAATAGAACAAAAAAAATAAAAAAAATAGAAAAATGACAAAAGGATAGGTACCATGATGAAAACCTGGCAAACAGGTGTCATGTGTACTATTGGCTGCGTGTGCAAATAAAAGTAACTGGTGAAAACCTGGTAAATAGGTGCTATCTGTGACAAACCACTCCCTCCATCTATGTCGACTTCATTGACTCTTGTCTCCATCACACCAAACCAATCCTTTGAAAAGTCCCAAACTATGTTGCCTCTGAGCTATCACATAGGCAAGGCCATTATCCATGCGCCCCCGAGGCTCTGCTTCCCTGTCCATCTCATTTCTTGTCATGTATCCTCTAGTCCATCCATGGTCCAAGTTCTGAACTACGTCGCCTTTGAGCTATCACGTAGGCAAGGCCATTATCCATGTGCCCCCAAGGCTTCGCTGTCCTGTCAGTCCCATATCTGGTCTTTCTATCCAAGTCCATACCACTTCTGCAGATCCACCATCACCTAGGTCTTAGGTCCATCAGGGTTCACCTTGAACTACGTTGCCTCTGCGTCGTCATGTAGGCAAGGCCATTTAGCAATGAGCCCCCGAGGCACTAGGTCAGTCCCTTAGGTTCTGTCTCTCCACATCTGTTGTCATCTCACCCATAATAAGTCGATCCTGGTCTCAACTGGGGGCAACTCCTTGACCTAGTTGCAGATTGGGGTTCTTGAATGCCATCGTTCTAAAATGAGATACCAATAAAGGATTGCGATACTTTCACTAGACACCTCGAACAAAGTTCTTGATGCATAACATCAACCTGTCCAAAATAAAAACAAAGCAGAGCGCCATATTAAAACACTCAAAATGATTCTATATCAATTATGGCAAAAGACACATCTAATGCAAGAATGTTTTGTCAACAGGTCAATTTACAAGGTCTTGAATTTTCGTCAATTATGTCTTCCTATGCTACTCAAGGATGCCAACAGCTAGAGATGCTATGATGGGGACATAATTTTTCTTTTGTCTACTGCTTGTGGATTAAACTTTAGTAATGTGACAACTTATGTCTAAAGATGTGATCGGCAAAAGATCATCGAGGACTCCGAGGTCTAAACATGAAAAGGGGCAATCCTTGTCTATTAAAATGCAAGAAGTACTCAGGTCATCTAGATTCAAGTTTGGCTAGATGCTTGTATCAACTTGCTATATCAAAATCCAGGTAGGGGATACTCAGGACATCTAGGTCTAACTATACCTAGATGCTTGTATTCTCTTACCACATTTAAAAAAAAAATGAAAAATACCAAAAAGTGCCCGATGATGAAAGCAAAAAAGACTTGCAAAGATGACAAATCCATATCCGCATCCGTCTCATATCTAGCAACTCCATATCATACAGACAATAATGCAAACCCTGCAATATATCCAAACGAAAGTCAGTATTTCTCCATGTCTTCTTCTATTCCACTCATCTATAGCATCACTGTGTCGATTGAGTACATCTTAACATATCAAACACATAGCATATAAGTTGCATATCACATCACATGAGATAGTCATTTGCATGATTACATCATTTGAGATCAATTTCCATACATTTTAGATCATTCATATACATTATGCATCCATACATCATATCAAAAGAAAATAAAAAACACAGGTCACATATATATCGAACTGCATAACCATATCCATACATATTAGCATTTGCATAACTCAAAAGCATTCTGAAACATCCATCTAGTATGCATAACATATACAAACACATCATAAAAACAAATTGCATCCATAGCATATCAAATGTAAGAACACATACATGTAGACCATCAAATAGGTAGATCATCATATAAACATCCAACATATGTCCAAATGTACAATATATCATCAACTCTGTCTAAATCCCAGAGTCATGTCATAAGTGTATACAAAAAAATAGTGATACATGTCTCAGAATAAAAACACATCTATCAGCTATCTCAGCCATCATCAAAAAGGTGCCACAATACACGTCAAAAATAGGAGTCTGGCTCTGACTAACTCTGCCATCGAGGAACACTGCTCCCGGCACTAGCCTCTCCTCTATCCACCCCTGACGGCGGTGGACCCCTCATTGAGCCCACAGACTAAGACCCACATGCTCTCTGCACTGCCTCTGACTGGCTCCGGAAGCTCGAGGCTCTCTGACTCACTGGCACCGCACCGTGATATAAGCCTCGGTAATACTGAGTCTGTGCCTAAGATCTAGTAAGATCACTCTGTAACTACGCTACCTAGGCCTGTGATTGCTGTACCTGTGCCACCAAGAAATTGGAGATCCTATCGGTACCCATGGCCATCACGGCTGCATCCCGCTCTGCCCTCATAGCCTGCATACTTGCTAAGGCTGCATCCCTCTCTCGGCTCAACTCTGATATCCAAGTTGCATCCAACTCTCTGTGTGACTCTGTTGCTCTCAGATGAGCCCTCAGCTGCCTAGTCTGGGTCTGTAAAGAAACCAGAACCTACTGCTGCACATCAGGCTGTGGAGCCTACTTGGCTTGTGCCACCTGCTGCGTTGGCACCCGCTGAGGTGGCAGCATCTGTCTCTGTGCTATCTCTGGCAGCACTGGTACCTAGACCTCTACTTGTCCCACTACCTGCTGCCCCACGAGCCCCTCTCTGACTCTCTACCTCTGTCTCTGTCTCCCATCATCTCTCTGATCTCTCCTCCTCCTCCGCCATCCACCCTTCCCCCTGCCAGCTCCACCCCCTCCGTCTAAGTCACCCTCATCTATATGAGGAGCTACCTCCCCAGGACCTGAGTAGCGAGGAAACGGATGTGCTGTAAACCACTCCTCATAGTCTGGCATCATACCAACATCTACTATATCTCTCCGCATCAGCTAGGCTGCATAAGGAATATGCTAAAAATTAGTCAATGCCTCCTCATACGATGCCACAGGACCCCACCTATACCGCTCGGCCTATGTCCTGGCAAAGTGTGCCTCACCTTGCGGTCTACCCTGAACACGGCCGAACTATCTTTGAACTCGGATGATAATCTGTCACTCCAAAATGAACCAGGTCCAGCCAATCGGCCACCTCGTCTGGAAACAATAGGGGAGCTCATCTGCCTCGTCATCCCATACCTCACAGTCAATGTATGGCCGCCAGACCACTGCATCTACCGCATCAAAGGCATGCCTCCAGTACTCAAGCCTCCCCAGTCTGTGCTGGGAAATCACACCTGCATAGCCGTAATTGTAGGGCTCACCCCTCTGCCTCAAAAAAATGCAGATCGGTCGTGTGATAGCAATGTGCTCCCATAACCAAAACTGTAAGAGAGACCTACTTGTGGCTAAACCAGAGCCTCGGTGGTACATTGCCTGATGCATGTCTCTGTATAGGTGTGCAAGCACACACACACCCCATGCATATCAGGTCCCATCTGTGATCATACTCTCTAGCACCCATCCCCAGCCAATGGGGAAGCCGTGTGCTCTCCTATCGGGGCATACTACGCCATCGATCAGTCTGGCCACTATGCCTAGGAAGTAGTCATAGCAGTCATGCATGTCCTGCCACGAGATCTCCTCCCTTGCCAACTCGGGATCATCAAAAACATGCTTGCACTCCTCTAGCCCAGCGCCACGCTATGACTCGTACTCAACCAACTCTCCCTAAATAGGGAGGTGCAGAATCTGATACACATCCTCTAGAGTAATGGCTATCTCTCCCGTTGGAAGATGGAAGGTCCCACCCTCACTATGGAATCGCTCCATGGCTGCAGTCACCATTACCTGGTTCATGCGAACCTTGGGAATGAAGAGCACATGATACAAACCCATAGCACCTACAGCCTCCTGCTCCATCTCGGTCAACATATACCACTGCAACAACGGCAACGGGAACAACTCTCGCAATGTCAGAACATCCTGAATATCCTCCTGCAACCAAGAAACGCATACCGTCAGTAAAATCCAAATCCATATCAAAAACCTACTCCAAGCAATCAAGCTATCCTATCATTGGCTCAACATATCAAATTAATCAAAACATCATATCATCTCTCGACTAGATTCACAGCAATCTCAGAGATCGCTAATCAATTGATGCATTAATCAAGATGCCAATTGGGTTAATTTTGTTAAGTCAACTAATTTGCTTAAAAGTGCAAATGCGCCAATCCTGGTGGCAAATGCGCCATTTCCCTATCATTGGATCAAACATATCAAATTAATCAAAATAGCATATCATCTCTCGACTAGATTCTCAGCAATCTCAGAGATCGCTAATCAATTGACGCATCAATTAGGATGCCAATTGGGTCAATTTTGTTAAGTCAACTGATTTACCTAAAGTGCAAATGCGCCAATCCAGGTGGTAAATATGCCATTTCATACCAAAAGTGCAACTTCACCATAAATGTGCAACTTCCTGATGCGTATGCACCATTCTGGCACATGTGCAACCTATTATAGCATATGTGCAACTTCCCAACATATGCGCCATTTCATAGAATGCATGCGTAACACAAACATATGCGCAGATTCATAGCACATATGCGCAACTTCGGGATGAATGCGCCACTTCAACGCTCAAATGCACAAAACGAACAAATGCGCACATTCAGGGAATACATGCGCAAAAGAATCATATGCACCATTTGACGTCGTAAATGTGCAATTTTGCAACATATGCGCCATTTCGGCGCACATATGCGCAAAAACAGAGTTGTTGCGCATTTTCCCTAGATGGTTTTCCTAGCCATTAATACACATAAAATTGACTTTCAACAAGTTTTGAAGAACTACATACCGGGGGTCCTACCTCTATTGGCCGATCAAACCGTCGAATCCACTCAAACCGATGCTGCTCGTGTGAAATATCCACCTCTTTGGCTGCCATGCTCTCCTAAGCTCTCCAGAGGACAAATCAACTATGGAAAAGTGTACAAATGAATAGATTGTGTGGACCCAACTCCTATATATAGCAAGTGACCCATATCTGACTGTATGACTCTCTGACTACTTCCCATGGCTGTTTCTCCGAACCATAGCCCGTTTTTCTCCAGCCTAACCTATCTTCACCTTCCTCTTCGTGAGATTGTCCGTCTCACGCCTTCCGCCTTCTCCCCATCCAAATCTCCTGAGGGGGCATCCTATCATCATAACCTATACCAGGGGCAAACTGGGGCATGTATTAGCATCAGACTATTCCTATTCTTTGAAACAACGTGATAAAACACATTGCTTCAAAGAGGGGCAAAATGTATACACCTAAAATTGGCTCGGGTCGAATTAAGTAAATATTTTAATATTTATCTTAATTCTTATTTTCTTCTGTCAATTAAATAAATATTCAAAATTTATTTGATTCTCTCATTATCCCATAATTAAATAAAGTCATTTTATTTAATTAAATTCCCTTAATTCTTCTAATGTCTCAAGTCCTAAAATCCACCTCATCAGTCCACCTCATCTCTTCCACCTCACCATGTTGCACATATAATTAAATATTCTTAATATTTAATTAGCTAATATCCTCCATTTTCCAAAATAAATCTTTAAATCAACTATCCTTCACAAATTGAATATTTAATTCAATGTTCCCCACTAGCCTTCACAAATTGAATATTTAATTCAATGTTCCCCACTAGCCTTCACAAATTGAATATTTTATTCAATGTTCCCCACTAGCCTTCACCCATTGAATATTTTATTCAAATGTTCCCCACTAGCCTTCACCCATTGAATATTTTATTCAATGTTTCCCACTAGCCTTCATCCATTGAATATTTTAATTCAATGTTCCCCACTATCCTCCACTATTAAATTTTTAATTCAATTTTCATAATCCACTATTCTAAAATAAAGAATTTTTAATTCATCCATTATGAATTAAAGATTCACTTTTATTCCTAGCCATTGATCTCATCTTTGGATCCTCACCCTCCATTCTATTTTCAGAAAATCTATAAATAGAACCCTCTTCTAAGCCATTAGAGGAGGCACTTCATTTGGCAAGATAACTAAACCCAAATTTCTCTCATTCTCTCTCTCTCATTGCATTCTCAAGTGTCCTCCATTATCATGTGTTGAAGCTCACATTCAACACAACACATATCAAGAGCCATTCTTCCTTTGTCATCTTCAACAAGCAAGCAAGAAAGGAAAGCTACTGAGGGCTTCACAATCAAGATCAAAGAAAGATAGGCAAACAATGGAAAACGATAGGTAAATGGGATTGTAAGTATTCTTACTTGTTTTGATTTTAATCTTCTTTGCTTTCAACTTCCATTGGTGTTTGGGTTTTGTATATTTTCATTAGTTTGAATGAACCACATTTCTCCCCCTCACAACAAACACACAAGATCTAACAATTAATAACACATAAGGAACACATGATTTACGTGGAAACCCTTGCAGGAGAAAACCATGAAAAAATATTGCTTATATATTGATCTTCTTTGTAGGTACCAACCTACTTCTTTTACAAATCTTCTTTTGTAGGCACCAAACCACGGGAGACACCAATCCCCACTTATAGAATTTGTTGGCACCAACCCAATGGAGACACCAATCCCAACCACTGAGTAGCAACTCAACAAGAGACACCAATCTCTTATTTGATAGGCACCAACCTTCAAATTATTCTAAGTGATATTATTTTTACAACATCTATGTAGATACTTCTTCCCTCATGAATCTGAACACAACTCTGGTAATATCCTTCACAAATCTGATTCAAGGCATGCACAATCTTCTCTGACAAATCTGATCACAAATATCTTTCATTCATGGGTTGCATATATGCTTCAAAAAGGTCTGAAAGACTCTTCATAAATACCTGTCTTAGGTATGCTCAAACTCAAAAATAAATCTTATTCTACTCACTCACACCAAACTCAACCTTTTCATCTGTATTTTATACTTCTTCAAGAGAGACGACTCATTCAAAGTATATGTCTTTTGCAAAGAGAGGTGACTCTTTTTATACACCTCTTGATAATAATTTTGTCCTCTAGTGGAACACTCTATTTGGGAGGTCGGCCACCTTTTTGGAAAATATTTATTATAATTTTTTTAAAACTTTAACCAAGGGTGCCAAAGTATGAGGGAGTTAGCCACCTTGAACTTCATTTTGATGCCATTCTGTAAGGAAGTCGACCACAACAAACAAGCTTATTTAAATTTAATCTTCTAATAATTGACGCTTCTAGGAGGGATTCGACCTCAATATTAAATTTGAAATTGTTTAAACTTGAATCTTGGCACCACCACAAGATGACTGCCTCTAACATGAAGTCGGCTAGGTTTCTCATGTTGAAATCTTTAATTTAAACATATCATAATCATTCATTTAACCTTCACCAAATTGCTTCAATAACATTGCTTATATATTTCCTTTGACATCATCGACAACAATCCAACAATCTCCCCCTTTATCATTGACGGCAACTTCTCTTCCTCTGTACTGCTCCCCCTGTCTCATTGCTCCCCTTGTCTCTAATTCTGGCCCTTTGACATCAATGGCAAAGGAAATTTCATCTATCTCTGAATCGTATCTTCCATGGAGCTAAAAGATAATGCTATGGTTAGCACCCCCTGAATTTATGATTCTTCTCAATGACTAGATGAGAATAATCTTACTCCCAATTTTTACCTTAGATATTCAAAAGTATCTTTCGGAAGTGGCTTGGTAAAAATGTTTGCAATTTGTTCCTATGTAGCAATATACTCCAACTTTACTTTCTCATCTACCACCTTCTCTCTTAAGAAATAATAATTGATAGGAATATGCTTCCTTCTAGAGTGCATCACTGGATTCTTTGAAATGTTGATTGCACTTGTATTATCACATAATATAGATATAGGATGATCATATTCTACCTTGATATGTTTCAATGTTTGCCTCATCCATAGAACTTGAGTGCAATGAGATGCTACTGTAATGTACTTTGCCTCTGCAGTTGATAGAGAGACTGATGCTTGTTTCTTACTTAACCATGAGACAAGGCTATCTCCTAGAAAGAATACTCCTCCACTGGTACTCTTTCTATCATCAACACTGCCGACCCAATCTGCATCTGTATATGTTGTTAAGGTGAAATCTTCACCTCTTGGATACCACAAATCAAAATCCAATGTTCCTTTTAAATACTTGAATATCCATTTTACTACTTGCACATGAATTTCTTTAGGTGCAACCTGAAACCTTGCCACCATACCAACTGCCTACATAATGTTAGGCCTTGAAGCTGTCACATATAACTGACTTCCAATCATTGACCTATAAAAAGTTTTATTTGCCTTGGATGATTTATCATCCTTACACAACTTACATCCTATTACCATGGGTGTACTCATAGGATTACAATCCTCCATTCTGAACTTCTTCAAAATTTCCTTAACATACTTAGTTTGTGAGATAAATATCCCCTCATTAGATTGAGAAATTTGTAGCCCAAGGAAGAAGGATAACTCTCTAAGCATGGACATTTTGAATTCTTTCTACATATTCATGGTGAAATCTTGGCACATCTTATCATTGCTTCCTCCAAAAATAATGTCATCCACATATACAACTATTAACTAATGATCACCTTCAGTTTTAATGTATAGATTATTGTTAGCTATACCTCTTTTGAAACCCTACTATTGTAGATATTTGTCCAACCTAGAATGCTAAGCTCTAGGAGCTTGCTTCAATCCATAAAGTGCTTTCTTCAACTTACAAACAAAGTCTTCATGTTCTGTTAGAATGAATCCTTCAGGTTGTTCAATGTATACCTCTTCTTCTAGATTTCCATTTAAAAATATTGATTTAACATCCAACTGGTAAACCTTGAAATTATTGAAGCATGCCAAAGCCTTGTAAGATCCTTATAGCTTCTAATCATGCAACAGGAGAAAAAGTTTCTTCAAAATCTATTCCTTCTTCTTGAGCATATCCTTTGCACACTAACCTTTCCTTATTCCTTACTAGTTCACCATCCTCATTCAGTTTATTTCTGTAGCTAGGGTAAAAATTAGGGCTAAATCAAAAACAACAAATCATCATACCCTAACAAGTACAATGAAGTATAAGATAGCATAGAAATCAAAATAATCAAAGAAAATGCAAATCGAAATCTCTACATTAAGCTTGTCTTATCTCCATTGCTCTTCTTAATCTTTCATAAGAATGCATGATATCGATGGATGACTGTTGGTTGCTCATTCCATCAGCATAACAATACTTAAAAACTGGATGATAAGAAGCTCTAATGTCATGTCGACTACATAAGGTTTCTTGGAAACTCCTTGATTAAATGACTTGGTTGAGGGTTGATTTATAGGAAGTGAGTGATTTGAATGAAGGGCTATGATCAAAAGTTGATTTCAATGATGTGGACAGTTGAGATCGAATAGGGTTTCCCACTCCATGAGGAGTTGTAGTCATGTGACAAGTGTAGGGTAGGCCTAATTTAAATAATGTTTTATTTAAATTAGTGGGACATGTGAAGTGTATTAAATAAAAAATGTAGTATGTGACATGTGTTGCAATGAAATGAAAGGTGAGGACAAATTCAAATATTTTATTTGAATTAGTTGGAAAGTGAGAGGGAAATTAATTAATTAAATAAGATTTATTTAATTAATTGTTTAGTGGGATAAATGGGATTAGAAAAAAATGTCATATGATGCCTCTAGTAATGTGTTGACAAGGTGTTGCAAGACATGGACAATTTTAAGTGTCTACATTTTGTCCCTCTTTGAGATGATGTTGCGACTAAGAGAAGTAACATCATTTCAAAGAAGGTAAGATATGGATAGAGGAAAAGGATGATGATGCTCCCTTGAGAGGATAGGTGGGTTGGACATGTTAGATTCAGGAGAGACAACTAAGAGGGGGGGTGAATCAGTTGTCTAAAACTTTCTTCCAATTAAACACTTAAATCCTCTTTGTGATTTAGCAATATGTTAATAAATCAATCATGGAAACATAGTGTAATTAAATCAAGAGCAGAAACATATCAACACATAAGACACCAAGATTTTGACGTGGAAAACCTGGTTAAGGGAAAAAACACGGGGTGATTAACCCAAGATTGTATTCTCTATTAGAAGAATAGAAAGAACAAAATGGCACATGCCAATTAGGGCTCACTGCCCAAGCACACTGCTCACTGCCTACAAGAGACACACTGTCTACAAAATTATAAGTATCACCTACTTGAACTAGAAAATAGTATCTTCACCATGCTTGAACCAGTTCCATTTAAGCCCAAAACTTTTGCTCTACCTTTCGCTCTCTTCCTCACTACCACACTCTCATCTCCATAAGATGCCTTTTGAAATGACTTTACAATCCCTTATTTATACAAGGCATCGACTTAGGAATAATCATCTAAGTCGGCAAACATCTTCAAGAACATTCGCAAGATGTGTAATACATCCAGTCGGCCAGTCTTAGGAAGAACACCATCATCCAGAAGTTATTCTTCAATTGCAAGCTCCAACTCCAATGCAGACCACCAACATGAACTAGACACAATCGAAATACCTTCACAAGATTGCCTAAATCACCAAGAACATCCACACTTCATCTGCTTACTAAAATCCTTCTCTCCTTCATTCGGAACCTCAAGAACACAGTCTGTCATCACTGTTACAAAGGAATAGATGCTTGCGGACCTTCAAACCACAAACCAATCAAGTTGACACTTCACAAAGACTTCCTCAACACTCCCTCAAATCCGTAGAATAGCATAATGCATTTCTGGATCTCACCAGTCCTATCTGTGTCACTCTATCACCTTTGAACACCTGTCAGAACCGGTTTTACTTGGGCGGCCACAACTCCTTCAGATCTTCATGCGGACCTTTGAAATATTTACTGGATTAACTTAAGACTCATATCTACAAACCCTTTGAACTGCATCCTTTGATAGTCATCTTATCTTAGATCTTTACCTTATTGTCTTCACTGTTCTTCTATGTTCCTGATTAGGACTAATTTTCTCAATATCCTTAGCACTCAGCTCATCCAATCCTTTTCATCAATGCAATAGGAGTATGTTGACATCAATGACAACACTAGTTAGGCCCATACTTGCAACAATCTCCCCCTTTGTCATTGATGGCAACATATGATGTGAAAAATTGTTTTAACCATCAAGACAAAAACTTCTCCTTACTGTCACAACTCCCCCTATCAGCAACAACCATTCACATGTCTTCTCTTCCTTTACTGCTCCCCCTTTGATCATCAACCACTTGTTTTTCACATGTCTTCTCTCCCCCTTTGACATCAATGGCAAAGGGCTCATACTTGCAACTCCAACACTTCATAATCATACCAGCTGCTCCCCCTGAGTGGCAGCTCCCTATCATCAATCTGGACCACAAGATATGATTGTGATATCTACCAAGCTGATGCACTCTAGTGCACCTTAGTTCATCACCAGAGGGGCACTAACCCCTAACTTCCCCCTGAGATACTCAAAAGAGTCCTTAGGTAGAGGTTTAGTAAAGATGTCTGCAATCTGATCCTTGGAAGGCACAAACTCCAATCTGACTTCATTCTTGTTCACTTGCTCTCTCAGAAAGTGAAACTTGATAGATATATGCTTAGTCTTTGAATGCAACACCAGATTCTTAGATATATTTATTGCACTTGAATTATCATAGAAGATTGTGATAGGCTCCTCATACTCCACTCTTATGTCTCTTAGCATTTGCTTCATCCATAAAACTTGAGTGCAACTACCTGCTACTGCAATATATTCTGCTTCTGCAGTGGACAGAGATATTGCCTCTTGTTTCTTGCTCAGCCAAGAAACCAATCTCTTCCCCAAAAAGAATGCTCCACCACTGGTACTCTTCCGGTTATCCACATCTCCTGCCCAATCCGCATCTGTATATGCATGAAGAGAGAAATTATGATCTCTGGGATACCACAATCCATACTCAACTATTCCTTTTAGATATCTAAAAATCCTCTTGATTTCCATGACATGAGATTCTCTAGGATCAGCTTGAAATCTAGCAACAAGACCCACAACATTCATAATGTTAGGTCTAGTTTGAGTGAGATACAACAATCCTCCAATCATTGACCTGTACTTTTTTTGATCAGCCTTAGGAGAGTCATCATCTTTGCCCAATTTACATCCAGTTGTCATGGGAGTATTCATTGGTTTTGAGTCTTCCATCCCAAATTTCTTCAACAATTATTTCACATATTTGGTCTAATAATGAAGATTCCTTTCTTTGTTTGAGTGATTTGTAGACCCAAGAAGAAATTCATTTCCCCAAGCATGGACATCTCAAATTCACTTTTCATTTGATTTGCAAAAGTTTTACACATATTATCTCTTCCTCCAAAAATGATATCATCAACAAACACTTCAACAATCAAGATGTTTTCATGATCAATTTTGAAATATAAATTACTGTCAGTAGTACCTTTGTTGAAACCAATCTTCAAAAGATGCTTATCCAATCTTTCATACTAGGCTCTTGGGGCTTGCTTTAGTCCATGTGGAGCTTTCTTCAACTTGCAAACCATATCACCATGATCAGATAATTGAAATCCATCCGGTTGCTCAATGTATACTTCTTCTTCCAAGTCACTGTTTAGGAAGGCAGACTTGACATCCATCTGATATACTTTAAAGTCCTTGAAGGCAGCAAAAGCAAGAAATAATCTGACTGCTTCAATTCTTGCCACCAGAGCAAAATTTTCTTCAAAATCAACTCCCTCTATTTGAGAGTAACCCTTGCAGACCAATCTGGCTTTATTTCTGATTACTTCACCAACTTCATTCAATTTGTTCTGGAAGACCTATTTGGTTCCAATCACATTCTTGTTTCTAGGTCTAGGAACAAAATCCCAAGTGTGATTTTTCTCAATTTGCATCAGCTCTTCCTCCATTGCTTTAGTCTAGTTTTCATCATTGCAAGCTTCATTTACTGTCTTAGGTTCAATCTTTGAAATCAGACAATACTCATCTGAATCTTGAACAATTCTCCTTCTTGTTTGTACACCTTTGCTTTTATCACCTATGATCTGATCTTCAGAGTGGTTTAGTCTTGCATACCTGGGAACTTTGGGAGTTTCTTGCACTTCTGATTCTCGATCAGGCTCATTGAAACTCATCTCTTCTTCCTGATTTACTAAATCAGTTTGAATCTGAATTGCAAAAGGGGGTTGGGCTCCTTGAATCAGAACACCATTCTGATCATCTTCATCATAATCATAAAACTTTGAGGGTTTTTCAATTCCTTCGTCAACCTTCACATTTATACTTTCTATAATCTTTCTCAGTCTCTTGTTACAACACCGGTATGCTTTGCTTTGAGTAGAGTAACCCAAGAATATTCCTTCATCACTTCTAGCATCAAACTTGCCTAAATCTTCATCTCTTTTGATGTAACATTTTCTACCAAATACTCTAAAATACTTCACAGTAGGAGTGATGTCAAACCAAAGTTCATAAGAAGTCTTACCGGTATTGCTTCTGATTTGAACTCGATTGAGAGTATAGACTGCAGTGCTGACAACTTCTCTCCAAAAGATCTGAGGAACATTTGCTTCCATCATCATTGTCCTAGATGCTTCTTGGATGGTCCGGTTCTTTCTCTCCACTACTCCATTCTGTTGTGGAGTCCTAGGAGCAGACAACTGTCTCTTTATTCCATGTTTCTCACAGAATTCTATGAACTCACCGGATGTGAATTCTCCACCTCTATCAGACCTCAGACACTTTAATTTCAATCCAGTCTCATTCTCTACCATAGCCTTGAATATTTTGAATTTCTCAAGGGCTTCGGATTTCTCTTTCAGAAAAGTTACCCACATCATCTGAGAGTAGTCATCAATTAGTAACATGAAGTATCTATCACCTTGCACACTCTTGATTCTTGCCAGACCACATAGATCAGTATGAACTAAGTCCAATATTCTAGTAGAAGAATGTTCTTTGCTTTTAAATGAGACTCTGCTTTGTTTTCCCAACTGACATTCTTTGCACAAACTATTTGTAGGTTTCACCAGTTTTGGAAGATCTCTTAGAGCCTGAGTGTTACTAATCTTGATGATATTATCAAAATTTACATGACACATCCTCCTATGCCATAGCCAACTCTGATCAATTTGCACAAATAGACAACTTTTACCAGTACCAACTAGATGGAAGATATTACCTTTTGTCTGAGTACCGGATGCAATCTCTGTTCTGGAACTTTCAAAGATCTTGCATTTTCCATTCTTGAATTGGAGATCATAGCCTTTGTCCACCATGTCCAACACTGAGAAGATTGTGCTTCAATCCTTCAACATACAGTACATTACCAGTTTTGTTCTTTCCATCAAAAGAAATAGTTCCCCCACCTCTGATTCTACTAGCAGAATTATCACCAAACTTTACCACTCCTCCTTCATACCTTTCCAAATCTAAGAACTTATTTTTGTCATCTGTCATATGGTGAGAACATCCACTGTCAATGACCCAATCATCCTTTTCTTCAACTTGGGCAGCTAGAGCTCTTTCTACAATTTCATGATTGATAGATTCAGAGGGCATTGGATCTTCTTCCTTGATGGCAATAAACACCCAATCACTTCTGGATTTGTTTCCTGTCTCTGATTCATCATCTGTTACTCCTTCATTATCATCCTCTTCATGAACATAATAACAATTCTTTTGGAACCTTGATCTGTTAGTATTTGGCCTTGAAAATCTTTCCAGACACTTTGAGGCAAAATGACCAATCTTATTGCAGTTAAAACACTTAAAAGGCAAATTCCCTTCATACTTTCTGGATCCTCTTCGTAGTCTTTTTGCAATAAGGGCTTCAAGCTAAGCAGTTTCAGTTTCTTCTTCTTCTAGGTCTTTTCTTGCTTTTTCATACCATGATAGTTTCCTTGAAGAGTTCTCTCTCGGATCAAACCTTTGTTTACCTTTTACAGAGGCACTAGCTCTAAATGTAGATTCAGTCTTGGGGGGCATCTCCAAACTCGATCATTTCAAATGCAACCAATTTACTAGTCAATTGATCTCTTGTGACAATTGTATGGGCTCTGAATTCTTCAATGGCAGCAACCTTGATTTTATAAGTAGGAAGGGATCTGAGAATTTTGCCAACAATTTCATCTTCATCCAAGACTCCACCAGCACATCTAATTCCACAAACAAGCTCATTTACTCTTGGCATAAAAGTAGTGATATTTTCATCTTCTCTCATCTTCAGATTTTCAAATTTCCCTTTCAGACTCTATAGCCTTAAACATTTAACATACTTGTCTCCTTCATGCAGAAGTTCCAGTTTTTCCCAAATCTCAAAAGCAGTGGGTAGGTCAACAACATTTGAAAGCTCTGAATCAGATAGTGCACTTAGAAGAGCTTCTATAGTCCACAGATTATTTTAAGCATATGTGATTTCATTTGGGGCTTTCGGGCCACCCTGTGGAGGAGTATACTTTGTTGAAGCCATGGTCCAGTACTGCATTCCCATACATTGCAAGTGACATTTCATGTGACTTTTCTAAAGATTAAAATTGGTTCCATCAAACTTTAGACTATCCTTCTTGTAGGACGACATCCTGGATCTCCTCAAGTGGTTAAGCTCTTTTAGAGGAACCTGGCTCTGATACCAATTGTTAGATTCAAGACAGACAACTAAGGGGGGGTGAATCAGTTGTCTAAAACTTTCTTCCAATTAAACACTTAAATCCTCTTTGTGATTAGCAGTATGTTAATAAGTCAATCATGGAAACATAATGTAATTAAATCAAGAGTAGAAACATATCAACACATAAGACACCAAGATTTTGACGTGGAAAACCCGGTTAAGGGAAAAACCACGGGGTGATTAACCCAAGATTGTATTCTCTGTTAGAAGAATAGGAAGAACAAAATGGCACATGCCAATTAGGGCTCACTGCCCAAGCACACTGCTCACAAGAGGCTCACTGCCTACAAGAGACACACTGTCTACAAAATGATAAGTATCACCTACTTGAACTGGAAAATAGCATCTTCACCATGCTTGAATCAGTTCCATTTAAGCCCAAAACTTCTGCTCTGCCTTTCGCTCTCTTCCTCGCTACCACACTCTCATCTCAACAAGACATCCTTTGAAATGACTTTACAATCCCTTATTTATACAAGGCATCAACTTAGGAATAATCATCTAAGTCGGCAAACATCTTCAAGAACATCCGCAAGATGTGTAATACATCTGGTCGACCAGTCTCAGGAAGAACACCATCATCCAAAAGTTATTCTTCAATTGCGAGCTCCAACTCCAATGCAGACCACCGACATGAACTGGACATGATCCAAATACCTTCACAAGATTGCCTGAATCGCCAAGAACATCCACACTTCATCTGCTTACTAAAATCCTTCTCTCCTTCATCCGAAACCTCAAGAACACAGTCTGTCATCACTGTTACAAAGGAATAGATGCTTGCGGACCTTCAAACCATGAACCAATTTAGTTGACACTTCACAAAGAATTCCTCAACACTCCCTCAAATCTGCTAAATAGGATAATGCATTTCCGGATCTCACCAGACCTATCTGTGTCACTTTGTCACCTTTGAACACCTACCGGAACCAGTTTTACGTGGGTGGCCACAACTCCTTCAGATCTTCATGTGGACCTTTGAAATCCTTACTGGATTAACTTAAGACTCATATCTACAAACCCTTTGAACCGTATCCTTTGATAGTCATCTTATCTTGGATCTTTACCTTACTGTCTTCACTGTTCTTCTCTGTTCCTGATTAGGACTATTTTTTTCAATATCCTCAGCACTCAGGTCATCCAATCCTTTTCATCAATGCAACAGGAGTATGTTGACATCAATGACAATACCGGTTAGGCCCATACTTGTAACAGGACAAATACATGTAGGCTCTATAAATGAAAGGGATTGGTCAAGGAAGAAAGATAAGGGAATGAATGGAAGAAATGAATGATACGTTATGCTACAATGAAGGTGAGTAACCATGAAGTTTGATATAGCACTAGACATTATGCACCAAGGTATAAGGACCAAGGTGATGATGTGTCTTGTGTACCCAGCACAATACAACCTTGTCTAGATACAAGATATGAGTATTAGCTAGTTTGGATTTGATACAAATGCAAGATAAAATGATAACACACAAGCAAGAAAGAAAGCATGCACAAATGATTCAAAAAAATGCAATGTATTTCCCCTATCAAGATGTAAACCAATGATTAAGTGATTGATTGATTGATTATGATGATTGATAATGATGTCTAGTTTCAGGAAATGATACATGTTGTATAAGATGCATGTTCTAGTTTCGACAATGCAACATCCTGTATAAGACAATTGGTTGATTGATTGACACTAGTGTATTTGGCCATGCGAATCAACACCAAGATTTGATTAATTGATTGATTGATTTACGTCAAGATTAGGATCAAGACCATTGATGTAATTGGATAATTTGACTTGATTGATTAACTTAATTGGTATATGGATTGATGATGACTTGCATTTGGATCATTAATTAGAATGATTTGATGAGAATGATTGGGTGAAGTGATTGAAGAATTGATTTGATTGATTGAAGAATTGGCTTATTGAAGAATTGGATTGATTTGATTGATTGATGATTGGAATGGAATGAATTGATTTGATATGATTGATTGGAAGAATTGATTTGGTTGGAATGATTGGAAAAAATGATTTGATTTGAATTAGTGATTTGATTGATTTGATGAATTGAATTTGAAGAATGAATTTGATTGAATGGATTGAATTGGATGAATGATTTGGAAAATTGATTGGATTGATTAGATTGATTGGATTATGATTTGATTGGAATGATTTGATTGATTGATTAACAGGATTCATTTGAAGAATTGATTTTATTTGGAATGATTCGATTGATTGATTGGAATGAATTGGTTTGATTTGATTGGAAGAATTGATGATTGGATTGGTTTGAATTGAATGGATTTGAAGAATGTGATTTGACAAATTTTTATTGATGATTGGATTGACTTGATTAATTTGAAGAATTGAATTTGATGAATTGATTGGATGATTGGAAGAATTGATGAGATTGATTTTGATGAATTGATGATTTGATTGATTTGAATTGATGAATTGAGTTGATGATTGATTTGAATAATGTGACTTTATTGCTTGGTTTTTTTGTTGGATATTTGATTTTTTTGGATTTTTGAATGTTTTGATTTTTTTTTTGTATTTTTGAAATTGTTTTGATTTTTTTGGATTTTGAATGTTTTGATTTTTTTTGAGATTTTTGAGTGTTGTGATTTTTTTTTTTGAAATGTTTTGATTTTTTTGAATTTTTGAATGTTTTGGGATGTCAATGGATAACAATTTGAATAGCCTTTGTGCAAGACATGATAGTATTTATATCACACTTTAGATGTCATAGAGTTAAAAAGTTGTTAATATTGCCCGAGGACTATGTTTGAGTAGTAAATTAGGGGCTTAGGAGTTATATTGATGTTCCCACATATTAGGGTGAAGGCATGGCTTAACTGTCCAAAATTTGTAAACAAATAAAATAAATTAGGATCTTAAGAGTAATATTGATGATCAAACATTAGGGTGAAGGTATGACTTGGCTTTCCAAAATTTGTAAATGATTGAAATATAAATTGTGCATGAATAATTCCTAAAACACATGAAAAAAAAATAATAATCAGCACATTGCAACCATCTTTTATAAATAAATGATAGAATGTACTATGCATTAAATACAAAATATTAAGACAATGACTTTTTCACAACTATATAGGGTGTGTTTTTTCACATTAGAGTAAGGGCCATTTTAAAATATATTTGTATTTTTATTATATTATTTAGTGAGGGATTGCTAACAGGCCCACATCCCTTACTATCAATCTATAGGGATACCACTCTAACAATCACTCTAGTTGCAGGGATATCATTGCACTTACAATTCAACTTGCAGGGATATCACTCCAACTTTTATAAGGATACTACTCTTACAACTTCACCTATGGGGATACTACTCTCATCTATAGCTTCACTTGCAAGGATACTACACTCCACATACTACTTCACCTATAGGGATACCACTCCATTTCCTCCTATGGGGATACCACATCATCTCCTCCTTTGGGACTACCACTCTGCTCCACCAATGCCCCTTATGGGGACATCACTCCACCAGCTTGTCCCATGGGACTACCACTCTACACCATCTATTGGGATACCATACTGCTCCAACCAGTCCTTATGTGGGAATACAACTTCTATGGGGATACTACTCCTCCTATGGGAGATATCACTCTAACTATATGGATACTGCTTTCAAGACACCTTTTGGCATGAAGATGTCCCTTAAGGGATGAGAACTCAAGTCTCCAACTTGAGAACCTTATCAACTTAAACAATTAACATCAACACAATGGAAAAAATGTATTTGTATTAGGTCTACATTCAATTATTCATTTCTTTTTAAAACTAAGTTCAAAATTCAAGGTTAGAAAGCTTGTGTAATTACATATAGAGAAGATTTCACATTCAAATCTCCATACCATGTTAAGCTTTGTGGTATAATTAAATATAGAGAAGATTTCAAGTTCAAATCTCCATGCCATGTTAAGGTATATAGCCCAACCTAGAGAACATCCAAGTGCTAATGTTAATTATGGTTGTGTTAATGCAAGAATTTCCCTTGGATTGGGGCATCCATTTGAAACTAGTTTTGTAATGTCCCTTATAGGGACAATACTAATTTTACCCTAAATTATCAATTTCCAAGCAAGCAAAGATTTAGAGAGTACCTTGGCTTGATTTAATTCCTGAAACAAGTTAGAAAATACTTACAAAGATTATTCAGAATCAAGCTAACATGATTAGGAAACTCATAATGGCATTATTAATTCAACTCAATCTAACTATCTAGGAGACTCAACTATAAGAGAGTTGAGGAACGTGACTTCGATGGGGTGTCTTAGATCCTCTACCCTAGGCCCAAGAGTGGATATACCATCCCCCTTGGCCTCATGTGGTGCATGCGATCCATATGAGGTGGTCTACCTAGTGAGGTATCTCTTATCCCATTATCCCCTCATCTTATCATTTCCTTTCCCTTTCTCCATGATTGGTTCCTTTGAATTTGCATGTCTATGATAGGAGAATGAGATCACAAAAGGTGCCCTGAAAGCCATCTTATCTAAGCCCAAGGGCAGTACCTCTTATACGCTTTTACCCTTTGTAACCCCTTGGCCCCAATGAGATTACTCAATCCCCCCCTAGAGGGGTGGCATACATAGAAGAGTGCCCCATCGTCATTACCCTTCTTGCACCACATTTCCTCCATCATAGTAACCATAACATTCATACAAATTTCCATATTAACACATTATGAGAGATCTTATATTAGTTGAAAATAATCCTATCATCCATACAAAATGAATCATGAAGATGCTATCATAAATTATAAATATGCATGATCATATCTAAACTATACATTATATTCCTATATTGATCTTAGCACAATTTGATGTCTTTTCTATATATCTTGATTGTTGATCCATATATATGTCTTCTCTTGATTTCCATTATGAGATATTCCCTATTATAATCTGCTTGAATGCTTTCCTTAACACATCTCATGAGTAGATCTAAATATATTAGAAATATATATTGTCATGCCCGCATTTCCCATGCGGTCACAACACACAACACACGTGTCATGTCCACATTTGGCATGTGGTCATGACATGAACTATGAAAAACTTTTCTACCTATCCCTAGGAACCCCCTCTATGCGACACGTAGTGTGTCACTTCTAGGGTTAGAGTGATTTTAATATGAACCCTAAGTTTCCTAGGTGAAGAAGATTTCGACAACATTGAACCCTAATTTAACTCAGATTGAAAAGTGATTAAATAATATGGCATGATGGTGCATGATTGAAGTGGAAAGATGGATTAAAAATAAATAAAATATCAGATAAATTAAACCCTAGAAATCTAGCAAAATTTTGGCAGCATAACGCGTTTTCGATAAACGCAAAATAAATTTTAAAATAAACATCAAGAAGGGATTAAATAAAAATTTAGGAATAAAATTTAAAATTAAACTTGAGAACCATTTTAAAATGATTTAAAATAGAATAAGAAAATAGTAGTAAACATCAAATTGGATTTCAAAAATTGAGTCCATTACTAAATATAATTTCGGCAATTACATTTATTAACAAACTCAGAAATCGAGAAGGTAGGATGTTAAAATACTCCTTCCGTAAAAAAATAATAATAAAAAACAAAATTACATAATACAAAAAAGGTCAAACCCCACTTAGGGAAAAATAGAAATTATTATCTCAACTAAATGAATTTAAATCAAGGGAATTAAAATTCTTCCGAAAAGAATAAAATCTACCTCCAAGGTAAAAGAAATTATATATGTAAATTCATAATTCAAAAGCAATGAACTAAAGAAGTAAATTCCCTATTTAAAGAAAAGACTCAAATTGAAGAGCACAAGAATAATAAAAAGAAGTAAGATCATAATAGAATAGAGGATAAAAAAAATTAAATAAAACTCAATATCCTCACACCACTTCTCTCAAATAAAAAAGAAATATTATATTTTTTTTAAAATAGAAAGCCCTAATTAAATACTAACACTAAGTTTTCAAAGAAGAGAACCCTAAATGTTTAATATATTGTTTCCTTCTATGAGTTGCCCTAACTCTTATTTTCTTTTCTTTCTTCTTTTTGTTTTGTTTCTATTCTGCAGGTTAGGGTTTTGCCAAGCCCATGGAAGCCATGGAATACCTCCCGGAGGTATATATAGTGAGTTCTGTTGCGGATCTAAATGTGTTGTATATATATATATATATATTGTGAGGTTTAAATATTTAAATCTGAGAATGACTGATTAAAATTTGTTACATGTTGAACAGGGTCTAGCAGGGTCGACGGTGGTGCAAGACATAGCAGAGGCGGAGTGATGGAGAGATGGGCGCCGGTGGTGATGAGAACTGGTGGATGGCAGAGTGGTACAGAGGATGGTGAAGTCCAAGGGTCAGTGGAGGGGAGTTGGGCGGAGGAGCCGCTGCAAGGTTTCGCGAGGGTTACGGGGGTAGATCCGCGGTTGAGTAGTGGCGGGGAAGTGTTGTGCAAGGGAGATTAGGGGGTGTGGGGCACAGAATGGGTGGAGGGTTTGGGGGTAAGGGGGTGTGTGCTCCAGGTGGGGCTGCGAAAGTGTTGGGGGGGTGTGGGGGAGGCGGTGCCTCCACCCACACCCCATCTCTTTTATTAATATTACATGGCTTTTTTTTAAAAGGACTTCTAATCTATAACTCCCACAGTCTGCTCCAAAATTTCTTCACTTACAACAATTTCAGAAATATATAATATTATATATATATATTTATACATATATGTATGCATATATATATATATATATTTCCATGCATATATATATATATTTTTAGAATGCTATAAACAGTTAATAAAAGTCAAGATTCATAGCATGATTTGGGTTTTCAACCATTGATTATTTCATATATATATATAATATACACACCTATATATACATATGGATGTATATATATGTATATATATTAGAGTGTAAACAACAAGTAAATAACGTTTGCATTAACTTTTCAAACTCAACAAATACACAGAAAAGCAAACAAAAGACAGTAATCTAGATATTTTTCTTTTCTAAATTGATAAAATAGAATACTATCATCCTCATCTAACTCCTTAGCAATTCCTTTCTGAATCATAAATAGGCAACCTAGCACTAGCCTTTTTGTTGAAACACGTAAACAGAGATATATTTACTTATATTTTTGAAAGAGCTTGTGAGGTAATTATTGCAATTTCCACTAATATTCTATAACATAGATTTTGGAACAGCAGCTTAATAACTTACATTCAAGCAAAATTGTACAGAAATTAGCTCTCTTAAATCTTCTCTCCCTTTCTTTGCATTCACTAAAATTTATCTAAAACATTCACATGTATATATATATTTTTTGGCAAGGAATAATGACAGAAATGTAAAATACATTTTCTCTTTCAACATTGGAGTGTAATAAAATTTGTTCAGCAACATTCACACATGTATTCATCTTTTGAAAAGAAAGTGGCAGAAACATTAACCAACTCATCTCTCTCTCAACTCAAAACCAACTTCACAAAAAGGAAACAACAATTTTATAATAAATTGAAAAGAATGTTTTCATTACAACATTACGACAGCTAACTCTTTGAGCATAAAACTTTACAAGAATGAAATACAATGAGGCCACAATGGCCATGGCTTCAACAGCCAAGAAAATACAACTAAACCACCCAAAATGAGCTCCACAACAACTCCATTTCTCCACTCAAACCTGCAAATAAACACCACCAAAAGCAACCAACCAGCCACTATGAAATGCTCTCCTCCCTACCATAGACCCGCAAGAGGGTCACCCCCGAGCTAGGGAGGTAGGGATTCACACAGGTGCAACATTCCACAACAAAAATCAAACACAATAACACAAAAATCAGCCCATAGGTTTAGCACAAAACTCAACTCATGAAAATGAGTTTGATGAGGGTAGGGAATGGACCCCTCAACTTCAAAGGGCTCCCAAATGATAATATATCAAGCTCATGGCCTCAAGCTAAAATATCCAAAACACCACTCTCCACAAAAATCACAAATAATCTCCATGGCACTCTTGCCATTCAATAATCTCCTCAACAAATAAAAGCCCTCAAGACATAAATACAAAATGTGGGAGTGACCTCAAGGAGGTTCCTTTCCCCTACCCAAACAAGTTGAGCATTACGTCCATTGGAGGTGCTCTCACCATACTCCCATCCCAACAAAAACAATGCAAACAACAAAATAACCAAAAACTATAACACAATACATTAAATAAGCAAGGGTGAGAAAACAAGTTTGAGAGGCTTACCTTCAAAGCCCTATAATGGAAGCACATTTGGTGAAGAGCTCCAAGCTTTCCCAAACCTTCCAATCTCCAAGAAATCCTCCAACTCTCCCCCAAACTCCTCCAAAATAGAAAGAAACTTAAAATTGCAAGAACCCCACACTCCTCAACAAGAGGAGATAAAATAGGCCATAAATTTGGCCTTGAGGAATGAGAAGGTGACACTTGTCACCTTGTCCTTCCTCTTCCAATGCCACTTGCAAGGGAGATGAAGTGTGAGGATGACAAGTGTCATCCTCTCATTCCATCTCAATCCTCACCTTATCCACTTGTGCTCTCACACATGTGTGAGAGGACAAGTGGTGAGGTGGCATTCCCACTCACACCTTCAAGAGGATAAGGGATGCCATATGGCATCCTCTTATTCTCTCAAATAGCCATCTCCCTCCAAGATGCTCTCACACGTGTGTGAGAGTCTTGGAGGAAGCTCCCACACACTTGGGAGTTTTGGAGACCTCCCAAGTCTTCCTTGGGAAAGGGTTCCCAAACTTTGGGAAGGGAGATGAGTCTTTCCCAAGGCATGACTCATCTCCCACCTTCCCTTATCTCAAATTTCGTCACTTTGACTAAACCATAGTTTAGAGTGACCAAAAGTGAGTTAATTCTAGGGTTAGATAGTCCAAGTTGACCCTAGACCCATGGGTAACCACCTGGGGTAACTTTTGGGACACTAGGGTTCACAAAGGGGGTTAAAAATCCACTTTTAAATGGCCTCAAAAAATAAAATAAATACCGAGTGGTGTAAATCAAGTAAAATTTATACAACACTTATTATTAATTAATTTAAACAAAGGGTACTAAGGCCAAAATAAAAAAATTAAATCAAGCACTTAAATCAACATTCAAATTCAAACGTGATCCTTATCCCTCTTGGGAATGGATCGGTTCTATAGGGGATAACATAGTGTGAATTCTACCTCCAATTTCTCATGGCTAGGGAATGTAAAACCTGCACATCTCGATCAAGTGTCAATCATATCATGTAAAAATCATAGCCAAAGCAACTGGAATTAAATTCACACAATTGAACACAACAATAATCATCAATACATAATTCCAAATCAAACTACATTTTTCAATCACATGTCAAATAGTCCACATCACATAAATAACTAGAATCTCATCACAAGCATCATCAAATATGTATCTCAAATGTCGAATCACAAAATAGCATCATTATGATCAAATCGAATTACATATGTCTAATCAATGTCCTATCATAGTCAGGAGATAAAATCATATCTGCATAATGAAACCATAGTCACTAAAAGTCTGATAATTTCATCAATTGAAATGCATAACGATCAAAATAAGGAAGGTAGAATAATCAGCCTCACATATATATAGAACTCAGAAAACATATTCTCACTTTTTCTCCAACTCAAAAGTATATTTCTTAATCAGATTATTCTTATTTTTTGTTTCTATTCTCCTTAACTCCTACTCATCTTATTTTTATATGTCATATCTCCAATGAAGGGAGGCATCCCTTGAAGAGGAAAGTCCCCTCATAGAGATCATTGCCCCCTTCAAATATTCATCGCAGCCCTTAGTGCTACTTTGAATTAGTTACAAAGTGATCACTGCATGTTAGGAATCACAGCCTATAAACAATGAATGGTTTATATTTTATTTTGATTAGTATGAATCACATTCCTTTAATCGCTGGGTATTATCTATATATATTTGTTGTTGTTTCTTCCATGCGGGTCTATCCTTTGTTGATCGTTGCCTCTCATTTTGTTATTATAACATTTATTAATATATGGTATTTGTTGATATTAATATTTTATATTTGTATTTAAAATATATCGGGTTAATTAAATATATATTAACTTTATATATTTACGATTATAATATTTAAATATTTATACTTATATAATAATATTATTTAATATTATAATATATGTCTATACGTAATTATTTTTATCATTCAAATTGACTAAACACCATGTTTACGGAAGCAAATTCACCATCTTTTATCATGATGTTTAATCTTTAATTTAAACAATGTCTTAATACCGGGACATCACAGTCCACCCTGCCCAAGATTGTTTGTCCTCAAACAATCATAAAAATCTTTAAGATTCCAATTCAATTCCCTTGAGGATTGTTGTTAGTATACTTACCTTAGTTCTACTGCCCTCATTGTTCTTTAAGATCATAAGGTTGATGATGTTCCCTAAATGGTAAATATTATTTTGGTTCATGTGTTTGTATTTTCCAATATCTCTCAACAACAAGCATTGGTAACTAATGATGTATGTAACTTAAGATATGTTTTCTCTTGTCCTTAGAGAGAAGGTCCCAAAAAGACATTTTGATCTTTGATCCTGAAATTCAATTTTGTATTTGTCATGTTTCAATGAGTGAGGGATAGATCACTTGTTTGTACACTTGATTAAGTTTGATGAATATATCTTATTATAAATTTCCACATTTCTTTTAAGATCTTTCTCCCCATTTGTGGGCTCCTAAAGAGTTGAGTTTTCTTTATTATGTCCTCTACTAATAGTCCAAACAAGCCATAGAGTCTTGAAGATTGTAATGCCCCCTTTTGTGATTACCCTAAATCTTTCCCTAGAATCACGAGTTAGGGTTACAACTTACCAATCCAATGCTATAAGGAAAATAAATCCTGGTTTAGGCCCTGTAATTATGTTAGATAACATTGGAAATACAATTCATTAGATCAAAACATGTATAATAAATCATCTATTCAAATCATGTAGGAGGTATATAAATCTATTCATGGAAACCTGCAACCACATCATATGAATAAAATATATTTAATTCTAAATATAAGAAAGATCATATATAACAATGTAACAAGTCTCAAGGACTATGTGGGTTCAACCATAAAGAGGGGGGAGTGGATCGAGATGAGGTGTCTGAAGTTTCCTCTACCCTAGGCCCAACAACAAGACCTTATCCTCCGTTGGCCTCATGTGGTCCTTCACCGTCATCATGAGGTGGCATACCTAGTGAGGGTTTTACGTCGTTCCCCTCCATCACACCATCCTTTCCTCTTATGATTGAAGATCCTCCTTTTCATTTAGTTCAATAATTGATTCATGTGGGAATAGTTTGGGAGGTTGCAATAGGGTGTCCTAGATCCTCAACCTTAGGCCCAATAGTAGGACCTTATCCTTCGTTGACCTCATGTGGTCCTTAACCATCATCATGAGGTGGCATACCTAGTGAGGGATCATTCATTTTTCCCCCTCCTTGCAGTCCTACCTCATCCTTTCCTTGACCAATTATTGCCAAATTTAGATCATTATCCATAACATCAATAACATACGCAGTCATGTAGTATACACTTGAACATACAAAATCATGGAGTAGACACTCGAATACATGAAGTCATAAAGTATACAGTTCAATACACAAAGTCATGGAGTATACATGTAATATACACCCCTGTTGTGTATATCTTTGCTTTGTGTATATTTTTTTGTGTTTTTGAATGTTTTGGGTTTTGGTTTTCATTGCATTTTCTTGCATTTATTGATATTGCATGAAATACATAGAATATAACCAATATATTGAAAACCTAGAAAAACTATTGCATAAATCAATAAACTAATGAAGACCCAGATTGTATTATAGCAAAATATGAATTACAGTAACATACCCATGTTGGGCTCTTCAACTTCATCTGACTGCCGTACTTGGGTCAGCTCACAATGCACTAGAAAATTAATAGAAAAATTCATACAAAGTAAGTTCTATTCCAATACTCCTCTGCAGCAGCAATATAGTTTCCAAATGCCCCAAAAGAGAGAGGTAGAAGTCACACAAATGAGGTTGAATGAATGCTAACATCCCCACGTCCTCCTCT
This sequence comes from Cunninghamia lanceolata, assembly GCA_027924645.1. Taxonomy (NCBI): domain Eukaryota; kingdom Viridiplantae; phylum Streptophyta; class Pinopsida; order Cupressales; family Cupressaceae; genus Cunninghamia; species Cunninghamia lanceolata. The sequence goes on along the minus strand of BSBN01000013.1, from coordinate 4,732,060 downwards.
TAGCATTTACAACCCAAGATGGTGCATAAATCAGTGACAAATCCAATAAATAACAGTTGTTTCAACTCTATTTTTTATCAGCAAATATCTGCATCACAATGGCGACCTCAAACAAGAGAAGATAGCTCCATGAAACCTCTAAAATCTGTGTTATTTGATGGTATAGCTCCTTGGTGTTGTACAACTAGCAAAGGGGAAATAAATAGTACCAAACTCCAATCCTTCATCAAAATCTACCCTAAACCTGTCATAAGATCTGCATATGAGAATTCCACAAAATCTGCAGGAATGTATCATATACTTCTCCAAACCTTCATCACATAAACTCCATTGAAATGTCTCCGGCAGATGCACAATTGAAACCTCTGGATGAAGCCTCCAAGAATTGTCCAAGTGGGTTTTCATCCTAGGGTTTGTTGAACCTACAAGTTCCATCTCTCATGGAAAACCCCTAATGAAAATATCAAGTCAAGAATAATAAACCAAGCATTTCAAATGAAGAGCCTTTTCCTCCTTTTATACTTTTTCATCTAGGAGTCTCTAAAATCCTCTTGCATATGGGATAAAACATGAGAGGGAAAATACATTTTAAAATATTATAATTCTCTTTAATTCTTTTCTCAACATCACCCTTAAAGTCCACTCTTTCAAAACAACATTAAGTTGTCGTGCCTAGGCACCAAGGTCCAATATTAAATAATAATGTTTAATTTACGAACTTTAAAACAGAGGCCAAGATGTCAGAAACCAATGATCTATAACTTGTTGGAAAGGTCTTGACAAGACAAGTCCAACCCCACTCTCAAAATCCTATTCTAACACCAAAAATAGTAAGTAATGACCATAAGCAAACTAGGCCACACAGAGGGTGCCAACTGGATCCACAAACCATCTGATATCTCTGAGCTCAATGTAACGACTGGGAAAGCCAACAACTGACTGCCTAGTCACCAAAACAACACCAAATTGATACTTACTAAAAATAGCAGTGTTCCCCGAAGACCAAAGAGAACAAACCCAAAAAAACCCAGAAAGATTGCCGACATGCAAGCACTTACTATAAATAGTAAGTACAGACAAGTTGTCTGAAATCTCTCTGAAAAGTGTCAACTAGCTCCACCGGATCACCCAAACACCCTAGAGACATCAAAATACTCCTCTGATTATGCTGTCACCAACCCAGAAAGTCAAATTTGACTGAACTGCAAGAGAACTCGAAAATGGGGATATTATAGTCCACCCTTCCCAAAGATTGCTTGTCCTCAAGCAATGCCAATATAGCCTCCAAACAACAGCCTGAACCAAACTGAAACCAAAAATGATCCCAGGGTCCCAAGTTATTCTCAGCATAGAGCTGACGCTACACTACTCTGATAAATCCTTCACCATGCAGAGAGTGGTGAAGCAACACTTCAGAATCCAACTGAATTGTTATGCCAAACATGTCACCACCTAGATCCCAACACATCAGAACCTCACATCCATCAATCATGAAGGGGCAATTAAATCTCAAAGTGTCTGAACCACAACATCCCCTCCCATCCTTTGCCAAACTCCTATGGATGTGCTGACTATCCAACATAGGTGATGGAAGATATGAAAATACACCTCTCAAATCGAGGGAATGATAAAACTCTCCTCCATCACCGCTGTAAAAACTAAACAGGCGATCATGCCTACTGACATTGCAACCTCTCTGAAGCCATGTCTCCAATGGAAATTTTAGAGACCAAGAAGTTGCAAACTCTGTCAGGGACATATCGCCATGATGGTAATATGATCTCTGGCCCTGCAAGTAATCCTTTGAATGTATCAGAGTCAACCACCTACAATCCTTAGTTCCATCTTCTGTAGATGGCAACCCTTCATCCCACAATGGATGGTATAAATCCCAAGCCAATCCACACTTATGCATCATCAGGTCATGTGTGTGTGGACTAAAGGAGAAATGATGAGCACTCCTCACTATGTAGTCAAAATAAAAAGCACCTGCTTGTGTCAATGGTTGACCGTCATAGTCATGGGGAACACATTCCTTATCACTTGAATTAGATGATGGATCATGTCTCTGATTCTGAATGGTTAATTGTGTAGATAACTTGTAAGTCCTCTTTGCATACCCAATAGAAAAGTCCTGATCTGAAAGTAATTGGAGGTATTTTGATTTAATCCACTCCATATCATGTTGGATAGTTCGCAAATTAGATATAGAATTGCCTGCTACTACCCCTATCTGCCTTTCCTCCAATTGTGCCTTCCAAAAGAGATCCTCCACAAACTTGTGGGTATTGTCAATACGACTTAAGATTTGAACAGCCTTATCTTTGGTAACCTTCAACTGATCTCTCCATCCCTGTGGCTCAATAAGTTGTTGATCACAATCAGCTGCATAGGAGGTAATCTTTGATTTGCTTCCAAGAGAGGGAAACAAATCAACACAAGAATCGATCTCCCCACTGAAAGATGCCTTGCATGTCTCCTGTGAAAAGGATGGAGTAGTGTGGTGATCTGTCACACAACTCTCAGGGAAATCCACTAACTCTTCACAAGAGCTATCAATAACTTGCTCTACATCACCTATCATGGGACTAACCTCAGAGACACCTAATGCAACATCTAGTTCTCTGCTACTCTCAACTAAAGCATCCATCTCATCTGTATTAATTACACCTATATCTACAACTATAATGGATGTAGCCACATCCACAAAGTACTCCTCACCACTATCCGTGGGTGCATGCTCATCACCAATAACTGTCATAGAAGTCAAAATTGTAACTACTGGAGATGAAGTATGTGCTAAGCTCAACTCCATGGTAAGGTCATCTATCCATAGGTTTGACTCTTGAAGGGTTTTTTGAGTGCTCTTCAAAGAGTATGTGGTGACCTCGAGCTCATAGGTGAGCTCATCAATCTCCTCTTCCTTTCCCCTTAAAGCATCATGATAAATACCATCGAGCATGAGAAGATGATCTCTATCTAATAATAGTTGTAGGTAATTATTCTTCATTACCCCAACTGCATCTCTAAGTGCCTAAAACTCGGCAAGGGAAAGTTCACTATCAAAGTGCTCCTGTGTTTCTAGAGTCTTCCAACAACAATTTACCAACAAGTACTGAGAAACATCAAAGTGTTTGATGGCTACAGAAATCATGCCTTCGTTCACCTTCAATTGTCCTGTTAAATGATTAGACCTCACTGACAAATTGTCTCCACACAAATTTTCTAATTTAAAATCTGCACTATGGTAAGAGGCGGAATCATCATCACTCACCGATTGGTAAGCATCCTCATGTGTGCTATCAACTTCGCACACATCCTCATCAATTCTACTACTATTATGAATCTCTTGGGATGGCTCAAATGACATCCTAGAGGCTGCTGAATTGCCAATATCAATGCACACCTCCCCTATCATAATAGATACATGCACATCTGTCAAAAAATCCTCGGAATCATCTCCATTAGGCAGCTCTTCAGTTTTACTCCCATCTTCCAAGGTCTAATATACCAAATCAAACTCGTGGCATGAATCCATAACACCTATTGCATCACTATCACCTAAAACTAGAGTGTCTGCATTGGGTAAGTCCACACACCCATCATCATCATGTGTAATAGCAGTATCCTCACATTGATGCAAATAGATCAAACTGCTATGACAAAAATTAGAACTGTTATGGCTTGTATCCTCCCAATTTTCCTCGTGATTGACACTCATATTTTGTGTGCCAACATTAGAAGTATCTTCTACAACTTTTTCCTCTTGTGCCATAACATTTAAATCACTACTACACTAAAGAGAATGACTACTATCATAAAAATCAGAATTGTTATCAGGGCTGATAACAACCTCTTGAGTGCTGAAAGTAACTTCATTTGCCAAACCTGTTGGCAAGAGACACTATATGGATTCATGGTTGTTGTCATTGATGGCAACAAAGGTCATCCCACATATCCGCAAGTCATAATGTGTCTCTACCGGAAGTCAGAATAAAGAATGTTGTGGTCCGGTGAACAAGAACAGAGCATGTGGCAAGGTCCGACAGATTGGTCCGGATCTCTCAGAGGAAGTGTCTTGGTGCAGTGCGGATTTGGGGAAGTCAAGAGGACTACCTTGAGTGGTATATTCCAAGGATTCAGCCTCCGGTGATGAACAAAGAAAAAGACATGAATAGTTGAGTACCGGATTCCTGAGAGACAGTGAAAACAGAGGAAGAACTGACTGACAGAGTATCAGACTACTTTACGGATGTGTTACTATTGATGATAGAGGTTGTGAAGGCATGAATCATGTTTGGCCGACATGATTAATGATATCTACAAGTACATGCTTGATCCGCATTGCTTGGTGAGGAAGGATTCAGCCGACAGAATGAGAGTTTGTAAGAAACTAGACTGTTCCGGATGCCGACTAGAAAGGTGATGAAATTACTTGTGCGGATATATATAGAGGATGGATTTAGTTGTGAAGTGAGTGATGATGTGAAGAGATATGCGAATAAGTCCAGAACAGAGCAGAGGTAGCAAAAAGGATCCGGTATGTGAAAGATAGCAGAATAAAGAACAGAGAAAAGATGAAGTGCAGCAGATCAGTGTACTGAGCCTAACCGGAACTGAACTCCAGCATATGCAGATGCTTCCAATCAGTTCAAGACTGTGATTCTTAATCACTTTGTAGACAGTGTGTCTTCTTGTAGGTAGTGGGCCTCTTGTGAGCAGTGTGCTCGGGCAGTGAGCCCTAATTGGCAAGTGCCATTTTGTAATTTCCTATTCTTCTAACAGAGAATAATTTTGGGTTAATCACCCCGTGGTTTTCTCCCTTAACAGGGTTTCCACGTCAAAAATACTGTGTCATGTGTCTCTTATTTCATGATTAATGTTTTTGTGTTTGATTCTATGCTGCATCAATTAAAAAGAAAGTTCAATAAGGGAAATAATTAGGATAACTGATTCACCCCCCCCTCTCAGTTATCAACAATTGGTATCAGAGCCAAGTTCCTCCTAATTGAGCCTAACAGCTTGAGGAAGATCTGGGATTTGAAATGGATGCATATGGTTTAAGGGAGCAACTCAAGACTACTCTTGAGGATCTTGAACAGTCAAATTCTGAAGTCAGTGAATTAAAGGAAAGACTCAAACAGGCTGATGAATTCATGAGAGAATTAAAAGACAAATTAAGTCTCTCTATGAAAAAGAGAAAGGAGCTGCTCCAACAGTTGGCAAGACAAAGTGAAGAAAGCAATACAAATGAAGAATTGACTGAGCAAACCAAGTTATGTGAAAAGTTATCAAAAGAAGTCATTATGTTAAGACATGAAATGGAATCAGGAACTATAAAGTTTACTCAAGAGATTGAAGAAAAAAGAAAGGCTGAAGACAATCTAAGACAATCTCTTAAAGAAAAATCAGAAGAATGCCACCAGATGGACAGGATTATTAGACATCTTGAATCTGATCTTGAAGATGCCAAAGATAATGAAGAAAAACTTCAGGATCAAATTGCCTCTCTCAAAAGAGACCTTCAAACAGCAAATGAATATAAAGAGAAATTCAAGATAAGTTCTGCTCAACTTGAAGTTCTTCTTGGAAGTCAAAAGAGGACAAATGACAAGTATGGTTTGGGATATGAGAAAGGAGAAAGCTCCGGATCTGGTCAGAAGAATCATGGATCAGAAAATCCAAGGAGCAGGCCTAGAAGACCTCCGGTAAGACAGCCAAATGCTCAAAGATATCCATCCTTCAATGGATACTGCCACAGCTGCAACCACTTTGGTCACAAAGCTAATCAGTGCAGAATGAGAATGAATCAGATTAATTCATCCTTCTCTAGACAGTGCTTCAACTGCAAAAGGTATGGACACAAATCCCATGAATGCAAAATTATGCAAGTAAACAAATCATTCAAAGGTAGATGCTTCACATGCAATAGAGTAGGTCATATGGCTAATCAATGCAGATCAAGAGGATATCAGTCAAATATGCAAAGAAATGTTATTTGCCAAATCTGCAATAGGTCCGGTCATAATGCTAAAGTCTGCAAAAACAAGTATCAGGACAAAAGAGGTCCGGTGTATAATCAGAATCAAGACAAGGGTAAACAAAAGATGAATGCGGATGAAGTTAGGAATCAGATGAGCAAGATTTGGGTGAAGAAAAGTTCAGAGAATGTAGAGGTTGGATCCGCACCAGACTCTGGTGCTAATATTTCTTCCAGAAATTAAAAAGTGAGCTCAGGCTCAGGGGGAGACTCAAAGAAAATCCTGTTCCCCCAGCCAAACAAGTGGTGCCGGATGTGGCACAAGATGCGGATTAAAGGGTTTGCAGATATGAGTCTTGAGATGCTTCAGTCAAGTTTTTAGAGGTCCGCATGGAGTTATGAAGAAGCTGTGATTGATCAAGTAAGACCTGTTCAGGGAGATGCTCCGGTATGATAAAGGATTACAAAAAGGTCCGGAGAGATCCGGAAGTGCACTATCTTGTTCTGCGGATTGGACAGAGTGTTTGGGATATTCTTGTAATATGTTACTTCGATTTATTCATGATTGAAAGATCCGGATGATATCCACAGATCAGGACTAATCCGGGATACTCCAAGCTATCCAGACAAGGCAAACCGGAATGATGTAGGTGAAGCATTTATTGCAGACAGATATTAGGGTTCGCGGAGCAATTTAAGGGATTTCTCAAAAGTCATTTGCTCATTCTGCACTCAAGAAGAAGCGAAAAGTGGAGCTCTGCAACAAGGTTCATCAAGCACACCAAGGATCTCCTGCCGAAGTTATTGCATAAAGAAATCAATCCAACCACTCCGTGCAAACCGAAGGCGCATAAGGTATTCTCCGTTTTTCATTACCTCACTGCAAATCTTTGAAGAATGGCTACTCCAAACATAGTTAAGATCTCTGATAGACCTCGCCCCTCATTCAAGAAACATCCCTACAAATCATTGGAGGTAGATCCACTAGGAGCCTTCTCTAGTGTTCCTCACGGAGTTTTACATACCGAAGACATTAGGGTTTACATACATGCAAGCATTGAGGAATTTGGGGAATTCAAATTAAGAGACCTCTATCACAAGCAACTGATAGACAATGCTTTTGAGCTTAAACTAGAGTATAAGGATATCCAGAAGAAACAATTTGAGCAATTTATTCATTTCCCCTGCTTTGAAGAAGATGAATGGGTCCGGTATGTACTGAGCAGGATGCATGACAACTTTCTATGGCTGGATAGACCCTGCAAGATCACAAAAGAGGCAATTAGAGCAGTAACTAGCCTATACTCTTCCGGAGGGATACCTATCCTCAAATCTGTCAAGAACAACATTGTAACTGAGGCCACCGGATCAAAATTTGATAAGAGGGCAATGACCATTGAAGATATTTCGGATCCGGATATCAAATATGCATCCATGATAATAGGATACAAGATCTATCACTCCAGCAGGGAGAATTCTGTATCCGGAACTGCAATATACACTGCCTATGAAATGCTAAGAAAGAATGCAGAATATGATCTCTGCGAACTACTGCTAAGCCAATTAATGGAAAATATACAGAAAATCAAGAAGGATAAGAAGAATTCCTTTAAGTATGGTACTCTTATTGTATGTCTATTCTTCTACTTCATGAATGAGCTACCCGGATCAAGTGGATGGGTATGGCAGAATGACAAACCTGTTGCAGTCCAGATAAGAGACTATTTGCATGGACTTGGGGATGCAAAAGCGAGAAATACAGCTCTATGGGGATACTTCAAAAACTTTCAGAGCATAATGCAAGCAAGAGAGAGAATTCCCCAGTCTCTTGTTGAAAAATACAAAGACTCAGTGTGCTTTATGGTTGACACTGATCAGTGCCTAATGGAGGCAGTGGAGCCAAGGACTGTCTGGATCATGCCCATGGGGTATGAAGTGGATGAACAAATAGTGGAGCTGCATGTTCAACACATGCTAAGTCAGCCTAAAGATCCTAAGGCAGAAAGGTTTGGAACCTTTGAGGAGCTGAGTGTAAAAATACATGTAGAACTCAGGGAACCTGAGATTAAAAGAAAGGTGAGAAAAGAAGTAGAGCACATTGCTCAAGGCCTAGGCATCTCAAAAGAGGCACTTGATGCCAGTCGGGAAAAGAGGAGGAAGGCTGAGGAAGAAGAGAACAGTAAAGAAAGTGCTCCGGTTGAAGCTCCCACTCGGACCAGATCATCAAAGAGATCTGCACCTCCCACAACCAAAAGTTCTAAACCGGAAGTCCAGGCATCCGGCAAGAGATCCAAGACAAAAGCCACAAGGGCTTATGGAAGCCAAAAGGATGAAGAGGAAACAGAGTCAGATGAGGGAGTAAGAGAAATAAAGAAACAGAAGAAGAAAGGATCCGGTAAACCCTCCACAGGCCAAGACAAGGATGAAATGGCGGAGGTATCTGTTGAAAAGCCCACTCTGTCTCTAGAGAATGTAATCAAGTCGGTCACGGTGGATGGAAACCTTCAACCAATGACTGAATCTTATGATGACTTCAGTGAGGCTGACCAAAAGACTCTGCAGGAAGCCACAGTCAAATATCTTAACATATATAATAAGGCTTTCATTGAGATCATATCTCTTATTCCTAAAAGCCTAGAGAAGGAATTGGAAGTAAGAAAGAATAATGCTCATGCTAAAGATCTTGAGATCCGGGAGCAGATAGCTATTCAGCTATATCCTCAAATTGATCCCAAGACAATGAACATTATCTTCAAGGACTGCAAAGATGAGTTCAGAAGTAAAGCCAGGATGAATCAACTCATGCTTGGTGAGACTGACAGAGTGGCCCAAGAGACAGAAGAGATCCTCCGGAAGGCCTTCAAAAGGTTCAATCTTCCTGTTGTAGAGGACTTAGGTGCAGAAACAGCTGCTGATTTAGAATCATCTGTTCTGGAAGAAGTGAGCCCTAAACAGACAAACATCTCTCCCCCGGTTTCCCCTACAGTCTCCGGATCCAAAGAAGAAGAGCAATTACAGGAGAAGGAAGCAGTGGTGAAAGACAAAGAGGTTGACAGTTCCAAGACTACAGAAGAAAAGAAACATCTGTCTCCGGCAAGAGACACTGCACAAACTGTTCAACAATTTTTGAGCAAAGAAACTTTAGAGATTGATGAACCGGAGCTTCTAAAAGGCCCATTCGACTTTGACTCTCTCTCTCCGGTACAAACAATGAAGATAGCTTCATTTGCAAATGCCAAGGCAAATGAAAAGCTCCTGAAGTCTCATATGGAAGACTGTGAGTTGATAGAGGCTGCTTCCGGAGTACTTGTAAAGATTATGCCATCAATCCAGATAGATCCAACAGCCTCCACTTCCGGTAATCTAAAAACCTTAGTCAGCAGTGTTGATACACATTTTGAGTCTCTAGAAAAATCAGCTGAAGAAAAGGTCCGGAAGGAATTTTTGGATAAGAGATTTTTAGAAATATTAGAATTAATCTCTAAAGATAGGAAGATTGTGAGCATTGGAATAAAGAGCTTAGAGAATGCTCTTAAGGATGGCGGTGACATCTACAAATTTTGCATATCCTGGCCAAAGGCAACAGCAGCAATTGATAAGAAAATAAAAGAGGAACAGGACAAGCTACAAAGCTTATCTCAAAGTTTTGATCCTCTCTCTTCCTCCATAATAAATCAAGAATGTCAGACTATTGCAGTCTTGAATGAAATAAAGAATCTTGAGAAGGAAAGGAAGAACATCACCAACCGGATGGGAGAACTTAGAAGGATTATAATCCCTAAGTTGGAAACTATGCATGAGGCCATCAGTGATGCTCAGACCACCGCCCAAACAAAAGATCCGACAGATCTCAAGCGGGCAGAAGCGTTTGCATTTTTGTTGAGTGGTCACATTTCAATTTTGGACAGAATGAAGCAAAGTTGGGCTACAGAAATGATCCAATTGCAGACATCCTTTGCAGACATTCTTCAGTACATGTGAGTATGTAAATATGCGGCTATATATAGAAAATTTTTGAAAATTTTGGTGTACGGACCCTACCCTTTGCCATTGATGTCAAAGGGGGAGTGAGGAGCAGTGAAAAATGAGGAATCCAACTAAGGGGGAGTTTCGGAAATTGTATATAAAGACAGAGCATCAGCAAAGGGGGAGCATAGTGAAAACACTTAGTCATTTTTCACTAAGTGTTGCCATCAATGCCAAAGGGGGAGATTGTTGGCAAGAGACACTATATGGATTCATGGTTGTTGTCATTGATGGCAACAAAGGTCATCCCACATATCCGCAAGTCATAATGTGTCTCTACCGGAAGTCAGAATAAAGAATGTTGTGGTCCGGTGAACAAGAACAGAGCATGTGGCAAGGTCCGACAGATTGGTCCGGATCTCTCAGAGGAAGTGTCTTGGTGCAGTGCGGATTTGGGGAAGTCAAGAGGAATACCTTGAGTGGTAGATTCCAAGGATTCAGCCTCCGGTGATGAACAAAGAAAAAGACATGAATAGTTGAGTACTGGATTCCTGAGAGACAGTGAAAACAGAGGAAGAACTGACTGACAGAGTATCAGACTACTTTCCGGATGTGTTACTATTGATGATAGAGGTTGTGAAGGCATGAATCATGTTTGGCCGACATGATTAATGATATCTACAAGTACATGCTTGATCCGCATTGCTTGGTGAGGAAGGATTCAGCCGACAGAATGAGAGTTTGTAAGAAACTAGACTGTTCCGGATGCCGACTAGAAAGGTGATGAAATTACTTGTGCGGATATATATAGAGGATGGATTTAGTTGTGAAGTGAGTGATGATGTGAAGAGATATGCAAATAAGTCCAGAACAGAGCAGAGGTAGCAAAAAGGATCCGGTATGTGAAAGATAGCAGAATAAAGAACAGAGAAAAGATGAAGTGCAGCAGATCAGTGTACTGAGCCTAACCGGAACTGAACTCCAGCATATGCAGATGCTTCCAATCAGTTCAAGACTGTGATTCTTAATCACTTTGTAGACAGTGTGTCTTCTTGTAGGCAGTGGGCCTCTTGTGAGCAGTGTGCTCGGGCAGTGAGCCCTAATTGGCAAGTGCCATTTTGTAATTTCCTATTCTTCTAACAGAGAATAATTTTGGGTTAATCACCCCGTGGTTTTCTCCCTTAACAGGGTTTCCACGTCAAAAATACTGTGTCATGTGTCTCTTATTTCATGATTAATGTTTTTGTGTTTGATTCTATGCTGCATCAATTAAAAAGAAAGTTCAATAAGGGAAATAATTAGGATAACTGATTCACCCCCCCCTCTCAGTTATCAACAAAACCAACATCAATTTGTGAGTCCCTTTTATCTGTGCATTGGTGGTTAGGCTCCCAAATTTCTTAGCAAGAGAAGCATAGGCCTTGTCTTATGATTTGGTTCTTGCTCATTTTGGTAACATTTAAACCACAAGCAATACATTCTTCTTCTGTCAAGAGATGTCTAATTTTCTCAATTTTCTACTCAACCAATGTCTTTGACAACCAATGTGCTGCAGGTGAAACATGTTGTTCTTTTCTCCAAATACGTAGCAAGTTAGATAATAACAACTTGGAGATATTAGCATCTTCATCTAAAATCATAGACAAGATAGTTTGCATTGTTGCTTTAACATCATCTGCATGATATTTTCTGATTTTGTCAAATAAACAATGGAACACTTTGAAATCAAGTCATCACACTTAAGATCAATAAAAAAGACCCATGACCTAACCTGAGCCATAGTTTCTAACATCTTAGCAATCTTTTTGAAAGATAAGCTTCTAGTGTCACCCAACCAATGAAAACTTTCAATAATCAGTTATAAGAACTCCTTCATTAAATCATCATTGTAGGGTGCTTCAGAAGCTAAAATTCTCATAATTTCACTGATGCATGTGATAACCGCCAATCTTACATTTTTGTATGGATGCTTCCACAACTCAGGCTCACACAAAAGAGTCTTTGAAAACATCAAAGCTAGTGGCAATACCCGAAAAGGTGACTGAGGAATTTGAGGTAAGCATTCCTCAACTTCTTCTAGAGTGCTGAGAAGGCTCTTATCCAACCAGTGCAAAGATTTCAGCTTCATATATGCATCAAAAAGTCTTCTACGTAGATCTTTGTCCCAGAGAGATGCCATGATCTCACATTCACTGTTCAAAACCTATCAACTACCCAACTTTGAACACTCATGCAAGTGCTGATCACTCACATGCAAAGCTAAATTGCATGTCTCATATTTTCATCTACATGTCCCATACTTAACCTCACAGGATGCCAAGATCTTTAGCTCTGATACCACTGTAATATACACCCTTGTTGTGTATTTTTTTTTGTGTTTTTGAATGTTTTGGGTTTAGGTTTTCATTGCATGTTTTTGCATGTATTGAAATTGCATGAAATACATAGAATATAAACAATATATTGAAAACCCAAAAAAACTATTGTATAAATCAATAAACTGATGAGGAATTAGATTGTATTATAGAAAAATATGAATTACAGTAACATACCCATGTTGGGATCTTCAACTTCATCTGGCTGCCGTACTTGGGTTAGCCACAATGAATTAGAAAATCAATAGAAAAATTCATACAAAGTAAGTTCTATTCCAATACTCCTCTGCAACATCAATATAGCTTCCAAACACCCAAAAAGAGAGAGGTAGAAGTCACACAAATGAGGTTTAATGAATGCTAATTGTTCCACGTCCTCCTCTTAGCATGTACGGGCCAAGGTGGTGCATAAATCAGTGACAAATCTAATAAATAACAGCTGCTTCAAATCTATTTTTTATCAACAAATATCTGCATCATAATGGCGACCTCAAACAAGAGAAGATAGCTCCATGAAACCTCCAAAATCTATGTTATTTGATGGTACAACTCCTTGGTGTTGTACGACCAGAAAAGGGGAAATAAATAGTCCCAAACTCACTTCAATCCTTCATCAAAATCTGCCCTAAACCTGTCATAAGATCTGCATATGAGAATTCCATAAAATTTGCAAGAATGTATCATATAGTTCTCCAAACTTTCATCACATAAACTCCATTTAAATGTCTTTGGAGAATGCACAACTAAAGCTTCTAGATGAAGCCTCCAAGAATTGACCAAGTGGGTTTTTGTCCTAGGGTTTGCTGAACCTGCAAGTTCCATCTCTCATGGATAATAAACCAAGCATATCAAATGAAGAGCCTTTTCCTCCTTTTATATTTTTTCATCTGGGAGTCTCTAAAATCCTCTTGCATATGGGATAAAACATGAGAGGGAAAATACATTTTAAAATATTATACTTCTCTTTAATTCTTTTCTCAACATCACCCTTAAAGTCCCCTCTTTCAAAACAACATTAAGTTGTCATGCCTAAGCACCAAGGTCCAATATTAAATAATAATGTTTGATTTACGGACTTTAAAACGGAGGCCAAGATGATGTCAGAAACCAATGATCTATAGCTTGTTGGAAAGGTCTTGACAAGACGAATCCAACCCCACTCTCAAAATCCTATACTGACACCAAACTTGAACTTACTAAAAATATTAAGTAACAACCATAAGCAAACTAGGCCACACAGAGGGTGCCAACTGGATCCACAAACCATCTGATATCTCTGAGCTCAATGCAATGACTGGGAAAGCTAACACCTGATTTCCAAGTCATCAAAATAGCGCTAAAATGACACTTACTAAAAATAACAGTGTTCCCCGAAGACCAAAGAGAACAAACCCAGAAAAACCTAGAAAGATTGCCGACATGCAAGCACTTACTATAAATAGTAAGTACGGACAAGATGTCTGAAATCTCTCTGAAAAGGGTCAACCAGCTCCACTAGATCACCCGAACACCCTGGTGATATCAAAATACTCCTCTGATTATGCTGTCACCAACCCAGAAAGTTAACTCTGATTGAACTGCAAGAGAACTCGAAAGTGGGGACATTACAATACACTTGAATACACGTATACATGAAGTCATAGAGTATACAATTGAATACACAAAGTCATGGAGTATACAATCAAATACATAGTCATGAATTATGCACTCGAATACAGTCATGAAGCATACACTTGAATACAAAGTCATAGAGTATACACTCGAATACAAAGTTATGAAGTATACACTTGAATACAAAGTCATAGAGTATACACTTGAGTACAAAGTCATAGAGTATACACTTGAGTACAAAGTCATAGAGTATACACTCGAATACACAGTCATAGAGTATACACTTGAGTACAAAGTCATAGAGTATACACTTGAGTACAAAGTCATAGAGTATACACTCGAATACACAGTCATAGAGTATACACTCGAATTCAAAGTCATGAAGTATACACTTGAATACAAAGTCATAGATTATATACTCGAATAGAAATACAAAGTCATAGAGTATACACTCAAATGCATATATGTCAACTATCATTCATAGGATGACAAGAAAGATGCTCTAATACCACTTGTAATGTCCCCTATAGGGACAATACTAATTTTACCCTAAATTATCAATTTCCAAGCAAACAAAGATTTAGAGAGTACATGGGCTTGATTTAATTCCTATAAACAAGTTAGAAAATACTTACAATAATATTTCACAATCAAGTTAACATGATTAGAAAACTCATAATGGCATTATTAATTCAACTCAATCTAACTATCTAGGAGACTCAACCATAAGAGAGTTGAGGAATGTGACTTTGATGGGTGTCTCAGATCCTCTACCCTAGGCCCAAGAGCGGATATACCATCCCCCTTGGACTCATGTGGCGCATGCCACCCATATGAGGTGGCCTACCTAGTGAGGTACCCATTATCCCGTTATCCCTTCATCTTATCGTTTCCTTTCCCTTTCTCTTTGATTGGTTCCTTTGAATCTGCATGCCTATGATAGGAGAATGAGATCACAAAAGATGCCCCAGAATCCATCTCTTCTAAGCCCAAGGATAGTACCCTTTGTACCCTTGTACCCTTTGTATCCCTTTGGCCCCAATGTGATTATTCAATCCCCCCTAGAGGGGTGGTGTACCTAGAAGAGTGCCCCATTGCCATTACCCTTCTTGCACCACATTTCCTCCATCATAGTAACCATAACATTCATTCAAATTTCAATATTAACACATTATGAGAGATCTTAAATCAGTTGCAAATAATCCTTTCAGCCATACAAAATGAATCATGAAGATGATATCATAAATTATAAATATGCACGATCATATCTAAACTATACATTATATTCCTATATAGATCTTAGCACAATTTGATGCCTTTTCTATATATTTTGATTGCGGATCCATATATATGTCTTCTCTTGATTTCCTTTATGAGATATTCCTTGTTATAATCTGCTTGAGTGCTTTACTTAACACATCTCATGAGCAGATCTGAATATATTAGAAATAATATATATATATATATATATATAGAACTTAGAAAATATATTCCTACTTTTCCTCCTTCAACTTAGAAGTATATTTCTTAATCAAATTATTCTTATTTTTTGTTTCTATTCTCCCTAACTCCTACTCATCTTATTTTTATATGTCATGTCTCCTATGAAGGGAGGTCCCCTCATAGAGATCACTACCCCCTTCAAATATTAATCGCAGCCCTTAGTGTTGCTTGGAATTAGTTACAAAGTGATCGCTACATGTTAGGAATCGTAGCCTATAAACAATGAATGGTTTATATTTTATTTTGATTAGTATGAATCACATTCCTTTAATCGCTTGGGTATTATCTATATATATTTGTTGTTCTTTCTTCCATGGGGGTCGATCCTTTGTTGATCGCTGCCTCTCATTTTGCTATTATAACATTTATTAATATATGGTAATTGTTGATATTAATATTTTATTTTTGTATTTATAATATATCTGGTTAATTAAATATATATTAACTTTATATATTTATGATTATAATATTTAAATATTTATACTTATATAATAATATTATTTAATATTATATGCCTATATGCAATTATTTTTATCATTCAAATTGACTGAACATCACGTTTACAAAAGCAACGACTTTTATCATGATGTTTAAATCTTTAATTTAAACAATGCCTTAATATCGGGACATCACAAGTTTGGGCTTGGGTAATGTCTTAAGTATTGTTGTAACCCTAAGAAACTTTTAATGTCAAAGTCTTTCTTGCATGTTTAGTCATGATCATTTGTCAATTTGATACAATTAAAAACCAAGTATCATGATTTTATTCGTGATATATTAGTTGCTTATTTTGTCTTAAATAAGGTGTATGCAATGTCCCCTTCTTAGGCCTAGTCAGTTTGGTGACTGTTAGCCTATTCCCCACGTTCCCATAGGCTAATCAGTGTTGGTAAGGGGACTCCAAAGATCTTAGAGAGCACCGGTTATGTTTAATTGATTTTTATTTTTGCCTTTGAGCTCAGTTGGCATTATGGATTACAATGATGCTTTCAAAAGTGGTTTTGACCTCCTAGTTTCTTCTCCAAACTTTTTGGAGAGCATGTCTATTTTTAGTAAGTCACCCGGTTGGCTACGATCATCATCCTACATCTTCAGTATCATCCCAGTGTGATCAAAGTTTGATTCTAATTTAGTTTCAGTGCTTTCCACAACTTGGGTGAATTATTGAATAATTAATTAATATTTCACTAAGGTGGTCTAATGTTGAGAATTAATAAAATGACTACTTAGTGTAATGGCTCATTGGAAAGGTAATGAAGTGTTTTAAAAGTTGAATGCTTAGTTAAGAGGGGCCTTTGCACATGAAATGTTATTATTATTTTAAAAAATGTCATTTTTGAGGGGAAAATGAATTATTATAATTTTAAATTGTAAATTCCCTTCAAGAAAAAATATAAAAGGAAGTTTGAGATCTCATTTTCGATATGCTGAAAATTTTATTGTAATGTTATGTTGCCCGATTGAACCTGTGTTCTTCCAAGGACTTCCTAAGGATGAAAACCCTCTTGAAGGATACTGACCTCGGTGGTGAGAGATCCTCCCTGGCTGGTTGTCTATAGATTCATAGAGTCTACGCTTGTGCTTCATTGTAGATTTTGAGATTTGAGAAAAAGGGGTTGTTTAGGTCAAATTTATTGAAGATTGCAAGCAATAATAAATTTGAAGGTGTTGTGTGTGTGACTGAAAAAATATATTAGTATTTATAGTGCAGTGTGTGAAGAGAGAATTTGCAAATATACATTAGAGATTTATTTTGCTGTGGGTCAAATTCCTACCACAATTGTACCCTTATATCTTCCAAGTGTTGGTCGTACAAATCTTTTAAGAGAAATAAATCATTAAAGGAGAGTATAATATATTTTCTAAGGTTTGAAGGCCTTCCCAAAGGCTATCGTATCACATATGAGGAATTACACAACATTTTGGAGACAAGTTGAATGACATAGAGGGGTCGTGGGATTTTGTAGAGTTTATGAAAGTCTTTGAAGACTTCTTTTATCAGCCACAACCCTTTGAATGCTATTATTAATTATATAAAAGGGAATATTTGAGCCTCCCTACTTCATGCTATTAGGAAATAATTGAATACTTCAGTTGTACCTACACTTCTAGGAGTCTTTACATTCATCACAATCAACTTATAAACATTGTAACTTCTTGAGGTTAGATTTGAATATTTCAATCCATTTTGTATTCTGATTTCTTTTATTTCAGTAGTTGTTTGTATTTCATATTTGTTCCAAACTATATCAAAACAATAAACTGTATGACAAAATGTCTCTTCATTACCTTTGTGGTGGGTGTTAAATTTGTATATGAAATATTATTTAAACTTCATAAACAATATGTCCCACAACATCATGATCAAAAACTCTTTTTTATGAGCAAGTTGTGATTTGTTTGACAAAATGCCAGCATGATATAAATCAGAAAAATACTGTGGGTTTTGGGTAAAATTTGAGGGTGATTATTATAGTGGTATTAAGGCTAGTTTTTCCTACCAACCTGTGATTTTTTATCCTACATGAGTTGTAGTTTATTATATGAGTGAAAGATAAATCATATATTATAATAGAGTAGAAAAGATAGATATATTAGAGGCCACAAACCCCAGTTGAGGATACTTTTTCTAAGGTTCTAAGAGTTCGTCAGATTCATACATGTGACCGTAACATTTCTTCTAAGAACATGATAGAAATAGATAAAACACCAGAATAACTAGATAGTCCCAATTCTAGAGCAGAGTGAACTTTTGATACTATGCTAGACATGATGTCTTAGTTGTTGGTAAAGATGAGTCAGAATGTGCCTTAAGCACCTCTAGTTCATAATAGAGAAACTAGTGGTTCTAACAATAATAATCATCAAAATAATGGTGACACCATTAGAGAAGTTTTTGGATCAATTTCTAGACCTCTCCAACCTACCTTCACTCATAGGGAGGAGATCCCACCTATGCAAGAGGTCCAAATACTAATGACAGATGAAGTAAGGGCTTGCTATGCAGAGTATATAACTCTTCTAGCTGAGAGTCATGAGTTGTTGACATTAGAACAATATATGAACTAGAAGAAGAAGAGGGGTCATGGAAGAGCTAAAAATAGAGGACCACAAGTGTTGGGAAAGGTAACTTTGTTGCACTTTGATGGGAGTGATAAGTGTTCAACTAAAACTTGGGTGCAGAAGTTAGAAATTATTTGGCAATTAGACCCATGCCGAAGGATGAAGCTATTAACTTTTCTACATTGCACTTAGATGGGACAACCCATGAGTAGTGGTACCATGGCTTGGTTACACTAGGCCATGATGGCACAGTGTCATCAACATGCACAATTTACTCTTACAATCTACAAGTGAGATTCAAGTCTCCACCCATCTAAAAGGGCTTTCACATAACTTATGCCATTAAAATGACATGAACTATGACAACACTTAAAGATCATTCAAAGACAATATAGATTCACCATAATAACAATGGATGACAGGAGATCACTAAATACTCAGAATTAAACATTCATTCATACAACCCAAATCAACCTTATTACAAAACATAACAAATATGCAACATTACACATAACTCTATTATTTCATTGGCCATAAGTCCATGACCTTCCAAATCTATTCTACCTCTGCTCATACATTTGACTTCCCTTCTGGTCAATTTGCTTTCTTCTATTCTGCTACGGCCTTCATCTGTCCTTCTGGCCGCTTCTATGCATTATCGACCAATCATAAATCAGCCTTCCGTCTGCACTAGCTTAGCTTCCAATCTGCAAATGACTGTCTTCATGATCACCCTCTTCCTGGCGATATCTGCATCCTTCTGTCATTAAATTTTATTGGATATAAGCCTGCTCCTTATTCTTCTTTCGACCCTCTGCAATCAACTTTTCATCTTCCTCTTGTGTTTGGTCTCTTCTCTCTTAATGATCGACCTCTTCTCCAGATATATGCGTCCTTTTTATCAACTCTGTCTTCTCCCTATCGACGGACTGGCTTTTATCTTTATCTACCTTTTCTCTTCTTCCTTTTGGCCCTAATTGATCAGGCTCTAACTACATCGACAACCTTTCATATCTATGTCGCCTTTTCTTTATTTTATCAGCCTTTTCTATTTGGCCTTCTTCCTTTGGCCTATCAGCCTCTCTTCTACCGCTCCCCCCATCTGAAATATATTTGCAGCGTCCTTCAATATATATGTGGCCTTTCTCTTTATTTTTTGTCGCTTCCTCTCTTTGTTGCCTATCAACCTTCTTTTATTATTTCTGGCCTTCTTTATATATATGCGGCGTCCTTTAATATATCTACCACTTGTTCTCTTCTATATCGGCCTTCTTTTATTTTTTCTGGCCTGACTAATTAATCATCCTTTGTCTATGTTTTATATCAGCCTCTCCCAATATGTGCAGCCTCATTCATATGCCGCCCACTACTTGCTGTCGATCTCTGTATTTGGCCTGACTGTTATACTTCACTGCCACCCCATATCTATTTTTAGCCGCGCCTTTAATAGGTCTTTTCTCTTTAATTGCTGTGTCACCCACCTCTCATATGCATCCAGCCTGCTTTGTCTATTTTAGTCTCTTTCTGCCTTTCCACTATCGGTCACTATAGCATCTCCATCAATACGGCTGCCACCTCCTCAAAATAGCATTGTAACTAAAATTAGCAATAATTACCACCTTCTCCATTTATTCACTTAATAATTATATATTTATTGTTCCTATCACCTTGGCAACATGAGCTTCCTTCCTTAGCTTCTGTCACTTTCTTGACACATAAATCACAAATTTTGAAAATTGATTGGATGCCCCTACATCAAACTCCCCAGGAGACAGGGATCACGTGCTCCGGCACATGTGTTCCTCTACAAAATTAATCAAACCTTTTCTTCCGCCTTTTCCATAACTTCTCTATCTCATACGCTTCAATCTTCCAACCTTTCTGTGCAACACTGTGGGCTGCTCTTACATGGCTGCTTGCATCACTTACAATCCATCCCCAATCTTGAATTCTTCTTTCATTAAACAAATCATAATCAAATGGAAAAATTATAACAATATCCATTGTATTATCAATACTTACCATTCTTATATCATCTTCAATTTGTTCATCTGTCGTATCTTCCAACCAGTCTTCTCTCATGGTCATCTACTGCAACACCACATTATTTTTAGCTTCATCCTTTACCATCTACCCTTCCAAATTTGCAACCACTTCAGCATCATGGTCTTCAAGCTTCACTGCTGTCCTACTCATGCTCACACCTTTAATCTTCTCATCCCATTCTTGTTCAATGGCTACCAATTGTTTCCATAAATCTTCTTCTATGCTTACATTCTTCTTTTGTTTGTCCTCTTCCTTTGGAACTAAGGCTGCTCCACTATCATCCTCTTCATCTGCAACTATTCTCACATTCAAATCTGCATCTTCAACACATATTTATTCACTTAATAATTAATTATTTATTGTTCCTGTCGCCTTGGCAACATGAGCTTCCTTCCTTAGCTTCTGTCACTTTCTTGACACATAAATCACAAATTTCAAAAATTGATTGGATGCCCCTACATCAAACTCCCCAGGGGACAAGGATCATGTGCTTCGGCACATGTGTTCCTCTACAAACTTAATCAAACCTTTTCTTCTACCTTTTCCATAACTTCTCTATCTCATGCGCTTCAATCTTCCAACTTTTCTATGCAACACTGTGGGCTGCTCTTACATGGCTGCTTGCATCACTTACAATCCATCCCCAATCTTGAATTCTTCCTTCATTAAACAAATCATAATCAAATGGAAAAATTATAACAATATCCATTGTATTATCAATACTTACCATTCTTATATCATCTTCAATTTGTTCATCTGTCGTATCTTCCAACCATTCTTCTCTCATGGTCATCTGCTGCAACACCACATTATTTTCAGCTTCATCCTTTACCATCTTCCCTTCCAAATCTACAAACACTTCAGCATCATGGTCTTCAAGCTTCATTGCTGTCCTACTCATGCTCACACCTTTAATCTTCTCATCCCATTCTTGTTCAATGGCTGCCAATTGTTTCCATAAATCTTCTTCTATGCTTACATTCTTCTTCTGTTTGTCCTCTTCCTTCGAAACTAAGGCTGCTCCACTATCATCCTCTTCATCTATAACTATTCTCATGTTCAAATCTGCATCTTCAACACATATTTATTCACTTAATAATTAATTATTTATTGTTCCTGTCGCCTTGGCAACATGAGCTTCCTTCCTTAGCTTCTGTCACTTTCTTAACACATAAATCACAAATTTCAAAAATTGATTGGATGCCCCTACATCAAACTCCCCAGGGGACAAGGATCATGTGCTCCGACATATGTGTTCCTCTACAAACTTAATCAAACCTTTTCTTCTGCCTTTTCCATAACTTCTCTATCTCATACGCTTCAATCTTCCAACCTTTCTGTGCAACACTGTGGGCTGCTCTTACATGGCTTCTTGCAT
This sequence comes from Cunninghamia lanceolata, assembly GCA_027924645.1. Lineage (NCBI taxonomy): Eukaryota > Viridiplantae > Streptophyta > Pinopsida > Cupressales > Cupressaceae > Cunninghamia > Cunninghamia lanceolata. The sequence goes on along the minus strand of BSBN01000013.1, from coordinate 4,710,138 downwards.
CACTTACAATCCATCCCCAATCTTGAATTCTTCCTTCATTAAACAATTCATAATCAAATGGAAAAATTATAACAATATCCATTGTATTATCAATACTTACCATTCTTATATCATCTTCAATTTGTTCATCTGTCATATCTTCCAACCATTCTTCTCTCATGGTCATCTACTGCAACACCACATTATTTTCAGCTTCATCCTTTACCATCTTCCCTTCCAAATCTACAACCACTTCAGCATCATGGTCTTTAAGCTTCATTGCTGTCCTACTCATGCTCACACCTTTAATCTTCTCATCCCATTCTTGTTCAATGGCTGCCAATTGTTTCCATAAATCTTCTTCTATGCTTACATTATTCTTTTGTTTGTCCTCTTCCTTTGGAACTAAGGCTGCTCCACTATCATCCTCTTCATCTGCAACTATTCTCACGTTCAAATCTACATCTTCAACACATACCTCTGGTGTCTTCTTTCTCTAGACAACTCTTCTATTCCACTTTTCCTCTCTTCTGTCATACTTGCATTTTCAAGTTGCCTTTGACTGCAATCTTGTCTTCTCAAATATTTATTTCTCCTTATCTCTTTTTCATCTAACAATCTCCTCATATTTTTCTCATCATTATGAATTTCACACAAAGCTTCATCAACATAAAAATTAGATTTCTTTTCCCTTACCTTCCATACACTTTTCTTCTCTTGCTGCAACTTTGCTATATGCTTCTTCTCTTTCCTTCCATCCTCTCTTGGATTCCTCATGCTTCCAGTTTCTTGGAGCTTGTTCTCCTCATCAACTTTGTTTGTTGCTACTTACTTTACCACCCATACTTTAGCACTGGACTGATGTCCTTTCCTTGCTGCACTCAAGCTTCTCTTCACTTGCTTTGTCTTTATCCTCCAATCTTTTTCTCTAGGCCTCTTTGTTGGCCAACTCATTCTCGCATCATACTACCAATTATTCTTTTGTACATCTCTCTTGCTCTGCACTTGCTTGTTAGCATAAACATAATCAAAGGCATTCACTTCTTTACAACTCAATTGTTGCCTTACATCAATCTTTTTCTTTTTCCAACATGACACTACATATCCATGATGCTCAATCACATTTACATTCTCCAATTTCTTTCTCTTATCAACTTACCTAGCCATATCCTCATTTCTACATTCATGACCAAAAATAACAATTTTACCTCCATTCTTTTGTCCAAGGATCTGTTGTCCCAAATTGCGTCCAACTTCAGCTTCTTGGCTTTTTAACTTTTCTTCCTTATAAGCATCTTGTGCTGCTAATGCAATATCTTCACATGCATCATGGAACTCTATGGTTTCCTCTTCATCTTCATCATCAATTTGAACATCTTTAGCATCAATCTCCTCTTCTTTTTCAGGCACTCTGCAATGCATCTCTGCTGCAAACTCTTCTTGGCATTATGCTGCCATCAATCTCTCCTTGTTCACATCTTTCATTCTTTCTTCAGGAGCCATTCTTGCCCCACCTTTTTGTTGGTTTTAGGACAAACAACTAGAGGGGGGGTGAATTAGTTGTCACAAAAACTTTCTTTTCTTTAAACACTTAAATCCTTCTTATATTTCTACAACATAATAATGATTCAATCATGGAATCACAATGCAATTACTCAAGAGTAGAAACACATTAACACATATGCAACCAAGATTTTAACATGGAAAACCTGGTTAAGGGAAAAACCACGGGATGACTAACCCAAGATTGTACTCTCTGTTAAAAGAATAAGAAGAACAAAATGGCACTTGCCAATTAGGGCTCACTGCCTTAGCACACTGCTCACAAGAGGCCCACTACCTACAGGAGACACACTATCTATAGAATAATATAAATATTACATACTTGAACTGGAGATTAGCATCTTCACCATGCTTGAGATAGTTCCATTTAAGCTGAACACTTCTGCTCTGCTTTTCGCTCTTCTCCTCTCTACCACTTTTTCATCTCAACCAAGGATATTTTGAAATGACTTCACAAATCTTATTTATACAAGACATTGACTTTGGGATAATCATCAAAGTCAGTACAACATACTTTATTTTATTATAGAGTAGTTACAAAAATACAACTTGATTTGTTACAAAGACTTCATGCGTATCACCACACTGTCAGCCACGCATATCTGGGACTTCAATCTTCTTTGAGGAACACTCCATGCTTCACAGAACATCTTCAAGATCATCCATAAGATGTGTAAAACATTTGGTCAGCCATGATTAGGAAGAACACCATCACTCAAGAGTAAATCTTCAATTAAGAGCTCAATCTTCAATGTGGATCACCAACATGAACTGGACACAATCTAGAGACCCCCACAAGCTTGCTTGAATCTCCAAGAACATCCACACCACTTCTGCTTACTGAAATCATTCGCATCTTCATCTAGAACCTCAAGAACACAATCTGTCATCACTGTCACATTAGAATAGATGCTTGCGGATCTCCAGACCACGAACCAATTGAGTTGTCAATTCACATTGACTTCCTAAACATTCCACCAAATCCACAGAACAAGATATTGCATTTTTGGATCTCACCTGACCTATTTGTGTCACTCTGTCACCTCTGAATAGCTGCCAGAACCATTTTACTCATATGGCCATAACTTCTCCAAATCTCCATGCAGACCTCTCAAATCTTGACTGGATCATCTTTAGACACATATCTACAAACCCTTTGATGTACATTCTCTGATCTTCATCTAGCTGGGATCTTCACTTCATAGAGCTTCACTATCTTCACTGTTTCTGATAGGACTAATTTTCTCAATATCCTCAGCACACAGCTCATCCAATCCTTGACATCAATGCAACAGGAGTATGTTGACATCAATGACAACACCGGTTAGGCCCATACCTGCAACAATCTCCCCCTTTGTCATTGATGGCAACATATGATGTGAAAAATTGTTTTAACCATCAAGACAATAACTTATCCTCACTAACTGACATAGCTCCCCCTATCAACAACATTCATTCATATGTCTTCTCTTTCTTTGCTCCTCCCCATTTGATCAGCAACCACTTTTGTTTTTCACATGTCTTCTCTCCTACTTTGACATCAATGGAAAAGGGCACATACTTGCATCAATACTTTAGAATCATACAGACTGCTCCCCCTAAGTGGCAGCTTCCTATCATCAATCTGAACCACAAGATATGACTGTGAGATCCACCGAACTGATGCACATCAGTGCACCTTAATTCAGAGTCAGAGGGGTAATAGCCCTTAACTTCTCCCTAAGATACTCAAAAGAGTCCTTAGGTAGAGGTTTAGTAAAAATGTCTGCAATAACTCCAATATGACTTCATTCTTGTTCACCTACTCTCTCAAAAAGTGAAACTTGATGGATATATGTTTTGTCTTTGAATGCAACACCAGATTTTTTGATATATTTATTGCACTTGAGTTATCACAGAAGATTGTGATAGGTTCCTCATACTCCACTCTGATGTCTCTTAGCATTTGCTTCATCCACAATACTTGAGTGCAACTACCTGTTGCTGCAATATATTATGCTTCTGCAGTGGACAGAGATATTGCCTCTTGTTTCTTGCTCAGCCAAGAAACCAATCTTTTCCCCAAAAAGAATGCACCACCACTGGTACTCTTCCGGTCATCCACATCTCCTGCCCAATCAACATCTGTATATGCGTGAAGAGAGAAATCATGATCCCTAGGATACCATAAACCATACTCAACTCTTCCCTTTAGATATCTGAGAATTCTCTTGATTGCCATGACATGAGATTCTCTAGGATCAGCTTGGAATCTGGCAACAAGACCAACAACATTCATAATGTCAAGTCTAGTTTGAGTAAGATACAATAGTCCTCCAATCATTGACCTATACTTTTTTTGATTAGCCTTAGGAGATTCATCATCTTTTCTCAGTTTACACCCGATTGCCATGGGAGTATTCATTGGATTTGAATCTTCCATCCCAAATTTCTTCAACAATTCTTTCACATATTTTGTCTGTGATATGAAGATTCCTTTCTTTGTTTGAGTGATTTGCAGACCCAAGAAGAAATTCATTTCCCCAAACATAGACATCTCAAATTCACTTTTCATTTGATTTGCAAAAGTCTTACACATACTATCTCTTCCTCCAAAAATGATGTCATCAACAAATACTTCAACAATCAAGATATTTTCATGATCAATCTTGAAGTACAAGTTACTTTCAGTAGTACCTTTGTTGAAACCAATCTTCAAAAGATGTTTATCCAATCTTTCATACCAGGCCCTTGAGGCTTGTTTGAGTCCATACAATGCTTTCTTCAACTTGCAGACTATATCACCATGATTAGACAATTGAAATCCATCTGGTTGCTCAATGTATACTTCTTCTTCCAAGTCACCATTCAGGAAGGAAGACTTGACATCCATCTGATATACTTTTAAATCCTTGAAGGCAGCAAAAGCAAGAAATAATTTGACTGCTTCAATTCTTGCCACCAGAGTAAAAGTTTCTTCAAAGTCAACTCCTTCTACTTGAGAATAACCCTTACAGACCAATCTGGCTTTGTTTCTGACCACTTCACCATCTTCATTTAGTTTATTCCGGAAGACCCACTTGGTCCCAATCACATTTTTGTTTCTAGATCTGGGAACAAGATCCCAAGTGTGATTTTTCTCAATTTGCATCAACTCTTTCTCCATTGCTTTGGCCCAGCTTTCATGATTGCATGCTTCACTTACTATTTTTGGTTCAATCTTTGAAATCAAACAATACTTCTCTGAATCTTGAGCAATCTTTCTTCTTGTTTGAACACCTTTGCTTCTATCACCTATGATCTGGTCTTCAAAATGATTCAGTCTTACATACCTGGGAATTTTGGGAATTTCTTGCACTTCTATTTCTTGGACAGGTTCATTCAAACTTATCTCTTCTTCCTGTATTTCAGGATTCTCCCGAACAATCTGAATCTGAACTACAGAAGGGGCTAGATCTTCTTGGACAAGAACATCATTTTGATCATCTACTTCATACTCATAAAACCTTGAGGGATTTTCAATGTCTTCATCAACCTTCACATTTGTACTTTCTAAAATCTTTCTTAATCTCTTGTTATAACATCGGTATGCTTTGCTTTGAGTAGAGTAACCCAAGAATATTCCTTCATCACTTCTAGCATCAAATTTGCCAAGGTCTTCATCTCTTTTAATGTAACATTTACTACCAAAGACTCTGAAATACTTCATAGTAGGAGTGATGCCAAACCAGAGTTCATAAGGGGTCTTACCAGTATTGCTTTTGATTTGTACTCAATTAAGAGTATAGACAACAATGCTTACAACTTCTCTCTAGTAGATTTGAGGGACATTTGCTTCCATCATCATGGTTCTAGATGCTTCCTGGATGGTCTGGTTCTTTCTTTCCACTACTCCATTCTGCTGTGGAGTCCTTGGAGCAAATAACTTTCTCTTTATCCCATGTTTCTCACAGAATTCTATGAACTCTTCAGATGTGAATTCACCACCTCTATCAGACCTAAGACATTTTATGTTTAACCCAGTTTCATTTTCTACCACAGCCTTGAATATTTTGAACTTCTCAAGAGCTTCAGATTTCTCTTTTAGGAAAGTCACCCACATCATCTGTGAGTGGTCATCAATCGGTAACATGAAATATATATCACCTTACAGACTCCTGATTCTTGCCGGTCCACATATATCAGTGTGTACTAAGTCTAACAATCCAGTAGAAGATTGTTCCTTACTTTTAAATGTGGCTTTGCTCTGCTTACCCAACTGACATTCTTTGCACAAACTGTTAGTAGGTTTCACCAGTCTTGGAAGATCTCTTACAGCCTGAGTGTTGCTTAGCTTGATGATATTATCAAAATTTACATGACCCATTCTCCTATGCCACAACTAAATCTGATCAATTTGAACAAATAAACAACTTTTTCCAGTACCAACCAAGTGGAAGATGTTACCTTTTGTTTGAGTACCGAATGCAATTTCTATTCCAGAACTTTCAAAGATCTTACATTTTCCATTTTTGAATCAGAGATCATAGCCTTTGTCTACCAACTACCCAACACTAAGAAGATTATGCTTCAGACCTTCAACATACAGTTAATCACTGGTTTTGTTCTTTCCATCAAAAGAAATAGTTCCTCTGCCTCTGAGTCTGCCAACAGAATTATCACCAAATTTTACAACTCTTCCTTCATATCTTTCCAGATCTATGAACTTATTTTTATCACCAGTCATATGGCGGGAGTATCCACTGTCAATGACCCATTCATCCTTTTCTTCAACTTGAGCAACCAGAGCTCTTTCTATCAGTTTATGATTGACAGATTCAATGGGCATTAGATCTTCTTCCTTGATGGCAATAAACATCCAGTCACTTCCAGATTTGTTTCCTGTCTCTGATTCATCATCTGTTACTCCTACATCATCATCATCTTCATGAACATTGTAACATTTCTTTTGGAATCTTGATCTATTTGGATTTGTCCTTGAAAATCTTTCCGGACACCTTGAGGCAAAGTGACCAAATTTGTTGCAGTTGAAACATTTGAAGGGCAATTTTCCTTCATACTTACCAGATCCTCTTGGTAGTCTTTTTGCAAGAAGGGATTCAAGTTGAGTAGCTTCTGCCTCATCTTCTTCCAGATCTTTTCTTGCTTTTTCATACCATGATAATTTCTTGAGGAATTTTCTCCTAGATCATACCTTTGTTTGCCTTTTATAGAGGCACTAGCTTTGAATGCAGATTCAGTCTTGGGAGGTACATCTCCAAAATCAACCAATTAAAATGCAGCTAATTTCCCAACCAATTAATCCCTTGTGATATTTGAGAAAGATCTGAATTCCTCAATAGAAGCAACCTTGTGTTTGTAAGTAGGAGGTAAGGATCTGAGAACTTTGGCGACAATCTCACCTTCATCCAAGGTTCCTCCAGCACATCTAATGCCACAAACAAGCTCATTTACTTTTGGCATAAATGTAGTGATATTCTCATCTTCATTCATCTTCAGGTTTTTGAATTTTCCTTTCAGAATTTGTAGCTTGGCACATTTAACATATTTGTCTCCTTCATATAGAAGTGCCAGCTTTGACCAAATTTCATATGCAGTTTTTAAATCCATAACATTTGTCAGCTCTGAATCAGATAAGGCACTTAGTAAGGCTTCTTTAGCTCGAAGATTATCTTCATCATCTCTGATTTCATCTGTAGTTGTCAGACCATTCTTTGGAGGAATATACTTCTTTATAGTCATGTTCCAATATTGAAATCCCATACATTGCAAGTGACATTCCATGCGGCTTTTCCAAAGAGTGTAGTTTGTTCCATCAAACCTTGGACTATCCTTTTTGTAGGAAGACATCCTGGATCTCCTCAAGTGGTTAAGATCTTTTAGAGGAACTTAGCTCTGATACCAATTGTTGGTTTTAGGACAAACAACTGAGAGGGGGGTGAATCAGTTGTCACAAAAAATTTCTTTTCTTTAAACACTTAAATCATTCTTATATTTCTACAACATAATAATGATTCAATCATGGAAGCACAATGCAATAACACAAGAGCAGAAACACATTAACACATATGACACCAAGATTTTAACGTGGAAAACCTGGTTGAGGGAAAAACCATGGGGTGACTAACCCAAGATTGTATTCTCTATTAAAAGAATAAGAACAAAATGGCACTTGTCAATTAGGGCTCACTGCCTGAGCACACTGCTCACAAGAGGCCCACTGCCTACAAGAGATGCACTATCTATAGAATAATATAAATATTACATACTTGAACTGAAGATTAGCATCTTCACCATGCTTGAGACAGTTCCATTTAATCTCAACACTTCTACTCTATTTTTTGCTCTTCTCCTCTCTACCAATTTTTCATCTCAACTAAGGATACTTTGAAATGACTTCACAAATCTTATTTATACAAGACATTACTTTGGGATAATCATCAAAGTTGGCAAACCATACTTTATTTTATTATATAGTAGTTACAAAAATACAACTTGATTTGTTACAAAGACTTCATGCATAACACCACATTGTCGGCCACAAATATTTGGGACTTCAATCTTCTTTAAGGAACACGCCATGCTTCATAGAACATCTTCAAGATCATCCACAAGATGTCTAAAACATCTGGTCGGCCATGATTAGGAAGAACACCATCACCTAAGAGTAAATCTTCAATTACGAGCTCAATCTTCAATGTGGAACACCAACATGAACTGGACACAATCTAGAGACCCCCACAAGCTTTCCTGAATCACCAAGAACATCCACACCACTTCTGCTTACTAAAATCATTTGCATCTTCATCTAGAACCTCAAGAACACAGTCTGTCATCATTGTCACATTAGAATAAATGCTTCGGACCTCCAGACCACAAACCAATTGAGTTGTCAGTTCACATTGGCTTCTGAAACATTCCACCAAATTCGTAGAACAAGATATTGCATTTTCAGATCTCACTGGACCTATTTGTGGCACTCTGTCACCTCTAAATAGCTGCCAGAACTAGTTTTACTCATATGACCATAACTTCTCCAAATCTTCACGCGGACCTCTCAAATCTTGACTGGATCATCTTTAGACACATATCTACAAACCCTTTGATGCGTATTCTCTGATCTTCATCTTTCTTGGATCTTCACTTCATAGAGCTTCACTATCTTCACTATTTATGATAGGACTAATTTTCTCAATATCCTCAGCACATAGCTCATCCAATCCTTGACATCAATGCAACAGGAGTATGTTGACATCAATGACAACACTGGTTAGGCCCATACTTGCAACACTTTCATCATTTTCAAGGTCTCATTCTTGACCTTCTTCATCACTCTTTTTATACCTACATACAAATCTGCAAACATAACATTAGAAAATAACATGAGAGACCACAGTGTCTCTACCAATGCCCTCCTCATGGACATTCTTCCTTCTTCATTTCTCTTTTTCTCAAGTGCTACCTGCTGCACCTTTTCCCCTTCCTCTTTTCTCATGTTCTCTTCAATGAGAACTCTCTTGACCTCTTTTGGTCTATGTTGCTCCAATGGCACCTGTCTGTTGTCCCATCTTTTCGGGAATCCTCTCATCTTCTTATCTTTTCTTCTTAAGGCTTGTATACACTATCTTTTTCTTTTCTCAGCAATATCCTTTACTGGCCATTTCATTTTCTTACTCATTGGACAAACCTAATAATATCCTTGGTCTTGTTCTTCATGCCATTATTTTACCAGCATCAGATCTCTTCTCAACTCTGCCAATTCTCTTTGGAATTCTACATCTATCATCCTTTTACCTTCTTTTCTTTTGTCTCTTTTCATGAGACTCTCTTTCTTCATTTGCTTCTGCATCCCTTTATTTTCTTTCATCTTTCAGGTACCTCACCTAGGGCTTCTTCCTTTTTCACTCTGCCCAGTCTTTTGGTGCTACACACCCACACTCACAGTATTGGCTAAATTGCCTCTCTTCAGCGATCTACTCAGCACTCAAGACCAACCTGGCTTTGATACCAATATGATGGCATGGTGTCACCAACATGCACAATTTGCCCTTACAATCTATAAGTGAGATTTAAGTCTTTGCCCATCTAAAAGGGATTTCACATAACTTATTCCATTACAATGACAGGAACTATGACAACACTTAAAGATCATTCAAAGACTATACATATTCACCATAATAACAATGGATGATAGGAGACCGGTAAATACTTAGAATTAAACATTCATTCATACAACCCAAATCAGCCTTATTACAAAACATAACAAATATGCAACATTACACATAACTCTGTTATTTCATTGGCAATAAGTCCACAACCTTCCAAATCTATTCTACCTCTACTCATACATTCGACCTCCCTTCTGGTCAATTTGCTTTGTTCTATTCTATTACGACCTTTCCTTCTAGTCGCTCCTATGCATTATCGACCAATCATAAATTGGTCTTCCATCTGCACTAGCTTAGCTTCCAATCTACAAACGATTGTCTTCATGATTGCCCTCTTCCTGCTGATATCTACATCCTTCTGTCATTAAATTTTATTGGATATAAGCCTACTCCTTATTCTTCTTTCGACCCTCTACAATCAACTTTTCTTCTTCCTCTTATGTTCAGTCTCTTCTCTCTTAATGATCAGCCTCTTCTCCAGATATATGTGTCCCTTTTATCAACTCTATCTTCTCCCTATCGACAACTTGGCTTTTATCTTTATCTGCCTTTTCTCTTCTTCCTTTTGGCCCTAACTGATCGGGCTCTAACTACATTGATGACCCTTCATATCTATGCAGCCTTTTCTCTGTTTTATCAGCATTTTCTATTTGGCCTTCTTCCTTTGGCCTATCGGCCTCTCTTCTATCGCTCTCCCTGTCTAAAATATATCTATAGCCTCCTTGAATATATATGCAGCCTCTTGTTTTATTTTTTGCCACTTTGTCTCTTTGTTGCATATTGGCCTCCTCCCATATCTGTCACCTATTCTCTTCTATATCAGCCTTCTTTTATTATTTTTGGCTTGACTAATTAATCAGCCTCTGTCTAGGTTTTATATCGGCCTCTCCCAATATGTGCGGCCTCATTCATATGCCGCCCACTACTTGCTGTCGATCTCTATATTTGGCCTAACTGTTATACTTCACCACCATCCCATATCTATTCTTAGCCATGCCTTTAATCAGTCTTTTCTTTGCAATTGCTCAGTCGCCCACCTCTCATATGTATGTGGCCTGCTTTGGCTAGTTTGGTCTCTTTCTGCCTTTCCACTATCAGTCACTATAGCATCTCCATTAATATGACTGTCACCTCCTCAAAATAGGATTGTAACTGAAATTAGTAATAATTATCATCTTCTCCATTTATTTATTAAATAATTAATTATTTATTGTTCCTGTCGCCAAACAACTTCCTTCCTTAGCTTCTATCACTTTCTTGACACATAAATCACAAATTTTGAAAATTGATTGGATGCCCCTGCATCATGCCACAACTTGATTACCACCTATGATGAATTTACAAATAGGCTCATTGAAAGATTTGACAAGAAAGATCCTGAGTTACACTTTAGAAAACTTTCTCAATTGAAGCAGTATGGTTCCCTGGATGCTTACATCTCAGAGTTTCGAGAGACTTTTAGTTATGGCTCCTAACATTTTAGAGAGGAGACTTGTAGTCCTTTTTAGTGAGGGACTAATGGAGCCAATTAGAGGATGGGTTAAGGAATTTGACCCACCATCTTTACAGGAAGCAATAAGGAAAGCAAGGAGTATGAAGTTAGCTACCCTAGAAACAAATTTCAATCAAAGACTTTCCAACATAAGAAAGACAAGAAACATTTTCATAAAGATTTAAATCAGACCAAAAAGTCATCATCAAGAATGGATGAAGAGGCCCTAAATGACTTTAGGAGGAATAAATTGTGCTTCAATTGCAAGGAATCATGGTGTAATGTCCCCGTTTTTGAGTTAGGCTTGGAAAAGTGAATATTTCTATACCCCTGGAATTTGGAAAGTTGGTTTTCTAGTGGCTCAACTATTTTTTATTGATGAATCAAAGTTGGCAAATGACTTTTGGTATTTTTGTGGTAATTATGGAAAAGTCAAAAATGATTTAAAAATTAGCTAGGAAGTGGAGCGACCTAATTGGAAAATTGGGAAAAAGGTGGAAAATGGGAAAAATAAGAAAAATACAAATATATAACATTTTATTATTTAAAATATTATATTTTAATCCCATGAATCAATGCCCAAGAGGAAAAAGTAAAGTTCATCAAATAGAAGTCTATTCTGTTGATGAATCAACATTAGGAAAATCAAAACAACCATTTGACTTGGAGGAGAAGAGGAAGAAAAATCTTTAGAAGAGTTAGAAAGGGAGAAAGAAAGTGAGGGAACACTTTCCCAACCCAATAGCTTTCAGAAAAATGAGTCTTTTAGAGTTCATGGAGTCCTATGTGGACAACAAATAGTCACTCTCATTGATACTGGTGTCACTCGTAACTTTATTGATGATGGAGTTGTTGCTAGAAGAGGTATAAAAAATGAAACATGTGATGGATTCAAATTTATGGTAGTCGATGGCTTCACCCTTACATGCACAAGGAAGATTCCTCAAATGAGCATATAGTTGGGTGAATATGAAGTCAAAGATGATATTTATGTGGTGAGTATTGGTGATTCAGATGCAGTACTTGGCATGCAATGGTTGCGATCTTTGGGCAAGTTTACTATGAACTTGCAAATAATGGAAATGAAGTTCCAAGAAGATGGTAAGAAAGTGGTGTTAAGAGGGATATCTAATGGTGGGCCTCATGTAGTCACTTTCAAAAGGATGGAAAGATTGATTAGACATGATCAAGTTGAGTGGGCAGCAGAGTATATTATTATGCCTAACATCATAGAATAGGAAAAGAGAAGTTTGATGAGCACATGATTATATTAAGAGGGGGGGTGAATTAGTATAATACAAACATACTTTTCAAAACTTAACAATAACACACACGCAAGATCTAGCAATTAATAACACATAAGGAACACACGATTTACATGGAAACCCTTGCAGGAGAAAACCATGACAAAATATTGCTTATATATTGATCTTTGTAGGCACCAACCTACTTCTGTTACAAATCTTCTTTTGTAGGCACCAAACCACGGGAGACACCAATCCCCACTTATAGAATTTGTTGGCATCGACCCAATGGAGACACAAATCCCCACAACTGAGCACCAACTCAACAAGAGACACCAATCTCTTATTTGATAGACACCAACCTTCAAATTCTTCTGAGTGATATTATTTTTACAACATCTATGTAGATACTTCTTCCCTCATGAATTTGAACACAACTCTTGTAATATCCTTCACAAATCTGATTCAAGGCATGCACAATCTTCTCTCACAAATCTGATCACAAATATCTCAAAATCTTCTTCAAATCTACTCTTAATCTTCACACATATTCATCAAATATATCTGCACTTATCTTTCATTCATGGGTTGCATATATGCTTCAAAAAGGTATGAAATACTCTTCATAAATACCTGCCTTAGGTATGCTCAAACTCAAAAATAAATCTTATTCTACTCACTCACACCAAACTCAACCTTTTCATCTATCTTTTATACTTCTTCAAGAGAGATGGCTCATTCAAAGTATGTCTTTTGCAAAGAGAGGCAACTCTTTTTATACACCTCTTGATAATAATTTTGTCCTCTAGTGGAGTGCTCTATTTGGGAGGTTGGCCACCTTTTGGAAAATATTTATTTTAATTTTTTAAAAAACTTTAACCAAGGGCACCAAAGTATGAGGGAGTTAGCCACCTTGAACTTCATTTTGATGCCATTTAGTGAGGAAGTCGACCAAAACAAACAAGCTTATTTAAATTTAATCTTCCAATAATTGGCACTTCTGAGGGATTCAGCCTCAATATTAAATTTGAAATTATTTAAACTTGAATCTTGGCACCACCACAAGATGACTGCCTCTAACATGAAGTCAGCCAGGTTTCTCATGTTTAAATCTTTAATTTAAACATATCATAATTGTTCATTTAACCTTCACCAAATTACTTCAATAGCATTTCTTATATATTTCCTTTGACATCATTGACAACAATCCAACAATCTCCCCCTTTATCATTGACGGCAACTTCTCTTCCTCTGTACTACTCCCCCTATCTCACTGCTCCCCTTGTCTCTAATTCTACCCCTTTGACATCAATGGCAAAGGAACTTTTATCTGTCTCTAAATCGTATCTTCCATGGAGCTAAAATATAATGCTATGGTTAGCACCCCCTAAATTTATGCTTCTTCTCAATGACTAGATGAGAATAATCTTACTCCCAATTTTTACCTTAGATATTCAAAAGTATCTTTCGGAAGTGGCTTGGTAAAAATGTTCGCAATGTTTTCCTATGTAGCAATATACTCCAACTTTACTTGCTCATCTACCACCTTCTCTCTTAAGAAATAATACTTGATAGGAATATGCTTCCTTCTAGAGTGCATCACTGGATTCTTTGAAATGTTGATTGCACTTGTATTATCACATAATATAGATATAGGATGATCATATTCTACCTTGATATGTTTCAATGTTTGCCTCATCCATAGAACTTGAGTGCAACAAGATGCTACTGCAATGTACTTTGCCTCTATAGTTGATAGAGAGACTAATGTTTGTTTCTTACTTAACCATGAGACAAGACTATCTCCTAGAAAGAATACTCCTCCACTGGTACTCTTTCTATCATCAACACTATCGGCCCAATCTACATTTGTATATGTTCTTAAGGTGAAATCTTCACCTCTTGGATACCACAAATCAAAATCCAATGTTCCTCTTAAATACTTGAATATCCATTTTACTACTTGCACATGAGTTTCTTTAGGTGCAACCTGAAACCTTGCAACCATACCAACTGCCTACATAATGTTAGGTCTTGAAGCTGTCACATATAACCGACTTCCAATCATTGACCTATAAAGTGTTTGATTTGCAATGGATGATTTATCATCCTTACTAACTTACATCCTATTACCATGGGTGTACTCATAGGATTACAATTCTCCATTCTGAACTTCTTCAACATTTCCTTAACATACTTAGTATGTAAGAGAAATATCCCCTCATTAGATTGAGAAATTTGTAGCGCAAGGAAGAAGGATAACTCTCTAAGCATGGACATTTTGAATTCTTTCTACATATTCATGGTGAAATCTTGGCACATCTTATCATTGCTTGCTCCAAAAATAATGTCATCCACATATACAACTATTAATTAATGATCACCTTCAGTTTTAATGTATAGATTACTATTAGCTATACCTCTTTTGAAACCCTACTATTGTAGATATTTGTCCAACCTAGAATACCAAGCTCTGGGAGCTTGCTTCAATCCATAAAGTGCTTTCTTCAACTTACAAACAAAGTCTTCATGTTCTGTTAGGATGAATCCTTCAGGTTGTTCAATGTATACCTCTTCTTCCAGATTTCCATTTAAAAATGCTGATTTAACATCCAACTGGTAAACCTTGAAATTATCGAAGTATGCCAAAGCTAGAAACATCCTTCTAGCTTCTAATCGTGCAATAGGAGCAAATGTTTCTTCAAAATCTATTCCTTCTTCTTGAGCATATCCTTTGTACACTAACCTTTCCTTATTCCTTACCACTTGACCATCCTCATTCAGTTTGTTTCTATAGCTAGGGTAAAAATCAGGGCTAAATCACAAACAACAAATCATCAAACTCTAACAAGCACAATGTAGTATAAGATAGCATAGAAATCAAAATAATCAAAGCAAATGAAAACTGAAATCTCTACATTAAACTTGTCTTATCTACATTTCTCTTCTCAATCTTGCATAGGAATGCATGATATCGAAGGATGAATGTTGGTTGCTCATTCCATTAGCATAACAATACTTAAAAACTAGATGATAAGAAGCTTTAATGTCATTTCAACAGCATAAGGTTGCTTGGAAACTCCTTGATCAAATGACTTGGTTGAGGGTTGACTTATAGGAAGTGAGTGATTTGAATGAAGGGCTATGATCAAAAGTTGATTTTAACGATGTGGACAGTTGAGATCGAATAGGGTTTCCCACTCCATGAGGAGTTGTAGTCATGTGACAAGTGTAGGGTAGGCCTAATTTAAATAATGTTTTATTTAAATTAGTGGGACATGTGAAGTGCATTAAATGAAAAATGTAGTATGTGATGTGTTGCAATGAAATGAAAGGTGAGGACAAATTCAAATATTTTATTTGAATTAGTTGGAAAGTGAGAGGGAAATTAATTAATTAATTAAATAAGATTTATTTAATTAATTGCTTAGTGGGATAAATGGGATTAGGAGTGGGATTAGGAAAAAATGTCATATGATGCCTCTAGTAATGTGTCGACAAGGTGTTGCAAGACATGGACAATTTTAAGTGTCTACATTTTGCACCTCTTTGAGATGATGTTGCGACTCAGAGAAGTAACATCATTTGAAAGAAGGTAAGATATGGACAGAGGAAAATGATGATGATGTAAAGATAGGATGATGATGCCCCCTCGAGAGGATAGGTGGGTTGGACAAACACAGGTAGGCTCTAGAAATGAAAGGGATTGGTCAAGGAAGAAAGATAAGGGAATGAATGGAAGAAATGAGTGATACGTTATGCTGCAATGAAGGTGAGAAACCATGAAGTTTGATATAGCACTAGACATTATACACCAAGGTATAAGGACCAAGGTGACGATGTGTCTTGTGCACCTAGAATAATACAACCTTGTCTAGATACAAGATATGAGTATTAGCTGGTTTGGATTTGATACAAATGCAAGATAAAATGATAACATACAAGCAAGCAAGTAAGCATGTACAAATGATTAAAAAAAAAGAAAGGTATTGCCCCTATCAAGTTGTAAACCAATGATTAAGTGATTGATTGATTGATTATGATGATTGATAATGATGTCTAGTTTCAAGAAATGATACATGTCGTATAAGACACATGTTCTAGTTTCGACAATGCAACATCCTATATAAGACAATTAATTGATTGATTGACACTAGTGTTGTTGGCCATGTGAATCAACACCAGGATTTGATTAATTGATTGATTGATTAATTGATTTACGTCAAGATTAGGATCAAGACCATTGATGTAATTGGATAATTTGACTTGATTGATTAACTTGATTGGTATATGGATTGATGATGACTTACAATTGGATCATTACTTGGAATGATTGGATGAAGTGTTTGAAGAATTGATTTGAATGATTGAAGAATTGGATTGATTTGATTGATTAATGATTGGAATGGAATGAATTGATTTGATATTATTGATTGGAAGAATTGATTTGGTTGGAATGATTGGAAAAATTGATTTGATTTGAAGTAGTGATTTGATTGATTTTGGTTGGATTGATTTGATGAATTGAATTTGAAGAATGAATTTGATTGAATGGATTGAATTGGATGAATTGATTTGGAAAATTGATTAGATTGATTAGATTGAATTGACTTGAATAATGATATGATTGGAATGGTTTGATTGATTGATTAAAAGGATTCATTTGAAGAATTAATTTTATTTGGAATGATTTGATTGATTGATTGGAATGAATTGGTTTGATTTGATTGGAAGAATTGATGATTGGATTGGTTTGAGTTGAATGGATTTGAAGAATGTGATTTGACGAATGTTGATTGATGATTGGATTGACTTGATTAATTTGAAGAATTAAATTTGATGAATTGATTGGATGATTGGAAGAATTGATGAGATTGATTTTGATGAATTGATGATTTGATTGATTTGAATTGATGAATTGAGTTGATGATTGATTTGAAGAATGTGACTTTATTGCTTGGTTTTTTTGTTGGATATTTGATTTTTTTGGATTTTTGAATGTTTTGATTTTTTTTTGTATTTTTGAAATTGTTTTGATTTTTTTGGATTTGGAATGTTTTGATTTTTTTTTAGAGTGTTGTGATTTTTTTATATTTTTGAATGTTTTGGGATGTCAATGGATTACAATTTGAATAGCCTTTGTGCTAGATACCAATGACAAGGGAAGACTGAGTCTAGGTGCAAGGGATTGGATGAATGGATTGTTGGAAACAAGGTAGATAATTGAGAGGGGGGGAATCAGTTATCTTAAATATTTAACTTTCTGTTCTTCTTTAACAATTAGTGCAACATCAAAACATATAAGCATACATAACCATGAGAGCAAAAATAAAATCAACACACATAACACGATGATTTTGACGTGGAAAACCCTGTTAAGGGAAAAACCATGGGATGACTAACCCAAGATTGTATTCTCTATTAAAAGAATAAGAAGTACAAAATGACACTTGCCAATTAGGGCTCACTACCTGAGCACACTGCTCACAAGAGATACACTACCTACAAGAGACTCATTGTCTATAATGTTTATGGAAGGTAACCAAGTGTTTGAACTAAGAAGAAGCATCCACATATGCTGAGGTTCAGTTCCAGTTAGGCTCAATATACTGATCTACTGCATTTCATTCTTCCTCTGTTTTAGTACTGCTATTCTGTCACATACCAGACTTGTATTCCTACTTCCACTTTGCTTTCTTCCTTTTTTCGCACACACACACACACACTTCACACACATCTTCATACTGAAATCCATCTGGTATATATATCTGCATCAAGGATTTCAACATCTTTCTAACTGGAATACTCAAGAATTTCCCAAACTCTGGTCTGTCGGTTGAATCCATGCTTACTAAGTGATGCGTATCAAAGAGATAGTTATAGAAATCATCAATCATTTCAACCAACCATGAATGATCCCTTAAGTAGCTTGCCCATCATCAATTTCTCATCTGGATTAAGGTCTGATGCTCTGCCAGTCAGTTCTTCCTTAGTCTACTCTGCCTGTTAGGAACCCAATACATAGATGCTCATATCTTTTCACTCTTTCATCACCGGAGGCTCAATCTCTTGAATGTAGTGGTAATGGTACTCCTCTTGACTTCCCCAAATCTATACTTTGCTAAGATACGTCCTCTGAGAGATCTGGACCTGATTGTCAGACCTTGCTGCATGCTCTGTTCTTGTTTACCAGACCAAAACACTTTTTAATCTGACTTCCAGTAAAGACATACTATGTGCTGCAGATGTGTGGGATGAACTTTGTTGCCATCAATGACAACAATCATGAAGCCACACAGTGTCTCTTGCCAACAATCTCCCCCTTTGGCATTGATGGCAACACTTAGTGAAAAATGACTAAGTGTCGTAGCAAACTCCCCCTTGGCTGATGCTCTTACTTATGTATGCTTTTACCGGAGCTCCCCCTTGGCTGGATTCCACATTTTTCACTACTCCTCATTCCCCCTTTGACATCAATGGCAAAGGGTGGTATCCGCACAATTTGCAAAAACCAACCTATACTTGGCTGCATAAGTATATATATATGTTATACTTACATGTACTTAAGTATATCCGCAAAAGTTGTCTTTAATTGGACAAATTTTGTTGCCCAACTCTGCTTCATCCTGTCCAAAATTGAGATGTGACTGCTCAACAAGAATGCAAAAGCTTCTGCCATTTTTAGGTCTACCAGATCACTGGTCTGGGTTGTGGTCTAAGCATCAGTTAGGGCCTCATGCATGGCCTCTAACTTAGGGATAATTATCCCTCTAAGTTCACTTAGCCTACTTATTCTATTCTTCTTCTCCTTTTCAAGCCTCTTTATTTCATTAATAGTGGCAATAGTTTGACACTCTTGATTTATTATGGATGAGGTGAGAGGATTAAAATTTTGAGATAAACTTGACAGTTTACTCTCTAGTTCTTCCACCTTTTTGGCAATGTCTGCTATTACTGTGGACCAAGATAGACAAAATTTGTATAAATCTTTGCCATCTTTAAGAGCATTTTCTAGGCTCTTGATCCCAATATCTAGATTTCTCCTATCATTTTCTATAAGTCCCTATACTTCGAAGAATCTCTTTCCCAAAAACTCTTTCTGGACTTTCTCTTTTGCTGATTTCTCCAAAGAATAAAATTGTGTGCTAATAGAATTAACAAGAGATTTCAAGTTATTGGATGAAGAGGCCAAAGGATCCTTCTGAAAGTATGGCATGATCTTCTCCAACACACTAGATGTAATCTCTATCAGGTCACAGTCTTCCATGTGAGACTTCAAAATCTTTTCTTTTGCTTTGGCTTGAGCAAAAGATGCTACCTTCATTGTCTGGACCGGAGAGAGAGAGTCAAAATTGAGTGGTCCTTGAAATAGCTCTGGTTCATCTAATTCCATCATTTCTTTGGTCAGGAAGTCTTTAACTGCTTCTGCAGTGTCTCTTGCCAGAGACTTCTTTCCTTTTTTAGCCTCAGAGCTGTCATCAGAGATCTTCTCCATTTGTTTTTCTTCTCTTCCCTTTTTCTCCTCTTCTTGAATTGCTTTCTCCTCTTTTCTTGCTTCTCCTTCAGTTCTGGAGTCTACAGGGGGATCCAGAAGAGAGATATTTTCTTCTTCATGGACTTCCTCTTCTAGAATAGAGGAATCCAAGTTCTTAGTCCTCTCCTCACCTGTCTCCTTTGACTCTTCTGCAATTTTCTTAGTAGAATCTTCCTTTGATGTACTTAGTCCTTTGATATCCATGGTAGAAGGTTCATCACTTATGTCCTCTATAACAAGAAGATTGAATCTTTTAAATGTATTCTGAAGGATGTCTTCAGTCTCTTTTGCCACCTAATCAGTCTCTCCGAGCATAAGTTTGTTCATTGTTGCTTTGCTCCGGAACTCATCCTTGCAGTCCTTGAAGATCATGTTCATTTGTTTTGGAGTAATAGAAGGATAGAGTTGAATGGCAATCTGTTCCCGGATCTCAAAATCTTTTTCCTTGGCATTGTCTTTTCTCATTTCAAGTACTTGCTCTAGGCTTTTGGGAATTAGTGAGATGATTTCAATGAATGCTTTATTATAGATATTCAAATACTTAACTGTGGCTTCTTCCAAAATTCTTTTGTCGGTGTCATTATACTCATCATAGAATTCTGTCATGGGCTGCAGGTTCCCATCTACAGTGATTGCCTTGATGACATCATCAACATAAAGAGTAGGCCTTTCAACAAATTCTTCTGCCTATTCTTCCTCATCTTTACCAATAGAGGATTCCCCGAATGTCTTCTTCTTCTTTCTCATTTTCTTAATTTCCTCATCAGTCTCTATTTCTTCATCATCCTTCTGACTTGTATAGGACCTTGTGGCCTTGGTTTTTGTTCTCTTTTCTCCCTTACCAGATGTCTTGGCTTCCAGTTTGGAGGATCTTGAGCTCTTAGAAGTGGTAGGTGCTGAGATCTTTAAGGATCTAGTCTGGGAGGGGGCTTGCACCGGATCACTTTCTTTTTCTGCATCTTGTCTCTCTTTCTCTGCTCTTTCTAGTTTCTCTCTATTTGCATTGACTGCCTC
The DNA here is from genome assembly GCA_027924645.1 of Cunninghamia lanceolata. Classification (NCBI taxonomy): domain Eukaryota; kingdom Viridiplantae; phylum Streptophyta; class Pinopsida; order Cupressales; family Cupressaceae; genus Cunninghamia; species Cunninghamia lanceolata. The sequence goes on along the minus strand of BSBN01000013.1, from coordinate 4,689,165 downwards.
TTTTGAAATGCCATATCGTTTGGCAACTTCCTCTACTTCTCTTCTCACTTTTATTTTCATCTCTGATTGTCTTAGCTCAACATGAATTTTCACACTCAATTCTTGAAAGGTGCCAAACCTTTCTTCCTTAGGATCCTTAGGCTGACTTAATAGGTGTTGGACATGTAGTTCTAGGATTTTCTCATCCACCTCATAGCCCATTGGCATAATCCAGACTATTCTTGGCTCTACTGCCTCCATTAGGCACTGATCAGTGTCTAAAATAAAACATACTGTATCTTTATATTTTTCAAGTATTGTCTGAGGAATTCTTTCTCTGGCCTGCATCATACCTTGGAAATTCTTGAAATATCCCCAGAGAGTTGTGCTTTGAGCCTTGGCATCACCAAGCCCATACATATAATCTCTGATTTGTATGGCAACCGGTTTGTCATTTTGCCATATCCAACCACTTGTTCCAGGTAGCTCATTCATATAGGAAAAGAAGAGACATAGTATTAGGCCACCATACTTGAATGATTTCTTCTTATCCTTCTTTATTTTCTACAAATTTTCTAATAGTTGGCTCAGAAGAAGCTTGCATAGATCATAGTCTGCATTTTTCCTTAGCATTTCATATGCAGTATATATAGCAGTTCCAGATACTGAATTCTCCTTGCTGGAGTGATAGATTTTGTAAGCAATTATCATAGAGGCAAATTTGATATCTGGATCTATGATGTCTTCTATTGTCATTGCTCTCTTGTCAAATTTTGATCTGGTAGCCTCACTTACTATTTGGTTCTTGACTAATTTGAGAACATGCAACCCACGGGATAAGTGCAAGCCAGTTACTACCCTAATTGCATCCTTTGTTATTTTGAAGGGCTTCAACAACCATATGAAGTTATCATGTATTCTACTGAGAACATACTGGACCCATTCATCTTCTGCAAAATAGGGGAAGTGGATGCAATGTCCAAAATGCTTATCCCGGATGGCCTTGTATTGAAGTTTAAGTTCAAATGTTTCATCTATTAATTGCTTGTGATAGATATCCATTAGCTTGGATTCCCCAAACTCCTCAATGTTGGCATGAATGTATACCCTAACATCTTCTACGTGTAGAACCCCATGCGAAATGCTTGAGAATGCGCCTAAAGGATCGACTTCTAGGGATTTGTAAGGATGTTTCTTGAACTTAGGGCGTGGCCTATCAGTTATCTTAACAGCATTTGGAGTAGCTATCATCCAAAAGATTCAGAGAGAGATGTTCAAAAGCTAAAATACCTTTTTATGCTTCTAGGGTTCACAATATGAGCTAAAAAGATCGTTGGTTGAATCAAAATTCTGCGATTGATCTTTGAGAGGGTTGAAGCAATCTTGTTGCAGAGCTCTTTCTTTCTTCTTCTCAATGCAAATGTGCAAATGATGAACAAAAAAAACTCTTATATTTTTGTACAAACCCTAAATTCATATTGCAATAAATGCACACCTTAAGTTATTCCAGTTGCCTTGTTCTGAGAGATTTTTCTGGATCACTAAGATGCACTTAGAACTATTTTTAGTGATGATTTACAATGTCTCTCCTTTCCTTGAATCATCCTATTTATCTGCAGATCAAGATATTTCAATTTAGAATCACACCGGATCAAACTATGAAAATCCTACTTTTGCCGGATGGCTGTCAAACCAGATCAATCTTGGATGATTAAACTCTTCAAAGCTTCTTGCAGACCTTTTATATTTTTACCAAGGATTATTTAGATATCTCTTTGAGAACTCTTCAATCTGCAATACTCCATGTGCCAATTTTAGGCACCAATTGACTGGTTGGGGGAAATAGTTTTCCTTTGTGTCTCCCCCTGAGCCAGAGCTCATCTATTTAGTTTCTGGAAGGAATATCAGCACTAGATTTTGGTGTGGATACATCCCCAACATTTTTTGTACTTCTCTTTACCCAAATCTTGTTTATCTCCCTTTGAACTTCATCCGCATTCAATTTTCCTTTTCCTTTGTCTTGATTTTGATTATGATGCATTGGACCCCTTTTATCCTGATTCTTACTTCTGTAGAATTTGGCAATATGACTGGATCTATTGCAATTGTAGCAAGCTATATTTCTTTGTATATTTGACTGATATCCTCTTGATTTGCATTGATTAGCCATATGTCCCATTCTATTGCATGCAAAACATCTACCATTGAATGAATTGTTTATTTGCATATTTCTACATTCATGAGATTTGTGACCATACCTTTTGCAGTTAAAACACTATCCAGAGAAGGATGAATTAGTCTGATTCATTCTTCTTCTACAGTAATTTGCTTTATGACCAAAGTTATTGCAATTGTAGCAGTATCCATTGAAGGATGGATATCTTTGAGCATTTGGTTGTCTTATCGGAGGTCTTCTAGGCCTGTACCTTGGATTTCCTGATCCAGAGTTCTTCTAATTAGATCTGGAGATTTCATCTTTCTCATAATCCAGGCCATTCTTGTCATCTACCCTCTTTTGGCTTTCAAAAATAACTTCAAGTTGAGCAAAGCTTATCTTGAATTTCCCTTTGTATTCATTTGCTATTTGAAGATCCCTTTTAAGAGTGTCTATGTGATTCTCAAGTTGTTCTTCATTATCTCTAGCTTCTTCAAGATCAGATTCTAGATGCCTGATTATTCTATCCATTTTGTGGTAGTCTTCTGACTTCTCCTTGAGAGATTGTTTTAGATTATCTTCAATTTTCCTTTTCTCTCCAATTTCTTGGGTGAATTTCATAACCCCTGATTCCATTTCATGTCTTACCATAATGACCTCTTTTGATAGCTTCTCACATAACTTGTTTTTCTCATTTAGATCTTCATTAGTATCATTGGCTTCACTTTGATTTGCTAATTGTTGAAGTAGTTCCTTTCTTTTTTTTATAGAGATACTCAATTTTTCTTTGAGTTCATTTATGAAATCATCAGCTTGTTTGAGTCTTTCCCTTAGGTTATTGACTTTAGAGCGAGATTGCTCAAGATGATCTAGGGCAAACTGAAGTTGTTCCCTCATACCATACATATCCATTGAGATTCCCAGATCTTCCTCAAGCTGTTAGGCTCTGTTTGGAGGAACTTAGCTCTGATACCAATTGTTGGAAACAAGGTAGATAACTGAGAGGGGGGTGAATCAGTTATCTTAAATATTTAACTTTTTGTTCTTCTTTAACAATTAGTGCAACATCAAAACATATAAGAATACATAACCATGAGAGAAGATAACACAATGATTTTCACGTGGAAAACCTTGTTAAGGGAAAAACCACAAGGTGACTAACCCAAGATTATATTCTCTATTAAAAGAATAAGAAGTACAAAATGACACTTGCCAATTAGGGCTCACTGCCTGAGCACACTGCTCACAAGAGACACACTGCCTACAAGAGACTCACTGTCTACAATATTTATGGAAGGTAACCAAGTGTTTGAACTGAGAAGAAGCATCTACATATGCTGAGGTTTAGTTCCGGTTAGGCTCAATATACTGATCTACTGCACTTCATTCTTCCTCTATTTTAGTACTACTATTTTGTCACATATCAGACTTGTATTCCTACTTCCACTTTGCTTTCTTCCTTTTTTTGCACACACACACACACTTCACACACATCTTCATACCGAAATCCATTTGGTATATATATCTGCATCAAGGATTTCAACATCTTTCTAGTTGGCAACCGGAATACTCAAGAATTTCTCAAACTCTGGTCTGTTAGTTGAATCCATGCTTACTAAGTGATGCGTATCAAAGAGATAGTTATAGAAATCATCAATCATTTCGGCCAACCATGAATGATCCCTTAAGTAGCTTGCCGATCATCAATTTCTCATTTGGATTAAGGTCTGATGCTCTGCCGGTCAGTTTTTCCTCAGTCTAATCTGCCTGTCAGGAACCCAATACATAGATGCTCATATCTTTTCACTCTTTCATCACCGGAGGCTCAATCTCTGGAATGTAGTGGTAATGGTACTCCTCTTGACTTCCCCAAATCTACACTTTTTTGAGATACATCCTCTGAGAGATCCAGACCTGATTGTCGAACCTTGCTGCATGCTCTGTTCTTGTTTACCAGACCAAAACAATTTTCAATCTGACTTCCGGTAAAGACATACTATGTGCTGCGGATGTGTGGGATGAACTTTGTTGCCATCAATGACAACAATCATGAAGCCAAACAGTGTTTGTTGCCAACATGGATAAAATGGTGGGCAATAGGAGATGGGATAGAAGACTCATGATAAAGGGATGGATAACAGAATAAATATAGTGAAATGGATGGAAGGGATGTACGTGTAAGAGAGCAAGGATGTGATCTCCAAAGACTATGTTGCATAAGAGTAACATGTGCCATTCTAGGTGTAATGCTTAGGATTTTACATGACAAGGCTTATGACGAGAGGGTAATGATAGGATTGGTCTTGAAAGGATGAGGTATATCAAGAGACATCCAAAACATTTGTCAAAATTTTGTCCTGATATCTTTATCAAGATCAAAAGAAGGAAGGAAGGATGAATGGATTTAAAAGGATAGGTATGTGTATGGATAAGGATGGTAAGATAGGATAGTATGGAAAATGATAGGTTGGATGAGACAATGTGCCCCCAAGTGTAAGTGACATAGAAGATCAACTTACACATGAGGCCTGTTTGCCAAGTTTTCATCATGGTACTTATCCAAGGCGCCACCAAGGGTGGTTTTCACCATTGGATGAATGGATTTCTCTTTACTATTTTGATTTTTCTTTTTTTTTTTGACTTTTTTTGATTTTTTGAAAGGGAAATGGGAATATGGATAGGAGGGACTCAAGTGTCTAGTTTCATGAAAGGTGATACCCCCATTAGAGATGGATGTCATTGCATGGACCATGTCAAATGTCATTATGCTCATAGATGTTTGTAAGGGATTGTGTGAAAGGGAGATGGAGTAGGTAGATAGCAGATTATGAAAGGTTTATGCATGGATGGATAGTGGATCATGATGTGGATTATGTAGGGCTTATGAAAAAGAATAGTTGGAAGATTTATGCAAAAGCATGGACCATAGGGATAGGTGATGGGTGAAATTTGTAGGATAATGGATGAAGGATGGGGAGATGGAGGTATGGAAAAGAATCATGACCAACAGTTGCACACACTATGATGAACATTGAAGCTTTTGATTTGGCGGAGGTGTAGGAAGCAATGGAGATGTTTGCTTAGGGGATGGGTGATTTAGTGATTTAGGTACCCACATGACTTAGGATTTTTATGATTTTTGTTTTGCTTGTGGGATGAAGGATTTTGAGAATTTGGAATGGAATAGGATTTTTGGAATGCTTGGATGGAGGAGGATTGTTGGGATTTTTGAAATGTGGATGCTTCATTTGCCTTTCTTGCTTTTTTCTTAGGTACCCAAACCATTTTAGTTTTTGACTTTTCTTTTGAAGGTATGGGCTTGGGTAGCCTTTTAGATGGATTTGAATTTGACTCTTTGCATTTGTGCTCTAAGGCATGACGACCCTTAGGATTTTTAGCTTTATGGGTAGAGGCATCCAAATTTTTATTTTTGAATCCCATGGGATGGGTGGAAGCTTCTTGTTTAGATGATGTGTGCATTGATTGGTCATGATTAGGATATTTAGGGAATGTGTAAATGGATGGATTTGGTGTTTGGAGAAGTGGTGGTAAAGTGGATGGAGGGATATTAGGAGTTGGAAGGAGTGGAGGTAAAGTGGATGGTGGAAGGTGTATGGTCACATGCTTTTGACACTTGTAGGATAATAGAGGTGGAATGGCCACATATGTTTTGGGAGTATGATAGGATTTGTGGTGGAGAGTGGTGGGTGTAGGATGTGTTGGTGTTCCTAACTGATTGTCTGAGTTTCCCTAAAAAGTATCCATCTTTTATCTACATGATCCATAGGTCAGTGGCCAACGAATAGGAGACTGACTCTCTATCTCCTTTGCACTTTAGGCTTTGCAAGACCTAGGGTCTATTCCATTATTCAATAGCCATATGATCTATCTTAATTACAACTGAGTATTGATCAATAAATAGATGAATCCTCTTTTATGTAGACCAAAACTGTATGATAGATGCAAAGTGGCTAGCTTTGGACACTAGTTCATTTGTTGTGTATAAGAGGATTTTAAAACCTAAAATCCTACTCCTAAAACCCTAAGTTTAAGATTATCAATTGATTTTGTTTTTATATATTCAGTTGCCAGATTAGGGTTTGATTCATAAAATTAATCCAAGCCTTTGATCGATGCCTATCTTAGGGTATGGAGTCAAACTTTAAGCATGCAAATGATTTTCCATAAGCCAAGCAAACATATAGACTTTAGAGGGTCTATTTTGTTCCTTCCTTGCATACAACTCCAAAGATTGAGTATTTCTATTAACTCTTCTTATAAATATCCTTGTTATCAAACACACCTCCCCATATTTGATCTAAAGTAGTCTAGTCTATTCCTTAAATAGAAGCAAGAAACCAAATATGCAATGCAGCAAGTGTGCACCCAAGAACTTAGAAAAAATCTTAGCCACTTTATTCAAAAGAAAAATGTAGATAACAATGAAGATAGTTAATAGAAACACATGCTTGTACAACATTATTCATGTAATTCAACCTAAAACTGATAAATTACTTATGAAAAACACATTCAACACATTAAACTGAAACTTACAACACCATAGATAGGGCAACCAGTCAAAATTTGTATTGCATTCACTCCTCAAAATCCCAATCTTCCAACAACCACTATGAGAACCAATCGTTCTTTTATAGACTTAAGAACATGGTACTCAACATTCACTATCCTATGTCAATTACATGAATCTTACATTACAAGCCACTGCTCATAGGTGTTGGCAAATTAATTATATATTGAATAGAGAAAAGATAAAATATAATTTCCTGGAAGAAGTACAATTGACTAGGGAAGCCCGGTCACATAAATTAAGAGAAAATGTTAGTTGCTCGCTCATCTCAGGCACATTTATCCATACTTCTCTATCCAAGTTGCATATGACTTCTCTGATGGCCATTAAAAAGAAATCAACTTTGATATCTTCTCATTATTCCTTGTGTACCTTGCATCTAACAAAATCTTTGACTTCTTATAGAACAACTCAAAATTTATTTCAAGTACATGCAACTTGTCCAATGTTGAGCTCAAAATCTTCATGCTTGGATCCCCATCAGTACAACATGAAGATATTAATTGGCCGGCAATGTTTTCAAAGTCAGCCTTCCACTTATTCAGGCCCTTTATCTGATCATCACTTTCCAATATGCCCGACATTATTTTCTTATCTATTTTCTCAATAAAATGTCTTTTCTCAACCAAGACCTTATCCAACTTTAATTGAAAAACTACGACTTCCTCAAGTATCAGCAACATGCCAAGTGTCAACTTTATCTCAGGTGATGCATCTAAATCAAACCTGGATCATCTATTTATGTCCCTTACCTCTCCAGTCCTTGGAAACCATACTCTGAACATAGTCTTGAGGCTTTCTATATCCTAATCATTGTCTAGGGCCGTCCTCAGATTCAAATATGATTTCCATGTTTCATCTACCCTTGCTTGAACTTTAGTCATCCTATGATTTATCAAATTTGTGACCATGTCTCTGACTAAATTCTTCTTTTCATATTTCAATTTCCTCACCTCTTCCTTCAATTCTCTTATTTCTAATAGTAGTGGCTTTTTATCAACTAGAAATGCCTCTACAGTTTGTATTATAGCTGGAGCACTTGATGTTCTAGGCCCTAACAATTGTTTCTCTTTATACCTGTTTAGCTCTGCAACAACCTGCCCATACTTCAGCAACATGTCATCATGGTCCTTCTACAGCTTACTTGTTACCACCTCTACAAATTGTGTTGTCTACACATTTAAGCTAGTAGCTTGGGGAGCTGGAGTACTTGATACTCTTTTGATTATGACATCCTTTGTTAATTCTCCCAATCCCATCCTAGGCTTATTATCATTTGGGGCTAATGCCCATATTGCTAAAGTTTCAAACCTAGGATTGAAAGTTACACCAGAGAGTGCCTTTTCTACTTGTTCATCTATCACTTCTGAATCCTCTTTAGTTATGGTGTCAAATGCAATGGCATCTGACAAGGTCCAATGTGGGAGAAACAACACATTGCTTTTGGCAACTAAGGGCCTCCCTTCTTCTGGGGTCATCCCACTAATGTCTTGATTCGCCTCATTTAATACTTTTTGAGTGATGGCCTCATACTATGATGGATCTGCCCCACTTTTGGCCACCTCTATCCTCTTTTGGAACTCCTCACTCTTGACTTTCAATACATAACTCCTGAATTCAGGAGTGTTGACAAACTCATCATCTCCCATGAATTGTGAACAGACCAATACTCTGACATCTTCTATGTCTACATGCTGACCGGTTATTGACCTTGCCAGTCTATTATCTGGGGAAGCATAAGGTCTTATTATGTCAAGTGAATTCACCTGATGGAAAGCTTCTTGTTCTTGTTCTTCTCCTTCATCCTCCAAGTTTACTACTTCAATCTCTTCTTCATTTTCCAGATCAATTATTTTTGCTTTCTTGGCAGGGGGAAAGTCAGGTAATTCCCTTTTTCTAACATATCCTCCTCTGGAGCTATTGGGCTAGTAGGTTGGCCTCTCCTCACCTGCTAGAGAACTACCAATTAGCTCATCTACATTGTCAAAAATCATTTGAATCCTCATTATTGGATCCCTTATTTCTGCAAAGGCCCCTGGGTAAGTAGCATTCAAATTCTTTTTTACCCTCTCTCCTGCCATGATTGCTTTCCATTTTTCCCTTAATTGTGAACATCATTCATGGTAAAACAATTTCTAACTATATCCTCATCATAAAAGACCTGATACATGTAGCGTGGTATTTTCACACTCACCCTTACTTTGTCAATAAAGCCTTCAGGGTCAAATACCCTGGGTTTCTCCACATTCATTCTGTAACCTTGCAAAATTGAATCAATCTGATCTAAGCCATCCTTGTTAACAATTATGAAATCATTGAATTTGATGGAAGTGGGAAAGAATGAGCCTTTCTTGTGCTTTCTCAGGTGTTCTTTATCAGACTCATTTAATTGTCTAATGATCTCCAAGAATGCAATTCTTTTAGGCACATACTTGGGCAAAACATATGGAGCAACCTTGCATCCATAAATCCTAATGCAGGTGGTGTGGGTATGCAGAAACCAGTCACCCTAGTTGTGGTCTATTCCCAATTCAAGGTTCCTATCTAGAGGCCTTAGAAAATATAACACGTCTGCATGTAACCTTTCTCCCTCTGGCCCCAAAAACCCAATTATTCTCCTTACAAAGTGTTCCTCAAAAATCACATAATCAAAATCTAGGCAATGCATGTCCAAGATGCAGGTCCACATCTGAACAGGCAACTTGTTTCCCTCTAGATCAGTCTCTTTAACATGTAAATTCCTATGCTACATGCCCAACATAGAAAACAAGATCATATGGCACATCAATGAGTACCATGTAAAATCTACATGAGCATTCACAGTATACAGTTTGCTCTTAACCGCAATCATCTGCTTATGCATTTTTTCTCTATGTATGAGGCATAATCATATGGCTCTTCTGTGGATGGATCCTGAATGTTAACTACCATCATCATCAAATAAATTGGTGTTTTGTCCATGGTATCTCTCCCAAGTACCTGACAGAGACTGTGGTAAGTTTTTAAAAAGTAGTGCATAAATAGGGAGCATTCAAAGGGCTCCTCCTCCCTGTCTGATATCTTTACCAATTTTCCATCTACCCCCTTTGGTCTATGCTTGGGTAGGTTAAAGGTTCTATATCCTCATTTGATAGTTTTGTATACTTCATTTAAGGCATTTATGTCAATTTTCTTAGTGGCTACAGGGTTCAGGTTAAATACACTTGAGATATATTCTTTGCTGAGTTTTATCATTATGGTGTCATTCCCTGCTAGAACTGATCTTGTCTGTGGGTCATATCTCTGTGTGATTTCCCTTACCAAGTCTAGGCTAGGAAACACATTCAGGCATATTAGCTTGGCTAGGTCTAACCACCAAGCGTTAAAAATTGGGACCTTGAAGTCTATTCTATCATACCAGTGCTTAAAGAGCACCCAACCCAGTACAAGCAATATGGTGTCTCTAAAATTGTAGCACAGGTCTAGAATTTTGTCATTTGGCCCTGTGGGACCATGCACATTCATAGGACATCTAATAGACCCTAGGAGTTGGACCATGAGGTCCTCATACAAACTTCGTTTTGAAGTGGAGGGTTGACTGGTTTGACTCATCATTACAGAAACATTCTAGAAAATTAGGGCTTCTTATTCTGTTGCAAGTATGTGCCTAATCGGTGTTGTCATTGATGTCAACATATCTATGTTGTCATTGGTGTCAACTGTTCTCTTACTTTGTTAAGGATATTGAAAAAATTATCCCCTTCGGTGATAACAATGTGTTGCAGTAGAAATGTGCATTACATGTAGAAGAACAGTCCAGAAGAATGCTCCACATTTCCTTTAGAATAAATATCTTTACCCATGGATTGAAAGTTATTTAGAAGCATGTATGAAGATATTATATTCTAAGTTTTAGCCTCTAGTATGAAGAATTGAGTGAGTTATGTTCACCAGAGTGAAAATAACTTTTTCTGTATGTTTGGTGGTGACAGGGAGAAAGTGTTTTGCTCCGCATTCCTCCACATTGAAGTATTTTGGTTTGCGGTTCTGGAATTAAGTCAGTGATGATGTTAAATGCCTTCAAATGCAATGGTTCATGATTTGGTGGTCCGCAAGCTATCTTTTACTCATGACAGTGGCTAACAGTGTTGTTCTTGTACTCCGGTTTGAAAAATCTTATTGATAGAGTGATTAGAGATCGTACAGTTGTTCCTAGTGATTACAATGTGCTTGTGGATGTCTCTTGATCATGCTCCTACATTGGGATTGGTCTGCAAGGTGTAATTCATACTGTGCATGAAGCGTGTTCTTGTGAATACTTGTGTTAACATCAGTCTTGGCCAACCTGATTGAATTCATTATCTGCGGAGATGCATCGAAGATTGTGATAGCATGTTGTAGCATGGAAGATTATGTTTGAGTCCCTACTAGTGTTGGGATAAGGTTCCATTAACCTTGTAAATCCCAATATTGTATTTATTCCATTTATTATATGTAATTTGTAATTATCCATGAGGAGATGTACTAGTTTCACTGGCAGGGGTAATTTCAGAGTAATCAGAGGTAATTACAAAGTGACTTTTACTGTTGTCAAATGTAAAAACTCAAAGTAAATGAGGGAAGGCATGCTCCTTTGAGGAATATAATATTTTTGGCATGTATGCCAACTATCATAATGTTTGGTAAGTGAATCTATGACAGCTGTAAGTTGTCATAAGATTTTGTGATTCTATGATGCATATGACAGATATGTTAGTTGTATATTTGCTATATTTATCTCAAGGTTCCTATCATGGAAAGATACTCTTTTGTGGAATCTATGATGGTTATGACATGTCATAAGATGCTGTAAGAGGCCATATTTAGTCTTGGGCACCTAACCTTTGCATGTCTATTTTTGGACAAGTGTAAGATGCTTGTAAGATGGTAATTAATGTTTACAGGTTGGAGAATCTTAGGAGAGAGAAGGTGAATGCCTAGGATGAGTTGGAAAATATTTCTATAAGTATTTGCCTTGTATTTGTTGATATAATATAGACTTTAGGTACTCAGTGTGATAGGTAAAAATAAGGGTCAATAAGATCAAGCATAGCCATGAAAACCTAACCCTACCATCATCAAAGAATCTAATCCAAATGAAATCAAAAGCATGCAATTCAAGAATAATGTCACCTAGATTGTACGATTCTTTGTTATGATGTGGATTGCTTCTTCAACAATGAAAATTATGAAGATAAAAGCTGCCATGATGGATGGATGATAAAGCTAATATGCTAGATGGATGCTAAAGTGTTCAATATGCTTAAGATGATAATGTAGATGCTAGATGAATGCTAGAAAGATGTAGTATGGAATGAGAGGGCATTTATATAGAACTCAACCAAAATCAATCAACGGTGGAGATTTGGTGGCTATGTCAATGGATAAGATTAAATCATAGACATAGGTGAATGTGAAGATTACAAGTGGAGGGAAGATAAGGCTTATGTGTGATTGTGTACATAAAAAGTACTACATGTGAAAGATATTAAATAAAAGATGTAGTACCATTGATATTTTTTAAATGAAAGAGGTACACATGTCGGCTCATGAGATAAATGATAAGAGGAATTAATTAAATAAATAAAATTTATTTAATTAATTGGAAAGTGGGTTTGTGAATGGAATTTTTTAATTAAATAAATAAAATTTATTTAATTAAAAATAGATAGAAAGAAGATAAATAATTAAAGATTGTTTAATTATGGCTTAGAGGAAATAGATAATGAATTAATTAAATAAATATAAATTTATTTAATTAATAGAAGAAATAGATGTGTTAGGGATATTGCTCAAGTATGTTAGACAAATGCAAATGGTAGCTAATGCGATGTTTTGATACTAATGATAACTAGGTCAATTTTGGGTGTCTACATTTTTCCCCTCTTTGATACAATGTTCATTAGAGCATTGTGTCAAAGAAGATATGATAATTCACTTGAGAAACAAAGTTATGCCCCAGTGTAACTGGCAGGTGATGCCCCCTCGAGAGGTAAGCCAAGCTAACCAGGAAGGGATGGGTTGGCTTGCGATAAAAGGAAAAGCTAGGAAACAAGGTTGACAGGAAGAAAAATAGGGATTGGGTGGGAGAAAAATGGGATGATGCAGAAGAAAATAGGCTTTAGAATAGAAGAATTAGGGTTTGGATAGTGGCTATAAGTAGGTCCTTCAAGGGAAAATAGACTCATTTGTGCTCATTTGTGTTCAGAAATCTAGAGAGATCTAGAGCTCCTTAGAGTTGTTGTGCAACGAGAGTTGGAGAGTTATTAGGATGGTGATTCCATGTAGATATCATCGTGCCGAGTGAGTTAGGACACATGGATGACCAGAGGGAACAAGCGTACCAGTATGGATCAAAACTTTTGGTAAAAGCGTGATTTTGATAGGCTAGAAGCGTCATAAATGCACACACATCACCATAAGAAACTAGGTTTTAGGATAGGCAGTTCAGGTCACTTAGGAAGAAAAACAAGTCGCTTAAGGTAGTTGAGGTCACTTATAGGTGCGACTTAGTCACATATGGGACAACAGGTCGCTTCCAGTTGGCTAGACAAATATAGGCAAATGTGCATAGAGATAAGAGCAAGTTGCTTATGGACTAAAAGTAGGCGCATATATAGGTTTAACTCGCTTGAAAAGAAAAGATGCTTGCTTATAGGATAGAGATCGCTTAGGTGCAAAAAGTATATGCATACAAAAATGCAGCTCGCACTTGGTCAATAAGCAGTCGCATAGGAACATTAGGTCGCATATAGGCGAGAAATAAGCACATCTAGGAAAATAGGTCACTTGCGATCAATAGATAGGCGCATATAGAAAAAGGAGTCGCTTGCAGTAGATAGAAGTAGGTATAGCAGGAAACGGTCTAGTTTTGTATCATTTGTATGTAGCGCAAGGGATTGACAGGATGAGTGAAATGATAAAGGATATACTACTACCTTTGTTATCATGAGAGCCACATCCTAGGGATTTGCGATTGGTGAGATTGCTAGATGCAGAGGAGCGGCTAGTGTTAGAGATCCCCGGATTAGAGCATGTGTCTAGATTGGAGCCGGTGCAGGCAAATTGAGGATTGATGACGGTGATGGTGGAGTGATGGATGAGCGAGCATAGTTCTTTCTTGTTGTCGACGGGAGAGGCTATGTTTACACTAGAGGATGTGTTCTGGATTCTACGTGTTCCTATTGATGGGGACCGAGTAGATTATGATCCTGATATGGGTCTAGCTACATTCAGGAGATTGTTCGGGACACCAGACATTGGAGCGGAGGGCTTAGAGATTCCTATGGTGAGGATGGAGGAGTTATGTGATAGACTGCAGCAAGTGGTAGTAGCTATTATTAGATGGCTAGTTGGAGACAGGTGAGCGAGAGGGTTTCTAGTAGGATGGGGGACAGTGATGGAGGGGATGTTCTCCTATGGGACGAGATATGCATGGGTGGAGTGTGTGCTTGGACAGCTCTATCATTTCCTGCATGATTGTGCATATATGTCCGGGGCTAGTATGTCTACAGGAGTTACAGTTTTGCATGTGTGGGCATATGAGCATATTCTAGTGACGAGGCCAGATGGATGGGTAGTTAAAGCAGCAAGAGAACCTTATGCTAGGATGTATAGAGGAGCTTTGACATACCGGCAGCGTAGAGGACTAGTGTACTGGCGGAGGATGTTAGATGAGGTAGGTAGATTTATATGGAGGCCATGGCTAGGATGTGAGAGATGGGATGAGGAGGATACTGAACTTGTCTATGCTAGGCAGGTGAGATATATCTTTGGATGCAAGATATACATTATAGTGCGCTATTTGCCCGAGAGGGTTTTGAGATAGTTTAGGTTACCACAAGTAGTACCTGTTGGTGATGCCATTTTTGGGAGGACTCGACAGGAGGTGTTTGATTGGGGGCTAGAGGTAGTGGTTGACATAGTTTTGGAAGAGAGAGAGGGGCTACAGCCAGTTGTATGGCAGTGGGGACAGGGCCCTGCAGATCCAGGCATGCTACCAGATTATGATGCATATTGGGTGACAGTGAGACTGACGTGGCTGATGCAGGTTGGAGAGATAGGAGATATAGGGATGAAGAGACCAATTAGGAGGAGGCAATGATGGGCTCCACCAGCACAGGCTATTGTACCAGCAGCTCCAGGGATACAGGTACAGGGACAGGTGTAGGGATAGCCTCAGATACTTGCACAACCTCAGGGACAGATATTAGGAGGTGATGATGTTGGGATTCAGTAGCGGAGGAGGAGCATTAGAGAGGAGAGGAGATGGAGGTAGTGGGCTTAGATGAGGTTGAGGAGAGTGGAGTTGGATAGACACCAGGCATTGATTGGATTACAACATGCTAGAGCTCAGGCTCAGACATACCAGGCTTAGTTACAGGTTAGAGTGCAGGCTGGGGATGGGAAGGATGACAGTGCACTTGCTAGGGTGACAGGAGAGAGATGAAACTAGGCAGAGTGAGCATATGATGAGAGTTGAGCGAGATACTGCTATACAACAGATGTAGGTGATGAGGGCTGAGAGAGATGGTTTATGGACAGAGAGGGATACAGCTATGCAGCAGCTACAGGGGATGACTGGAGAGTGGGATAGAGCAGTGGCTACATTGGGTATAGATGGGGCTACGATGTATTTGGCCACATAGTTGACACATGTACAAGGAGAGCTACAGAGAGTACAGGGTGAGGCAGAGTATTATAGAGGCTTGTACTATGGGGTTGTGCCAACAGAGCAGAGGTAGCCTAGATTCAGGAGCAAATCAAGAGCTTCAGGTTCATGGAGGACAGGTGGATCTCGATCTGTAGCATCAGTGATGGGGCCACAGAGAGATAGGGGGATAGGTGCAGGACCCAGTGGTGGTAGTCAGGGTGAGGGAGTTGCCAGTAGTCACTAGGGCTACCTTGTATATATATATTTATGATGGCATGTTGGTTATCTACATGATGTTGTAATGGATGCACTGTTGGTATTATGATGGTTATGCATGTTGTATTTGTATTTTTCATGGATTATGTATGGAAATTTATGCAAATGATATGAATGGAAATGTATGATAATGCAAATATGTAAATGGTAATGATATGATATGGACTCATGCATATAGATAAATGGTAATGATATGAAATGTGATGGACCTCTATATGCCTAACACACTTGTTTTGCAGGATAAGAGATGTGGAAGAAGGACGATGGAACTGATTGATCTTGGTTAAGGAGTATATAGGTGAATAATCGGATGAATAGATGGTATGATGGGCAACTTTAAAAGTAATTGCTCAAGAATGAAAAGAAATGCAATCCTTATGTTTGATATAGCATGTGGATGTTATGCACCAGGGTATAGAAGACTAAGGTCTCGAGATATCCAATGCAAAACTAACATGCTACAATCTTGTCTGAATGCATGAGGTCAAGATGTTGAGCCAACATACACAAGTTATGAATAGCAGCTAGTGTTTTGAGATGGACTTTGATGCTACAAGCAATGGTTTGAGGTTATCTCCACTACGCATAGTGACACCTTGTTGGTTATATGTATGGAGCTAGTCTTGACATAGAATAGTCTCAAGTGCATAAGAGACTATTTAGCTTCTCAGATGCTAGAGATATTGATATGTAAGATGCTAATCCCAACACGTATAAGATACCAATATGCTTAGGAAGAGAATAAGATCATCCTGCAAACACGACATACAAAAGCAATATGACCATGCCCCATTCCTTACTTCATTGCAACATACCAAGATATAGATAGATCAAGACAGTCTTGATTAGGCATAGAAAAGGGACAAAAGATAAAACAAAAGATAATATCATCACGTTCTCTTGCCAAATTTAGGTGCTCTTAGATGGATTTAAGCTGGTGCCTTGTTAAGAAGAAAGCTACATCTTGTTGAAGGCTGAAAGATGTTGATAAAATGCTATAGCAAATGTTGGCTTAAGGCATGCGGACAAATAGCTTTTGGCTTATTCTTGATTGGTTAAAGTGCTTGATCTTTCATTATACACATAGTCTACTTCCTGCTTGAGCTGATCAAAGAGAAGAAGATGAAAGATGAGAGATGATGAAGAAGATGGGGTGGATCATCTATGCTTGAGTACTAGAAACTTTCTTCATATTCCAGACTGCCTACATACCCTATGTCCATGAGATCAAAGCACATTTATGATGATGATGAGACATAATGAATATGTAGTTCTGGGTTTATTGATGATGTAAGTGATGAAAAATAGAAGAAAGTGAGATGAAAGATTAGAGGATGATCAGAAGAAAGATGAAAGATGGATCATGAAAAGAGAGGCTATCATCTTTGCCTGAATCAGAGTGCTTCCTTCATATCTCAGATTACCTACATACCCTATATCCACGGGATCAAGGCTTTAATGATGATGATGAGACATGATGAATATGTAGTTATGGGTTTATTACACTGATGAGTGATGTTGAAAGAATCAACTTTATTGCTTGGATGTTTGCATTGATGATGTTTTTGGATGTTGTTTGAGCTTGAATTGATTGTGAAGATATGAATCCTAGTTGCAAATGTTTGCCATGTTTTTGACATTGGATGAACGCTATGGTTGAAGTTGAAAGTTTGTTGTGTTGTGAGCTAAGGTGTTCGGTGTGTTATGAGCTAGAGCTGGCAGTATCCACTTCCAAATAAGGCTTAACAAGTGCCTCCAGTGTGGGATGAGGTTTATTGTGGAGAAGCGGCAATGGATGATGTGTGTGGACAAGATGATAAGGTGCCAAAAAGATATAGTTATCGTAACAATGTCCAGAGTATGATAGCTTGTATTGACAGAGGCGAAGTTGGAAAAGCTATTTATTATGATGAAAGGCGGATTATGATATGAATTATGTAGGATAAGATGGTGAAGTATGCTAGGAAGAGTGGTGATCAAACAAACTAAGTAGATAATGGAAGCTGGTCACTACACATAGCACATGTTTGCCAAGTTTTCACTATGGTGCCTGTTTACCAGGTTTTCACTAGAGGATGGATTATTTATCTTATACTATTATTTTTTTGTTATCCAAAGCACCACAAAGTGGTTTTCACTATTGGATGGATATTTTTTTTAGGATAGCTGACAATTAACATAGCACTTATTTACCAGGTTTTCGCTATGATAATGGATAGGAGGGACTCAAGTGTCTAGTGCTATGAATGTTGGTAGTCCTATTGGAGATGGATGTCATCACATAGACCATGTCATCTGATTATGCTCATAGATGTTGATAAGCGAGATATGAAATGGATATGAATTAAGTGGATAGTGGATTAAGATGTGGATTATGAAAGGTTCATGTGAGGATAGATAGAAGGCTTATGCAAAAGCATGGACCATAGGAATAGGATGATGGGGGAGATATGTAGGATAATGGATGAAAGGTGGGGAGATGGAGATATGTGGAAATGTTTTGGAATGGAAGGGAACCAGGACCAATGGTTGTACACACTATGATAAACATTGAAGCTGTGGATGGGATGGAATAGGAAGCAATGGGGATTTTGGCTCAGACGATAGGTGATGAAGTGATTTAGGAACCCACATAGATTTAGTATTTTTATGATTTTTTCTTTTCTTGTGGGATTTTTAGAGGGGATGGGATGTTTAGATGGAAGGGAATTTTTGGATGGAAGAAGGATTTTTTGTTTAGGATAAGGATGCCTCATTAGGTTTGCTTGCTTGTTTGCTTAGGAACCCAAAACATTTTTGGGCGTGGGCTCTTCTTGTGGAGTTATGGGCTCAGCTAGCTTTTTAGATGTACTAGGCCGTGATTCTTTGCTGTAATGTCCTAAGGCATGAGAATCTTTAGGATTCTTTGTAGGATTTTTAGCCTTAGAGGTAGAGGCATCCAAATTTTTATTTTTGAATCCCATGGATTTGATGAAAGCAGGGTTGGCAGAATGAGTGGAAGCTTTATGCTTAGATGGTATGTGCATTTGTTGGTCATGGTTAGGAATGTAATGGTGTTGATGGATAAAGGGATAATTAGGTGTTGGTAACAATGGAGGCAAGGAAAATGGAGGGATATTCAGGGTTGGAAGAAGTGGAGGTAGATCAGATGGTGGAAGATGTATGGTCACATGCTTTTGCAAGTTATAGGATGGTGGAAGTGGAAGATATGGAGGTAGAGTTGATGGTGGGAATTTAGGAGTTGGAAGAAGTGAAGGTAAATTGGATGGTGGAAGATGGATGGTCACATGCTTTGGAGGTTAAGGATGAGATTTTTTACGGGAAATGGTGGACTTAGGATGGATGGAAGAATTGCCAACATCTTTAGCTTGGGGAGGCCTGCATTTAACACTGGGATTAGGAGTGTTTTGAGAACTAAACTTGAGTTCATCATTAGATGGAGATGAAGGGGTGGAGGAAACCATGAAGATAGAGGGTCCTGGAAAAAGGTTGGTGATATGAAAGGAGGAGTCATTGATGGTATCAGAGTTAGAAGTCTCTCTTACCAAAGAGGGTCCAACTTCTGTACCAGAAATGGATGTGGATGAAGATTCTTGCAATATGTACTCACCTAGACCATGTTCGGTGTACTTGATATGGAGATTGGAAGCAGCTTTTCTAGATGATGGATTGAGTAGGTCAGATGGATCGACATATGATGAAGATGGATATGCTTCGGTGTTGATAGGAATGTGGTTTGGACTTTGGTATTTAGCTTGAAAGGCACGACAAAATTCAAATGGATTGGGATTAGCCTGGATAGTAATCTCAACACCGTTATGTGGAAATTTAAGAAATTGATGGTATGTAGAAGGAACTTCCTTGAGTGCATGTATCCATGGACGACCAAGGATGATGTTATAAGGAAGCTCAATATCAAGAACTTGACAATGGGTTTCACTAGTGACCAGCCCAACTTGGATAGGAAAGTAAATAATCCCTTCAGTATCTCTCTCGGCATCATCATATGCTCTGATAGTAATGACCTTGGAGGTGTCAACATCTTTCTCAAAATATCCCAATTTTTTTTATTAATTTTAAGGAACATATATTAAGACCAACTCCACCATCCACTAAGATTCATTTGATACAGCGTTGTTTGACAAACACTTCAATGTGAAGGGCTTCGTTGTCTGAAGGATGAATGGAGGGCTGAAGATCTTTGTCAGAAAAGGTTAAATGACAAGGGCTGCAATGCTAGCAACCATAGATTGGAATTTTGTGATATCAATATCATTAGGTACCGAAGATTCTTGTAAGGCTTTGTCAATGATAGCTTTGTGAGCAGGGGATATGTGAAGCAACTCAAGAATGGAAATATGTGCAGGTGTTTTGCCAAGGTGATCAAGGATATTATAGCTAGAGGACGGTCGAGGAGGATAGACAGGTGCTCCTTGAATGGTAACATGACCTCTTCGAGTAGTTACAGTGCAGTCAGGTGCTTTGCCTTGGATGGTAATGGTAGAAATGCGAGCATGGTCAATGTGGCCAATAGTAGATGATTCATAGTTGTACTGAATGGCATTCCTAGCATGAGGGTTACTTGGTTTGTCATGAGATCGAAGTGGATTCTTGAAAGCATCTAGATCATAATTCAATGTCAGTTGCTATGCAAGTTGAGTTGTTGGTGTAATTTTGATTAAACGTTGATCGATGCAATCTTGGATAACATGCTTTAAGCACATACAACCATTTGTTTTGTGTCCTTTAACTCTATGGTAATCACAATACTCATTTTCTTTATACCAAGGAGCTTTGAAGAGCGGTTCACCATTGGGTGGCGCATCCGGTAGCATAATATCACCCACTTGGAGAATCTTTCGAAAGACAACTTCCATAGGTTTCTCTAATGGTGTAAATTCTTGGCGAGCATTTGAAGTTTGTCATTGTCGAGTTCGTTGAAAAGGTTGTGTTGTTGTAGAAGTAGCTTGAATGTTAATGGGAGTTTTCATAGTTTGTATGTTCTTTACGTCCACAACACCGTCGTTGACAACATTCTTGTTTTTGTTCCAAAAGCAAGACTTATTGTTGGAGTTTTGAGGATAGTCTTTGTTATCGCGAAAAATCTTGATAGTGCCTTTAGAAATTAAAGCTCGTTCAATGATGGTTCCTTTGGAAAAAAGTTCATCAAAGATGCTAGCACTTTGTAATTGTAGTTGGAATGATAACCCGGGATGAAGATTTTGAACAAAGATATCAAGCTGTTGTTTTTTAGGTATTTCCCATGATAGTTTTCTAGCCATATTACACCATCGTTGAGTAAATGAAGAGAAGGTTTCACCATTGCGTTGTTTATTCTTGACAAGGTCATTCATGTTTACTTCATGTTCAATGTTAAAATCAAAGTATGATCGAAACTTATCTGCTAACTCCGCAAAAGACTTAATTCTTGGAGGTAAATGAGAGAACCATTCAAGAGCTTGTCCTGCTAAGCTTTGAGGAAATAGTCTCAAAAGATATGTATCGTCATGAGCAACATCAAGACATGCCACAAAGAATGCTCTAAGATGGTCTTCCATATTTCCTTTTCCTTTGTACTTGTCAAATTGTGGAATTTCAAAGTGTGGCAGAAAAGATATGAAGTGACTTGTCAAACAGATAAGCGCATATGTTTTCTAAGGAAAATGTCTTCTTGCTTTGTCCTACCGCTTGGTTAATCATTTGTTGAACATCTGCTGGAGATAATTGCTGTTGTTGCAAAGGAGGTGAAACATGGTATGATGTATATTGAGGTTGTTGTTGTGGGATATATGAAGCCATGACCGTTTGTTGAGGTTGTGTACTCACAATGTATGTCAAAGGATTGGTATGCGACACATATGTGGTTGAAGATTGCTGTCGTTGAGACACAAGTGATGGTTGGGTATATTGTGACGAATTAGCACAAAGATTTTGCATGACATGGGAAGTGGAAGATGGATTGGCATTAGTTAATGGTTGTGAATTTGGAGTTAAATTTGTGACATGGTAAGTGATGGAAGGATTGGTGGATGCGGAAGAAGGATGGACATTTGGGTTTGTATTTTGGACAACATGAGGATTGGTGTATGTCAGGTGTTGGGTGACAATAGGCAAACCTTGGGTAGTATAAGATGGATTGATGGTTTGTGAAGGATTATAAGCGGAACGGATGTAAGTTGATCAACATAAGTGACTGTAGTGCTAGGATTAGCTTGAGAAACAATAGGCGGGTCACTCATGTCAATAAGACTAACATTGGGATTGTAGGATGTATTGGATGGATTAGTGGAGATAGTGGAGATCATATTAGCAGCGGTAGAAATATGGGATGTGGTGTCCACATGTGATGTAATGGGGGTAGTGGATTGCAATGGTTGTGAAGCTTGGACCGTTGGTGTTGTTTGGATAGCTTGATAAGCTTGCAGAATATGGGATATGGCGATAGCTTGTGATGTTTGAGGAGTTTGCACTTGGGCCACATGGACAACTTGTGTTACTTGGGTCATGGTGGGAGGAGGAGTATGTTGGGGAACATGGAAAGGTGGAATGTTTAGATTTTGTGAAATAAAAGGGAGTACATTGGTTGGAGTTATCAAAGGTTCTAAAGTGTACTCCGAGCATGGTGGATCAAATGAAGTAACAATAGGCAATGAAAGAGATGGGTTGGAAGATGGAGTTTGTAATATGGTATGGGATGGTGTGACTATAGTGGATGGTCCCTTTGCAACAACAATAGGAGTGTTTGGATCGTGCTCTCTAATAGCGGATATGTCAAAATCTCTTGGTAATTTAGCTCCCATGCGGGCAAGTTGCAAGAAGTAGCGATTAGGATCAGATAAAACAAGTCTCTCAAATTGATCCCATACATGTGTATCTTGAAATTCTGATAAGTCTTCTTGGGATTGTTCTTCATAAGTCTCCAAAAATATTTGAGGTTGCACTTGTTGTGAAGATGACTCTCCAATGGTGTACCCATGGGGCACAAACATATGAGGAGGCATACCGGTCGTAAATTGAGTTGCGTCTCTAAGAGGTGTTGATCTAGATTGTTGCATCTTAGCTTCCATCTCAGCTTGCAATTTGGCTTCCATTTCAGCTCTATATTGACTCCTAGTTTGAGGCATGATGATTGATGTTGAAAATTGAACTTTAGCTTGTCAAGGTTTTGAGACCCAAAAAGATGATGGTTTGCTAGTTGTTGGTTGTTGTTTGCTTTTATTGTTAGGTTGCTTGGTTGCTTTGTTGTCGATTGGACTTCCATAGAGAATAGCTCACACAATCAAGGGAAAAATTGTTTGCTAAGGTTGCTATTTTGCTGATGTTGCTAAAGCCAAAGCCAAAAGATGATGTTTTGCTGATTGATCGGGTTGATTGATTTGATGTTTGGTTTACTAGTTTAGGATCTCAAAAAGATGAAAAGCTCACAAAGTTCAATTGGTTGGTAAACTCAAAGCAGGAGACAAATTCCAAGTATCTGCTAATGATCAGAGACAAGTCTTAAAGCTAATGCTGAGGCTAAGCAAGCTGGAAGTGTAGCTGATTTGGCTGAGTCACTAAGATTTGTTGGTAATTGACCACATGTGACAAGTAATAGCTCATATACGACTCAGAAAAGGCCAAAAGAAACTACTAATAGCTTAAAGGTGATCTAGTTTTGGTTTGGGTAATAGGCTACAGTGTTAACCAGAGGCGAGCCAATTTGCTACATGCGATCAATATTGACTCAGAAGTGATTTACTATTGATCAAAGATGACGCAGTTTAGACCAGAGTTGATTGACTGTTGTTTAAAAGCAATCCAGCTTAGGCAAAAGGCAACTGACTTTTGTTTAAAAGCAATTGGATTGTATGTATGCAGGTAGTTTAAACTCAAAGGCGACTGTGTCTGTTAGGAAATATGTTCGAATTGTGTTTTTTGACAAGAAAACAATAATTGCAGTCACTCACACTCACAACAATCACAAACTTGTACAACTTAGGCTATGAAAGGATTATATTTGTTGAGTCCCCTAGCCATGCTTATTCAAAGCAGATAGCTTTAGGATCTTGGTAGCACTGGCTCCTCTCCATGGCACACACTTATCATGCATACCAAGATCCAGGTTTCCCAAGGCTTGTCCCCCCACCAAACCTTAGGATTGTCCCTGCTATCTCTTCTAAGAACCATGTGAATCAGGGCAGCTTCAAAGGTCCCACCTTTTGCATCAACAAATAGAAGGTTTTTGGCTACTACACAAAGTTGCTAATAAGGGCATCCATTCGGGTGGCTATACATGCAGCAGTGCTACTCTCAGTTATGGAGTCTCCAGCCTTCAAGGGTTATACCTTGGAAGGTTTTGAGGGAGGTTGGCTATTGGTATAACACAAAAACACCTGTTGTTTGTGGCTTTCGACAAAAACACTTTTCTTATATAGTGGTTCAGAAGGACTTGGCTTTAGCTCGTTACCACTTGGGTCGTATCCCTTCCCACACCGGGAAGGCAGGCCCTCTAAAGATAATAACAAGTTCTCATACATCCAAGATCCATTTGATAGGCAAGGGGAGAGGATACTTTTTCTATTAAATTTGGGTTACAATTAAGCACATGCAAGCAATCAAGGAAGATAAATCAAGCATGAAGCAAGCAATGATTCTTTTTAAGCACCAAGCCCAAATGTTCCTAATTTAGTGAAAAACCACAAGTCTTGGACTGGTCGAAGCTGCAATAGATATGTTAGTAGTTTGATAAACTCCTTTTCTTGGACAATCGATAAGATGCTACACAAATACCCAATTAATAGCCAAGAAAACCAAACTGCAAATGATAAGGACTAAAAATGACACAGTTTACCAAAGGCAATCAACTATTGATCAAAAGTGAACTGTATTCTGCCGCAAGTGAAATGTTATAGATCAGAAGTGATGCCAGTAATGCTAGATGTAGAATGATAAAGTTCATAAGCGATGCGAAAAAGAAAGAGGCAACTGGTTATGGGTCATAAGTGACTCAGATCTGTGAAAAAAAAGAATATAACAAAAACCCTAGTTTCACAAAAAGTGATCCAGATAGCTAAAGGTGATCACTTTAGGTTAAAAGTGATTCAAATAAAGGCATAAGCGACCACTGTTAGCTTGTAAGTAGTGCGAAACAAGAAATAAGCGACTACTATTTTCTCAGAAGCGATCTTAGGAATGCTAAAAGTGGTAGGTTTCAGCTTAGAAGCGATGCATATATTCAGACAGTGACTGGTTTTTGCTTAGAAGTGACTGGAACTTGCCGTATGTGCTCAGAAAATATGATCTTCACAAAAACAACTTCAAATAGCAAAGTTAATCAAGGACGTGAGTCCCACCGAGTATGCCAAAATGTGATAGGTAAAAATCAGGTCAATAAGATCAAGCATAGCCATGAAAACCTAACCCTACCATCATCAAAGAATCTAATCCAAATGAAATCAAAAGCATGCAATTCAAGAATAATATCACCTAGATTGTATGATTCCTTGTTATGATGTGGATTGCTTCTTCAACAATGAACAATTATGAAGATAAAAGCTGCCATGATGGATGGATGATAAAGCTAATATGCTAGATGGATGCTAAAGTGCTCAATATGCTCAAGATGATAATGTAGATGCTATATGAATGCTAGATAGATGTAGTATGGAATGAAAGGGTGTTTATGTTGATAACTGAGAAGGGGGGTGAATCAGTTATCTTAATAATTTTACTTTCTTTTCTTCTTTAACAATTAGAGCAATATCAAATCATATTAGCATTCATAACCATGGAAGCAGAAATAAACTCAATACATATGACATAGTATTTTTGACGTGGAAAACTCTGTTAAGGGAAAAAACCACGGGGTGATTAACCCAAGATTGTATTCTCTGTTAAAAGAATAAGATAGTACAATATGGCACTTGCCAATTAGGGCTCACTACCCAAGCACATTGCTCACAAGAGGCTCACTACCTACAATAGTTTATAGAAGGAAACTAGATACTTGAACTGATGAGAAGCATCCACATGTGCTTAGGTTTAGTTCCAGTTAAGCTCAATATACTGATCTACTGCACTTCATTCTTCCTCTGCCTTAGTGCTGCTGTTCTTTCACATACCAAACCTCTATTTCTGTTCCCACACTATTCTCTACTTTTCTTCACACTACACAACACACAACACACACCTTCTCATCAAAATCCATCTGGTGTATATATCCGCACCAAGGATTTCATCATCTTTCTAGTCAGCATCCAAAATAGTCAATATTTTCCCAAACTCTAGTCTGTTGGTTGAATCCTTGCTTACCAAGTGATGCGTATCAAAGAGATAGTTATAGAGGTCATCAATCATGTCAGCCAATCATGAATGATGCCTTAAGAACCTTGATCACCATCAATATCTCATCCAGAATAAGGTCTGATGCTCTGCCGGTCAGTTCTTCCTCTGTCTACTCTGCCAAACAGGACCCCACTACTTAGGTGCTCATATCTCTTCACTCTTTCATCACCAGAGGCTCAATCCCTAGAATCTATTAGTCAATGTACTCCTCTTGACTTCCCCAAGTCCACACTTTACAAAGATACTTCATCTAAGAGATCTAGACCTGATTGTCAGACCTTGCTACATGCTCTATTTTTGGTCACTAGACCAAAATACTCTTCAATTTGACTTCTGGTATAGACACACCATGTCCTGCGGATGTGTGGGATGGTCTTTGTTGCCATCAATGACAACACCCATGAAGCCCCACAGAGTCTCTTGCCAACAATCTCCCCCTTTGGCATTGACGACAACACTTAGTGAAAAATGAGTAAGTGTCACACTACACTCCCCCTTGGCTGATGCTCTGGTCTAATGTACACTTTTTTGGAGCTCCCCCTTAGCTAGATTCCACATTTTTCACTTCTACTCACTCCCCCTTTGACATCAATAGAAAAGGGTAGGGTCCACATACCAAAATTTCCCAAAAAGAATCTATACTTGGCTGCATAAACATATATACATGTTTTACTTACATATACTGAATTATATCTGCAAAAGTTGTCTTCAACTGGACAAATTTTATTTCCCAACTCTACTTCATCCTATCCAAAATCAAGATGTGACCACTCAACAGGAATGCAAAAGCTTCTTCCCTCTTTAGATCTATCGGATCACTGGTCCGGGCTGTGGTCTAAGCATCAGATAGTGCCTCATGCATGGCCTCTAATTTAGGGATAATTATCCCTCTAAGTTCACTTAACCTGCTTATTCTATTTTTCTTATCCTTCTCAAGTTTCTTTATTTCATTTAAGACTGCAATAGTCTAACACTCTTGATTTATTATGGAAGAGGTGAGAGGATCAAAATTCTGAGATATACTTGAAAGTTTTCTCTCTTGTTCTTCCACCTTCTTGGTGACGTCTGCGGTTACAGTGGACCAAGATAGACAAAATTTGTATAGATTTCCTCCATCCTTAAGAGCATTCTCTAGGCTCTTTATTCCAATATCTAGATTTCTCCTATCATTTGTTATTGCCCTTGAACTTTGGAGAATCTTTTATCCAAAAACTCCTTTTGGACCTTTGCTTCAGCTGACTTCTCTAAGGAATCAAAATGTGTATTAACATAATTTACAAGAGATTTTAAATTACCAGATGAGGAGGCTGAGGGATCCTTAAGGAAAGTTGGCATGATCTTTTCCAATACACCGGATGTAATTTCTAAAAGTTCACAGTCTTCCATGTGAGACTTCAAAAGTTTTTCTTTTGCCTTTGCTTGAGAAAAGGATGCTATCTTCATGGTTTGAACCAGGGAGAGAGAATCAAAATTGAATGGTCCTTGAAGTAGCTCCAGTTCATCAATCTCCATCATTTCTTTAGTCAAGAAATCTTTGACAGTTTCTACAGTGTCTCTTGCCAGAGATAGAGTCTTCTTTCCTTCTATAGCCTCAGCAGTGTCACTTGTGGTTTTCTCAGTTTGACCTTCTTCTCTTCCTTTCACTTCTTCTTCTTTCTCCTCTATTCTTTCTTCTCCTTTAGATCCAGAGACTACTGGGGAATCTGGATTTACATCTCCTTGGACTTCCTCTTCCGAAACAAAGGAATCCTGGTCCTTGGGCTTCTCCTCACCTATCTCCTTTGGTTCTTTTGCAATCTTTTCTGTAGGATCTTCCTTTGATACACTTGGTCCTTCAACATCAAAGGGTTCATCACTTATGTCCTCTATGATAGGAATGTTGAATCTTTTATAGGCATTTCGGAGAATCTCTTCAGTCTCTTTAGCCACTTTGTCAGTCTCTCCAAGCATAAGTTGATTCATTCTAGCTTTGCTTCAGAACTCATCCTTGCAATCTTTGAAGATCATATTCATTTTCTTTGGAGTGATTGAAGGATAGAATTGAATAGCTATCTGTTCTTAGATCTCAAGATCCTTTGCCTTAGCATTATTCTTCCTTATTTCTAATTCCTTCTCTAGGCTTTTGGGAATGAGAGATATGATTTCAATAAAAGCCTTATTATAGATATTCAGATACCTGACTGTAGCTTCTTGCAAGATCTTCTGGTCAGCTTCATTATACTCATCATAGAACTCAGTCATTAGTTTTAGGTTCCCATCCACAGTAACTGATTTGATGATATCATCAATGTGGAGAGTGGGCTTTTCAACAAATTCCTCTGCCTTCTCTTCTTTGCCTTGACTAGTAGAGGGTTCACCAGATGTTTTCTTCATCTTCTTCATTTTCTTGACCTCTTCATCTGATTCAGTCTCTTCATCATCCTTTTGACTAGCATAGGACCTTGTGGCTTTTGTCTTAGTTCTCTTCTCTCCTTTACCGGATGATTTTGTTTCTAGTTTTGATGCCTTTGAGCTCTTAGCAGTGGCAGGTGGAGAGCTCTTAGAGGATCCGGTCCGGGAGGGGGATTCTACTGGAGCACTTTCTTTTTCTGCTTCTTCCTTTTCTTTCTCTACCCTTTCCATCTTCTCTCTGTTTGCATCAAGTGCCTCCTTTGACATTCCATGCCTCTTGGAAAATTCTTCTACTTGCCTCCTTACTTTTACACTCAGCTCTTGGTAGGTTCCAAACCTATTTGCCTTAGGGTTTTTGGGCTAGTTCAGTAGATGTTGGATATGTAGTTCTAGGATTTTCTCATCAACCTCATACCCCATTGGCATGATCCATACTATTCTTAGTTCTACTACCTCCATCAAACATTGATCAGTGTCTACCATAAAGCACACTATATCCTTGTATTTTTCAACTAGGGATTGGGGGATTCTCTCTCTAGCCTGCATCATGCTTTGGAAGTTTTTGAAGTAACCCCATAGTGTTGTGCTTTGTGCCTTGGCATCACCAAGCCCATGCAAGTAATCTCTGATTTGAATTGCAACTGGTCTGTTATTTTGTCATACCCATCCACTGGATCCAGGTAGCTCATTCATGTAGTAGAAGAATAAACATAGTATTAGCCCTCCATACTTGAAAGAATTCTTCTTGTCCTTCTTGATCTTTTGTAGGTTTTCCAATAGTTGGCTTAGAAGAAGTTCACAAAGATCATAATCTACATTCTTTCTTAACATCTGATAAGTAGCATAGATTGTAGTTCCGGGTACTAAATTTTCCCTATTGGAGTGATATATCTTGTAACCAATTATCATGGAGGCAAACTTGACATTCGGATCAATGATGTCCTCGATTGTCATTGCTTTCTTGTCAAATTTTGATCTGGTAGCCTCACTCACAGTTTGGTTTTTGACCGATTTGAGAATAGGTAACCCTCTAGATGAGTGCAAACTAGTTACTACCCTAATTGCATCCTTAGTGATCTTAAATGGTCTATTCAACCATATGAAGTTATCATGGACTCTGCTCAAAACATACTAGACCCACTCATCTTCTGCAAAATAGGGGAAATGGATGCACTGACCGAAATGCTTGTCCCAGATAGCCTTGTACTGGGGTTTGAGTTCAAAAGAATCATCTATCAATTGTTTGTGATAGATATCCATTAACTTGGATTCCCCAAATTCCTCAATGTTTGCATGAATATATGCCCTAACATTTTCTACATGTAAAACTCCATACATAATACTTGAAAAGGCACCTAAGGGATTAGCATCTAGGGATTTATAGGGATGTTTCTTGAATTTAGGGCGTGGCCTATCAATGATCTTTACCACATTTAGAGTAGCCATCTTTCAATAATTCAGAATGAGATATTGAAGAGCGGAAAATACCTTTTACGCTTCTAGGGTTCACAAAATGAGCCGGATCGGATTGCTGGATGAATCGACTTATGTGGTTGATCCTTGAGATGTTTAAGGTGATTTTGTTGCAGAGCTCCTTTTCTCTTCTTCTCAAATGTAGAATGAGCAAATGTTCAATAAGAGAACCCTTATATCTCTATGCAAACCCTAATTCCTTATTGCAATAAATGCGCAACTTAAGTTATTTCGGTTGCCTTGTTTTCCTTGTTCTGAGAAAGAAAATCTTATCTGGATCACTGAGATGCACTTAGAGTTTATATTAGAGATGAATTATAATGACCATCCTTTCCTCAGATCATCCCATTTATTTGTAGATCAAGATGTTTCAATTTAGAATCACACCAGATCAAACTGTGAAAATCTTGCTTTTTACCAGAAGACTGTAAGACTGGATCAATCTAGGAAGATTAGACTCTTCAAATCTTTTTACGGATCTTCCATATCTTTACCAAGGTTTCTTTAGATATTTCAATGAGAACCCTTTTATCCGCAACTTAATGTGTGCTAATTTCAGGCACCAAATGACTGGCTAGGGGAAAATGTTTTTCCTTTGTGTCTCCCCCTGGGCCAGAGCTCATTATTTAGTTTCTGGAAGGAATATCAGCACCAGATTCTAGTGTGGATCCATCCCCAACATTTTATGTGCTTCTTTTTACCCAAATCTTGTTCATCTCCCTTTGAACTTCATCCACATCCACTTTTCCTTTTCTTTTGTCTTGATTTTGATTATGATGTACCAAACCCCTTTTATCCTGATTCTTGCTTCTGTAGAATTTGGCAATATGATCGGATCTATTGCAATTGTAGCAAACAACATTTATTTGTATTTTTGACTGATATCCTCTTGATCTGCATTGATTAGCCATATGTCCCATTCTATTGCATGCAAAGCATCTACCATTGAATGAATTGTTCATTTGCATATTTCTACATTCATGAGATTTATGACCATACCTTTTGCAGTTGAAACACTGTCTAGAGAAGGATGAATTAGTTTGATTCATTCTCTTTCTGCACTGATTTGCTTTATGACCAAAGTTATTGCAATTGTGGTAGTATCCATTGAAGGATGGATATCTTTGAGCATTAGGTTGCCTTACCGGAGGTCTTCTAGGCCTATTCCTTTGATTTCCAGATCCAAAATTCTTCTGACTGGATCCAGAGCTTTCACCTTTCTCATATCCCAAACCCTGCTTGTCATCTACCCTCTTTTGACTTTCAAGAAGAACTTCAAGTTGAGCAGAGCTTATCTTGAATTTCTCTTTGTATTCATTTGTTGTTTGAAGATCCTTTTTAAGAGTGTCTGTTTGATTCTCAAGTTGTTCTTCATTATCTCTAGCATCTTCAAGATCAGATTCTAGATGCCTGATTATTCTATCCATTTTGTGGCATTCTTCTGACTTCTCCTTGAGAGATTGATTTAGATTATCTTTAATTTTTCTTTTCTCTTGAATTTCTTGGGTAAATTTCATAACCCTTGATTCCATTTCATGTCTCACCATAATGACTTCTTTTGACAACTTCTCACATAACTTGTTTTTCTCATTCAATTCTTCATTATTATCATTGGCTTCATTTTGATTTGCGAATTGTTGAAGTAGTTCCTTTCTCTTTTTTATAGAGATACTCAATTTTTCTTTGAGTTCATTTATGAAGTCATCAGCTTGTTTGACTCTTTCCTTTAGGGTATTGACTTCAAAATGAGATTGCTCAAGATCATCTAAGACAGACTAAAGTTGCTCCCTCATACCATACATATCCATTGAGATTCCCAGATCTTCCTCAAGCTTTTAGGCTCTATTCAGAGGAACTTAACTCTGATACCAATTGTTGATAACTGAGAGGGGGGGTGAATTAGTTATCTTCATAATTTTACTTTCTTTTCTTCTTTAACAATTAGAGCAATATCAAATCATATCAACATTCATAACCATGGAAGAAGAAATAAACTCAATACACATGACACAGTATTTTTGACGTAGAAAACCCTGTTAAGGGAAAAAGCCACGAGGTGATTAACCTAAGATTGTATTCTCTGTTAAAAGAATAAGATAGTACGATATGGCACTTGCCAATTAGGGCCCACTGCCCGAGCACACTGCTCACAAGAGGCTCACTGCCTACAATAGTTTATAGAAGGAAACTAGATACTTGAACTGATGAGAAACATCCACTTGTGCTTAGGTTCAGTTTCAGTTAACCTCAATATACTGATCTACTACACTTCATTCTTCCTCTGCCTTAGTACTGCTGTTCTTTCACATACCTGACCCCTATTTTTGTTCCCACACTGTTCTCTGCTTTTCTTCACACTACACAACACACAACACACACCTTCTCATCGAAATCCATTTGGTATATATATCCGCACGAAGGATTTCATCATCTTTCTAGTCAGCATCCGGAATAGTCAATATTTTCCCAAACCCTAGTTTGTCGGTTGAATCCTTGCTTACCAAGTGATGTGTATCAAAGAGACAGTTATAGAGGTCATCAATCATGTCGGTCAATCATGAAAGATACCTTAAGAACCTTGATCACCATCAATATCTTATCCAGAATAAGGTCTGATGCTCTACCGGTCAGTTCTTCCTCTATCTACTCTGCCAAACAGGACCCCAATACTGAGGTGCTCATATCTCTTCACTCTTTCATCATCGAAGGCTCAATCCCTAGAATTTATCAGTCAAGGTACTCCTCTTGACTTCCCCAAGTCCGCACTTTACAAAGATACTTCCTCTAAGAAATATGGACTTGATTGTCGGACCTTGCTACATGCTCTATTTTTGGTCACCAGACCAAAATACTCTTCAATCTGACTTCCGGTATAGACACACCATGTCCTGTGGATGTGTGGGATGGTCCTTGTTGCCATCAATGACAACACCCATGAAGCCACACAGTGTCTTTTTCCAACAGTTTATATAGAACTTAACCAAAATCAATCAACGGTGGAGATTTGGTGGTTATGTGAATGGCTAAGATTAAATGATAGACATAGGTGAATGTGAAGATGACAAGTGGAGGGAAGATAAGGCTTATGTGTGATTGTATACATAAAAAGTACTACATGTGAAAGATATTAAATAAAAGATATAGTACCATTTATCTTTTTTAAATGAAAGAGACACACATGTCAGCTCATGAGATAAATGATAAGAGGAATTAATTAAATAAATAAAATTTATTTAATTAAAAATAGATAGAAAGAAGATAATTAAAGATTGTTTAATTATGGTTGAGAGGAAATAGCTAATGAATTAATTAAATAAATATAAATTTATTTAATTAATAGAAGAAATAGATGTGTTAGGGATATTTCTCAAGTGTGTTAGACAAATGCAAATGGTAGCTAATGCAATGTTTTGATACTAATGATAACTAGGTCAATTTTGGGTGTCTACACTCAGGTGCTACAGAAATGCTGTCAGATTGAAGACTTGTGGAGAGAGTTGTGTAGTTGATGTATTGTACAATCTTGTTGAGATTAATACAAACTTGTGCCTCTTTCCTGGTGGAGTTTTTTATCCGCAAGGGTTTTCTCCATGTAAGCACTGTGTCTTGTGTTGTGTTATTAATGTTTGGCATTTTCTCTGTATTGGGTTTTATGTTTTGTTACAATATCCATTGTTAATGCACACTTAAAGATTGCTGAAATTTATCTTGAATCAGATTTCCATTGAAGTAGTGTTGTTTTAATTTCTAATATTTGGTATCAGAGCCTAGCCAAATTTAACTCTTGGGTGGTAGTGTGGAAGCTATAGCTATAGTGGGAGATTTGGTTGTGTTTATTTTAGAAATTTTGTGTTGTTATTATGGCTGCATCCACTGTTGCATCAACCTCTCAAATGGACATTGATAAGTTCAACGGAACGGGGTATGAGTTGTGGAAGCTAAAAATGGAAGATGAGTAGGATAGATTGGATAAGAAGGCATGGGGAACTATCTGGTTGTGTCTTTCAGACTCTGTCCTATTGAATGTCACAAAGGAGGAGACCGCACACAAGTTGTGGAATCGGTTGGGTGAGATCTATCAAGCCAAGAGTATGGTAAATAAAATTTATTTAAAAAGAAAATTATTTTCCATGAAAATGTGAGAAGGTGAATCAGTTATAGAGCATTTAAATTCTTTTAATTTGTTATTGAGTTAGCTTGATTTAGTAGATATTGAGGTTAGTGAGGAAGATAAATGTATCTTACTTCTTTGTTCTTTACCCGAGTCTTGGGAGAATGTTATCCTTGCTATCACTGCTAACCTTGTGGATATGAAGTTGGATGCTCTTGTTTCAGTGCTACTATCACAGGAATTGAGGAAGAAGAGTTTAGATAGTTTAGGGGATGCTCTCAGTGTCAGGGGAAGGTCTAAGGAAAGGGGACCTAAAGGAGATCAGAAAGGGGCTAAAGACAAGTCCAAGGGCCAGTCTAAGACTCCTGGTAAAAAGAATAGAGTTAAGTGTTGGAACTGCGGTAAAAAGGGACATGTGAAGGAGTGTAGAAACCCTAAGAAACAGTGGGAGAGTGCTTTAGATAAGTCCTCGAATGCAGGTGAAGATGTTTTACTTTCTGCATGTAATATTGTTTCTAATGATCACTGGTTGGTTGACTCAGGATGCTCATTTCATATGACCCCACATAAGGAGTGGTTCTCCACATATGAAAAATATGATGGAGGTAATATCTACCTTGGTGATAACTCTTCATATCTGATTGTCAGGAAAGGAAAGGTATTGTTGTGTTTTAGTGATGGGAGGATTAAAACCCTCCCTAGTGTTTTTCATGTTCCTGGATTAGCTAGAAATCTGATTTCAGTTTCAAAGTTGAATGATTTGAGAATGCATGTGACATTTGATAAGCATGGCTGCAGATTAGTGAGAGGGAACTTGGTGGTAGCGAAAGGGAAGAGATTTGCGAACTTGTTTAAGCTTGAAGCCTCTACTATTTGGAATGCCTCTTATGTTTCTAAGGCTTCTAAAAACACTTGTATGTTGTGGCACCATAGATTGGGCCACACAAGTAATAATGTATTGAAAACTATTAAGAATAAAGAATTGTTGGACGATTTCTCTTATTCTGATGAGCATTTTGATTTTTGTGAGCATTTTGTGTTTGGTAAACAAAACAAAAAAAACATTTCCTTCAGGAAGCAATAGAGCAAAAGAGAAATTAGAAATTATTCATACGGATGTGTTTGGGCCTGTGGATAATGAATCTATTGGAAAATCTCATTAATTTGTCACCTTCATTGATGATGTATCCAGATTTACATGGATTTATTTTATGAAACATAAATCTGAAGTTTTCACTACGTTTAAGGAATTCAAAGTCTTAGTAGAGAACCAATCAGGTTTAAAGATAAAAATATTAAGATTTGACAATGGAGGGGAATATTGCTCTAAGGAATTTGATGAGTTTTGAAAGCATGTAGGTATAATCAGACAAAAGACAACTCTGTATATACCACAACAGAATGGTGTTGTAGAAAGGATGAATCAAACAATTATGGAAAGGGCCATAAGTATGCTTAGTGATACATAGTTGGATAAATGCTTTTGGGTAGAGGTTGTGTGTATTGCTTGCTACTTGATAAATAAATCTCCTTGTAAGGCTCTTGAATCGACACCTTATGAAGTGTGGACAAGTAAGAAACCTTTTGTTTCACATTTAAAGGTTTTTTACTATGAGGCTTTTGTTCATGTGCCTAAGGAAAAGCAATCTAAGTTGGATCCAAAAGCTAAAAAGTGTACATTCATTGGATATGGTGATAATGTGAAAGGTTATAAGCTTTGGAGTCCACTAACTCGCAAGATTATCTTTTCTAGAGATGTTATTTTTAGGGAATTTAAAGCTATTTCTGAACGTGAGTAGCCAAAAGAAAAAGAAGAAAAGGTAAAGAAGATGCACTTTGATTTAGAGCAGCAAGATGCACCTCAAGAAGAACAAAATGATGGATTGAGAGTTGAAGAAGAAGAAGAAGATTTGAGTAGTTCTGATGAAGATGAGTCTGTTGTTACAGAAGAAGTTGTTACAAATGATCATGCAGAATAATGAGTAGAGTCTCTTATTCCACCCTTGAGGAGATCCACAAGACAATGAAATCCACTCGACAGGTATAGCCCACCAGATTTATGTTGTGTATATGCTTTATTGAGTACTAATAATGAACCTAGATCCTACAGGGAAGCTATTTCTGCAGATGATAGTGAGTCTTGGCAGCTAGCCAGCAGGAAGAAATGATGGCATTAGACTCTTGTAACACCTGGGATCTTGTTCATTTGCCAAAAGGAAGAAAGGCCATAGGATGTAAGTGGGTCTTCAAGAATAAGTTTGGAGTAGACGGGTCATTGAAAAAGTACAAGGCTAGACTGGTAGCCAAGGGCTACTCCCAGAGAGTGGGAGTTGATTTTGGTGAGATATTCTCTCCTATTCCTAAATTGACTTCTATTAGATTTCTTTTATCCATTGTTGTAGCTTATGATTGGGAGATTGAGAAAATGGATGTTAAGACTTCGTTCTTACATGGAGATCTTGAAAAAGAAATTTATATGCAACAACCTACAGGTTTTGAGGTAAAAGGAAAAGAACATTGGGTTTGTAGGTTAAAGAGGTCTCTTTATGGTCTAAAACAGTCCCCTAGAATGTGGTATCAAAAGTTTGACTCATTTCTTTTGAAATTGGCTTTTGTTAGAAGCGAGGAAGATCATTGTGTTTACATTTATTGTATTGATGATTCTATACTGGTTATTGCTTTGTATGTTGATGATATGTTATTTTTCAACAATAATAAGGGTATGATCAGTGAGATTAAAGCCCAACTTTTAGGTGCATTTGAGATGAAGGATCTTGGTGCTGCAAGGTATATTTTGGGAATGGAGATCAGAAGAGACAGAGTTAACAGAAAGCTTTGGTTGTCACAAAGTAAGTATGTGAATACTATTTTGTAGAGGTTTAGTTTGTAAGATTGTAACCTAGTTAGAGTTCCTTTACCCATTGGTATTGAGCTTTCATTAGATATGTGTCCAAAGACTGAGAATGATCTTGAGGATATGTCTAATGTGCCATATGCTAGTGTTGTAGGCAGTTTGATGTATGCAATGGTTTGCACTAGACCAGATATTGAGCAAGCAGTGGGAGTGTTGAGTAGATTTATGTCTAACCCTGGTAGACAACATTAGAATTATGCGAAGAGGGTATTTAAATATCTTGCAGGTACTCATGATCATTGTTTGGTTTATTCTGGTACTGATAGTGCTGATAAATCTTCAGACATACAGGGTTTTGTTGATGCAGATTGGGCAAGTGACTTGGATAGTTGAAGGTCCACTAGTGGTTATGTGTTTACTCTGTTTGGAGGTGCAGTGATTTGGATGAGTAAGAGGCAGCCCACAGTTGCTTTGTCCACCATAGAAGCAGAGTATATGGCTATTACTCATGTCTCTAAAGAGGTAGTTTGGTTGAGGAGATTGTGTACATGTATTGGATTTGATTGCATGATCATTTAGATTGGTTGTGATAGCTAGAGTGCTATTTGTTTGGCCAAGAATCCCATGTATCATGCTCGAACTAAGCATGTTGATGTTCAGTATCACTTTGTTTGAGAGTTGGTTGCAAATGGAGAGATTGAGATGAAGAAGATAGACACTTAGGAGAATGTTGCAGATTCATTGACCAAGCCTATGAGCACAAAGAAGTTTGTATGGTGCAGAGAGGCCATGGGCCTTATTTCTAGTGCCTGATTATTTTTTATTTTTGATTTCCTATGGGTTGATTTACAATGTATAATGTCAAGTGGGAGAATTTTGGGATAAGGTACGATTAACCTTGTAAATCCCAATATTGTATTTATTCTATTTATTATATGTAATTTGTAATTATCCATGAGGAGATGTACTAGTTTCACTGGCAGGGGTAATTTCAGAGTAACTAAAAGTAATTACGGAGTGACTTTTACTATTGGCAAATGTAAAAACTCAAATTAAATGAGGGTAGGCGTGCTCCCTTGAGGAATATACTATTTTTGGCATGTATGACAACTGTCATAATATTTGGTAAGTGAATCTATGACAGCTATTGATGTAGAGGCAAACTGGATAGGAGAAGGAGGACAAACTTGACAAGGTTCAACTACACCTATTAGCCCAAAAACAAAGATCTTAATGCAAAAGTGGGAACAACAGAAAGGAACTCCAGTATCATCATGGAAACATTGGTTTGGGATGTTAGGGGACCCATTGCATCCATTGGCGAAGGTAGATTGGACTTCGGGTTGGTACTTCCTTCACAAACCACCCAAAATGGCTCGTAGCTCTTTAAAAAGACAACAGACCTAATAAATTTTGACTCTAACCTCCAAACCCAGATCTTAGACACTCATTAGATACCCATTGTGGCATTCTATCACATATCCCAAACTTGGCATAGGTTGTTTTGGACGGACTATCTCAACCAATAACCCCTGTCAGTGACCGAGTGCGCCAATTAGACTAAATTTACAAAGAGACTACTAAAGAATGCAAGCCCAAAACTCAAACAAAGGTTTGGACACTTAGAATACATGCTAAAACAAAGGAATTTGTGGGGTTTAGACCTCTACTAACTGCTGTTCCCAAAAATGCACCTTTGGTTCCTTCAATGTGCTCTTAAGCATCACCTAACACATGGTCTTGTTAGGTTCTTCAATGAAACAATAGGAAATCACCTTCTCTGCCAAAAATCTTAATGAAATGAATTAATACAACACTAGAACAATCCATTCCACTGATCTATGGGGTTTTACATCAGTGGAATGGAAGAGGACTCATGGATTGCAACCAAAAATCCTAGTTTAAGTGTGAAATGGACTGTTTTATAACAAAACCTATAACTCCCTTGTATTGCAACTTTCAAGAAACCAAATCCACTTTAGATGATAGAAAATCCAATATACTAACAGATCAAAACATGAAAGAGTAAGGACAGTCTTGTACCTTCACATGGTACGGCCTGTAGCATATGCAAATTCAGAAAAAATAGTCACAAAAAGCAGCCTGAGGAAAAATAGAGATATCTCCCTTGGTATTTAGTGTCAAAACCTCTAACTAGGCTTGTTTGAAAGTTACTTCAACCCCTCACATATTTCACTAACTTTGGGATCATGAATATTCCGTACAGAAGTACAGTACGGACTGCTACAGTGAATAATACAGAAAAAGGTAGAAAACTGTTGTTTGCTATTATTCCTCTCAAAAAAAATGTCTTCACTGTTTACAATCCTCATAGGCAGGGCTTAAAGAAGCCTACTATCACACCTTGGAGTAGTTAGAGGTGGTTGAAGGTCGATGGAACTGCATAACCATCTATTTTCCCTCTCTAACACTACTCTGTGTTTAGGACAGCAACTATCCTGTTTTAGAATTAAAACTAATTACAAGTTTGGAATAATGTTATCGATGGGTTTGTGACTTGTCAACACCTTTGACAATGTCATAAACATTTAATAAGACTTAACATCCCTTCTAGTACTTGGACATGCCTTTTACAAGGCTTACAACACAAAATATATGACTGTCCTATATGCCTTAATCAAAGGCTTACAATCATGAAGACTACCTTAATAATATGATGATAGATTTTTTTTTTTTTTTGGACAAAGTCCTTACAATCATGGCATTCAAGCCTTATTATATCACAGAGATGGTCTCAAGGACCTTATTGAAAAAACAAAACAACTTGAAGATCAACAAGTTATAGATATCTTGGTGCTCCTGCACCAGCTGCAAGTTGTCATAAGATTTTGTGATTCTATGACACATATGATGGATATGTTAGTTATATATTTGCTATATTTATCCCAAGGTTCCTATCTTAGAAATATACTCTTTTGTGGAATCTATGATGGTTATGATGCATCATAAGATGTTGTAAGAGGCCATATTTAGTCTTGGGCGCCCAACCTTTGCATGACTATTTTTGGACAAGTGTAAGATGCTTGTAAGATGGTAATTATTGTTTATAGGTTGGAGAATCTTAGGAGAGAGAAGGTGAATGCCTAGGATGAGTTGGAAAATATTTCTATAAGTATTTTCCATGTATTTGTTGCTGTAATATAGATTTTAGGTACTCGAGTGCTACAGAAATGTTGTCGAATTGAAGACTTGTGGAGAGAGTTGTGTAGTTGATGTATTGTACAATCTTGTTGAGATTAATAAAAAATTGTGCCTGTTTCCTGGTGGAGTTTTTTACCCACCCATGTAAACATTGTGTCTTGTGTTGTGCTATTCATGTTTGACATTTTCTCTGTATTGGGTTTTATGTTTTGTTACAATATCCCTTGTTAATGCACACTTAAAGATTGCTAAAATTTATCTTGAATTAGATTTCCATTGAAGTAGTCTTGCTTTCATTTCTAACAGCTAAGGCACAACATGATCTGCATTCATTTATTTTCTTTGTAAATATGTTTAGGTCTAGACCTATTATGGTGTAACATATGTTTACCGACCTTGGAGATTGTTCCAATGGTTGATGATTGTAATGTCGACCTTGATGATCATTCCAAGGTTGATGAAGTGTATAAATACTTGTAATTGAGTCATGAAAATGTATCCAAGTGCGAAGATACGATGATAGAAGTGAAGTAAGGTAGTAGAGCAGAGCAGAGGTGTTTGTACTTCAATGGAACTGAACCTTGGCATGGAGTAGATGATGTTATCTCAGTTCAACCTTTTGGCAGTGAGCCTCCCTTTGGCAGTGAGCCACCCATAGGCAGTGAGCCTTTCTTTGCAGTGAGCAATTTGGGTAGTGAGCCATGTAGGCAGTGAGCCTCTATTTTTTGGTATTGATATAACTTATATATTTCTATGGGCTAACACCCACCGTGGTTTTTCCCTTTTAGGGTTTTCCACGTAAAAATTTGGTGTCTCTTGTGTTGAGTATGTTATTGTGTTGAGCTTCTCATTTTATGCTTTCATGGTTTTATCAGAATACAAGTAATTAATAAGTTGATGATCATAATTGGTTAAAATTTTTAGGACAACTGATTCACCCCCCCTCTCAGTTGTCCGGTGTAGTCCAACAATTTGTATCAGAGCCAAGTTCCTTAGAAGAAAGCCTAACAGCTTGAGGAAGATCCAGGATGTCTTATAAGAAGGAAGCTCCGCATTTTGATAGAACAAATTATGCTCTTTGGAAGATACGAATGAAAAGCCATCTCCTCTATCTTGGTTATAAAGTATGGCTAGCTACACAGTCACAATTTGTCATGCCTGAAGGTGGGTTGACAATTGAGGATGATATCAAAGAATATGAATTAGATGTCAAAGAAAAGGATGCTCTGTTAAGTTCCCTAAGTGAATCAGTGTTAACAAAATTTGTGGACCTTGAATCTACAAATGAGGTATGGGAGATGCTGTAAAATCTATATGAAGGAGATGATTCTGTAAGAGAAACTAAGCTACAAAGCCTGATAGTGAAATATGAGGGTTTGAAGATGAATGAAGATAAAAATATAACAGCCTTTATGCAAAGAGTTGATGAACTTTTCACTGGAATAAAAGGTATGGGAGGAACTCTCAGTGATAAGGAAGTTGTGATGAAAATTCTCAGATCACTACCAAAGTCCTATAATCACAAGGTAGCTTCTATTGAAGAATTTATGACTATGAAAACTATTGATAGAGATTAGTTACTTGGAAAGCTTACAGTCTTTGAGATGAGAGAATTTGGTGATGCCCTACCAAAAGTTGAATCAACTTTTAAATCTAGTACTTCAGAAAAGATTTCCAGAGCTGAGAAATATAAACTGGATGATGACTTTGATGAACTTGAAGCTAACTTTGTTGACAGGCTGCAAAGAGGTTCTGGTAAGTTCAAAGGTAAATTACCTTTCAAGTGTTTCTCTTGTGGTAAAGTAGGACATTATGCTTCCATATGTCCTAAAAGAATTTGTGATTAGGAGATTCAAGTCGAAGGCAAA
This sequence comes from Cunninghamia lanceolata, assembly GCA_027924645.1. NCBI lineage: Eukaryota > Viridiplantae > Streptophyta > Pinopsida > Cupressales > Cupressaceae > Cunninghamia > Cunninghamia lanceolata. Next base: position 4,647,314 of record BSBN01000013.1, on the reverse strand, counting down.
ATACAAACCAAATGCATAATAAAACAAAGAGTTATACCTAGACATGAAAACCCAATCTTATCAAAAAGGGAGAAGAACTTTGCACCCAAGAGCTCCTAGACTTGATATTCCCTAATTGATAAATGAAATGTGAAATGCTCTAACTCAATTGCAACTCACTAATTAGCTCAAGAGATATTTGGGCATGGTAACATTACATAAAACTTGGATCCCAAAATGGCTTGAGAGATGTATTTATAGAGATTTTGGGGGGATTTCGATCCAAGGGTGGAGATTGATTTAGAAGATCAATGGTGGAGGATAAAAGTGATGTGGAGGGCCTAGATTTGATCTTGGAGGAATGGAGGGCTAGGAATAAAAGTAAATATTTTTATTCATTTTGGGGAAAGGAGGAATTAACTGAGTATGGGTGAGATAGAATATTTATGAATTAAAGATTCATATGGGGAATGTAAAATAAATTAAAAATTCATTTGGGGATAAGTGGAAATAAATGAGGTATAGGGGTGGTAAGGGGTTGTAAGAAGAATTAATTGTGATGTAGGATATATTTAAATAAAAAATTGACTTATGTGGATTTGTTTCAATTTTTTATTTGGAGGATGTGGGGAAGGGTGTTAAGCTAGGTTTGACCACCCAAATGAGAGGTTAGGATTAATTAAATATAGGTTTTATTTAATTAATCCTATGGCTAGGATGAGGTAGGCTAGGGTAGGTAATTAAATAATAGCTATTTAATCACCTAGAGTAGGGATAGGTCAATTAATAGGCTGAATTAATTAGTTAAACATGATTTAGCTAATTAATTGGATTTAGTGAGGAGGGGGAAATTGATTAAATAAATATTACATAATTATTAAATCAATTGGCTAAGGTTTGGACTATTGAATTAATGAAGTTAATTCAATTGTTGGGATAAAATGATGGAAAATTAGGTGATGAAGGGGTAATTAATTAAATAAAAATTTAATTAATTGATTAGAAGGGAAATTGGTATGTTTAGGGATGTCAGAAGTCAGTTTGATGGTAAAAGACATTTTTAGGTGTCTACATTTGCCCCTCTTTGACGTGGCATCAGGACCTAGTAGGGAAGTGGCATCAAGTCGAAGAAAAATATGCCCCAGCTGCCGGGAAGGAATAAGATGGGTGAGGGATGCCCCCTCGAGAGGTTGTCAAAAGAATAAAAAAATTTTAGGGCGAGCTCTCGAAAAGACGTGACAGAAGTGAAAGTTGGATAGGGGATGGAAAAAGAAGATGGCATGAAGAAAAATGGAGGAAAAAGGTTGGGATCTGCACCCTGGAGGGGAAAAAGAGTGGGCGGAGGGATGACATGGCTCACTATATTAGGAGAAGTGGGCCCTAAGAGTGCCACATTTACACACATTGACTTGGTGAGAAGGAGCAGAGGAGAAATGGCAGAGCACAACCCCCACTTCCCTCGTCTTCGACACATTTTTGAGAGGTTCTGATCATTTGGGCGGGCACCGGCAGCTGGACCTCAGGTAGGGCCTAACCATGGCTTTGTGATTTTTTGATTTACATGCATTTTTGGGGTTCAGTAATTAGGTTTTTAGAATGGTAGAGCTATTGCCAGGTCACGCAGTGCTAAAAGTAAGCGGATTAGCGCCATCCTCTAGATTGACGCTATCCATCAGGGTAGAATAGGGGTTGATGGCGCCAAACATCTAGCATTTTGGTGCCATTGTCTGCATTGGTGCAATGTGTGCACAGAGGTTAGGGTTTGGCATTTTAGCACCAAATGGGGTTTACAGTAGTGTTTGTTAGATTCAGGACAGACAACTAAGAGGGGGGGTGAATCAGTTGTCCAAAACTTTCTCTCAATTAAACACTTAAATCCACTTTGTTATTCAACAACATAATAATAAATCAATCATGAAAACATAAAGCATTAACTCAAGAGCAGAAACACATCAACAAATGAGACACCAAGATTTTGACGTGGAAAACCTGGTTAAGGGAAAACTACGGGGTGATTAACCCAAGATTGTATTCTCTGTTAAAAGAATAGAAAGAATAAAATGGCACATGCCAATTAGGGCTCACTACCTGAGCACACTACTCACAAGAGGCTCACTACCTACAAGAGACACACTGTCTACAAGATAATAAGTATCACCTACTTGAATTGAAAAATAGCATCTTCACCATGCTTAAATTAGTTCCATTTAAGCCCAAAACTTCTGCTCTGCCTTTCGCTCTCTTCCTCACTACCACACACTCATCTCCACAAGACACAGTTTGAAATGACTTTACAATCCCTTATTTATACAAGGCATTGACTTAGGAATAATCATCTAAGTTAGAAAACATCTACAAGAACATCTGCAAGATGTGTAATACATCTGGTCGGCCAGTCTCAAGAAGAATACCATCATCTGGAGGTTATTCTTCAATTGCGAGCTTCAACTCCAATGCAGACCACCAACATGAACTGGACACGATCCAAAGACCACCACAAGCTTTCCTAAATCACCAAGAACATCCACACTTCATCTGCTTACTGAAATCCTTCTCTCCTTCATCCAAAACCTCAAGAACACAGTCTGTCATCACTGTCACAAAGGAATAGATGCTTGTGGACCTTCAAACCACGAACCAATCGAGTTGACACTTCACAAAGACTTCCTCAACACTCCCTCAAATCCACATAATAGGATAATGCATTTCTATATCTCACCGGACCTATCTGTGTCACTTTATCACCTTTGAACACTTGCCAGAACTACTTCTACTTGAGCGGCCATAACTTCTTCAGAACTTCATGTGGACCTCTAAAATCTTGACTGGATCATCTTAAGACTCATATCCACAAACCCTTTAAACCACAACCTCTGATAGTCATTTTATCTTGGATCTTTACCTTACTGTCTTTGTTGTTCTTCTTTGTTCCTGATATGACTAATTTTCTCAATATCCTCAGCACAAGGCTCATCCAATCCTTATCATCAATGTAACAGGAGTATGTTGACATCAATGACAACATCGGTTAGACCCATGCTTGCAACAATCTCCCTCTTTGTCATTGATGGCAACATATGATGTGAAAAACCATCAAGACAAGAACTTCTCCTCACTATCACAACTCCCCCTATTAGAAACAACCATTCACATATCTTCTCTTCCTTTATGATAGCTACCAGACTGATGCACTCCAGTGCACCTTAGTTCATCACAAGAGGGGCAATAACCCCTAACTTCTCCCTAAGATACTCAAAAGAGTCCTTAGGTAGAGATTTAGTAAAGATGTTTGCAATCTGATCCTTGGAAGGCACAAACTCCAATCTGACTTCATTCTTGTTCACTTGCTCTCTCAGAAAGTGAAACTTGATAGATATATGCTATCTTTGAATGCAACATTGGATTCTTAGATATGTTTATTGCACTTCAATTATCACAGAAGATTGTGATAGGCTCCTCATACTCCACTTTGATATCCCTTAGCATTTGCTTCATCCACAAAACTTGAGTGCAACTACCTGCTGCTGCAATATATTCTGCTTCTGCAATGGACAAAGATATTGCCTCTTATTTCTTTCTCAGCCAAGAAACCAATCTCTTCCCCAAAAAGAATGCTCCACCACTGGTACTCTTCTGGTCATCCACATCAGTGTATGCATGAAGAAAGAAATCACGATCTCTAGGATACCACAAACCATACTCAACTGTCCCTTTCAGATATCTAAAAATCCTCTTGATTGCCATGACATGAGATTCTCTAGGATCAGCTTGAAATCTAGCAACAAGACCCACAACATTCATAATGTCAGGTCTAGTTTGAGTGAGATACAATAATCCTCTAATCATTGACCTGTACTTTTTCTGATCAGCCTTAGGAGAGTCATCATCTTTGCCCAACTTACATCCAGTTGCTATAGGAGTATTCATTGGTTTTGAGTCTTCCATCCCAAATTTCTTCAATAATTCTTTCACATATTTGGTCTGAGAAATGAAGATTCCTTTCTTTGTTTGAGTGATTTGTAGACCCAAGAAGAAATTCATTTCCCTAAGCATGGACATCTCAAATTCACTTTTCATTTGATTTGTAAAAGTTTTACACATACTATCTCTTCCTCCAAAAATGATATCATCAACAAACACTTCAACAATCAAGATATTTTCATGATCAACTTTGAAATACAAATTACTGTCAGCAGTACCTTTGTTGAAACCGATCTTCAAAAGATTTTTGTCCAACCTTTCATACCAGGCTCTCGGGGCTTGCTTTAGTCCATACAGAGCTTTCTTCAAGTTGCAGACCATATCACCATGATCAGATAATTGAAATCCATCCAGTTACTCAATGTATACTTCTTCTTCCAAGTCACCATTTAGGGAGGCAGATTTGACATCCATTTGATATACTTTGAAGTCCTTGATGGCAGAAAACAAAAGAAATAATCTAACTGCTTCAATTCTTGCCACCAGAGCAAAAGTTTCTTCAAAATCAACTCCTTCTATTTGAGAGTAACCCTTGCAGACTAATCTGGCTTTATTTCTGATTACTTCACTAACTTCATTCAGTTTGTTCCAGAAGACCCATTGGGTTCCAATCACATTCTTGTTTCTAGGTCTGGGAACAAGATCCCAAGTGTGATTTTTCTCAATTTGCATCAGCTCTTCCTCCATTGCTTTAGTCTAGTTTTCATCATTGCAGGCTTCATTTATTGTCTTAGGTTCAAGCTTTGAAATCAAACAATACTCATCTGAATCCTAAGCAATTCTCCTTCTTGTTTGTACACCTTTTCTTTTATCACCTATGATCTGATCTTCAGAGTGGTTCAATCTTACATACCTAGGAACTTTGGGAGTTTCTTGATCAGGCTTATTATCACTCATCTCTTCTTCCTGATTTACCGGATCAGTTTGAATCTGACTTGTAGAAGGGGCTTGGGCTCCTTGAATCAGAACACCATTCTGATCATCTTCATCATATTCATAAAACCTTGAGGGTTTTTCAATTCCTTCATCAACCTTCACATTTGTACTTTCTATAATCTTTCTCAGTCTCTTGTTATAACACCGGTATGCTTTGCTTTGAGTAGAGTAACTCAAGAATATTCCTTCATCACTTCTAGAATCAAACTTGCCTAGATCTTCATCTCTTTTAATGTAACATTTGCTACCAAAGACTCTGAAATACCTCACAGTAGGAGTGATGTCAAACCAAAGTTCATAAGGAGTCTTACCGGTATTGCTTCTAATTTGAACTCGATTGAGAGTATAGACTGCAATGCTGATAGCTTCTCTCCAAAAGATTTGAGGAACATTTTCTTCCATCATCATTGTCCTAGATGCTTCTTGGATGGTCCAGTTCTTTCTCTCCACTACTCCATTCTGCTGTGGAGTCCTAGGAGTAGACAACTGTCTCTTTATTCCATGCTTCTCACAAAATTCTATGAACTCATCGGATGTGAATTATCCACCTCTATCAGACCTCAGACATTTCAATTTTAATTCAGTTTCATTCTCTACCATAGCCTTAAATATTTTGAATTTCTCAAAGGCTTCTAATTTCTCTTTCAGAAAAGTAACCCACATCATCCAGGAATGGTCATCAATTAATAACATGAAGTATCTATCCCCTTGCACACTGTTGATTCTTGTCAGACCACATAGAGCAATATGAACCAATTCCAATAATCCGGTAAAAGATTGTTCCTTTCTTTTGAATGAGACTCTGCTTTGTTTCCCCAACTGACATTCTTTGCACAAACTATTTGTAGGTTTTACCAATTTTGGAAGATCTCTTACAGCCTGAGTATTGCTTATCTTGATGATATTATCAAAATTCACATGACACATCCTTCTATGCCATAACCAACTCTGATCAACTTGCACAAATAGACAACTTTTACCAGTACCAACTAAATGAAAGATATTACCTTTTGTTTGAGTACCAGATGCAATCTCTATTCCAGAACTTTCAAAGATCTTGCATTTTCCATTCTTGAAACAAAGATCATAGCCTTTGTCCACCAACTATCCAACACTGAGAATATTGTGCTTGAATCCTTCAACATATAGTACATTACCAGTTTTGTTCTTTCCATCAAAAGAAATAGTTCCCCTACCTCTAATTCTACCACCAGAATTATCACCAAAATTTACCACTCCTTCATACCTTTCCAAATCTAAGAACTTATTTTTGTCACCTATCATATGGTGAGAGTATCCACTATCAATGACCCAATCATCCTTTTCTTCAACTTGGGCAGCTAGAGCTCTTTTTACAACTTTATGATTGACAGATTAAGAGGACATTGGATCTTCTTCCTTGATGGCAATAAACACCCAATCATTTCCAAATTTGTTTCCTGTCTCTAATTCATCATATGTTACTCCTTCATTATCATCCTCTTCATGAACATAATAACAATTCTTTTGGAACCTTGATCTGTTAGGATTTGGCCTTGAAAATCTTTCCGGACACTTTGAGGCAAAATGACCAATCTTATTGCAGTTAAAACACTTAAAAGGTAATTTTCCTTCATACTTACTGGATCCTCTTGGCAGTATTTTTGTAATAAGGGCTTCAAGTTGAGCAGTTTCTGCTTCTTCTTCTTCCATGTTTTTTCTTGCTTTTTCATACCATGATAGTTTCCTTGAAGAGTTCTCTCCCGGATCAAACATTTGTTTACCTTTTACAGAAGTACTAGCTCTAAATGTAGATTCAGTCTTGGGGGGGTCATCTCCAAACTTGGTCATTTCAAATGCAGCCAATTTACCAGCCAATTGATCTCTTGTGACAGTTATATGGGCTCTGAATTCTTCAATGGCAGCAAACTTGATTTTATAAGAAGCAGGAAGGGATCTAAGAATTTTGCCAACAATTTCATCTTCATCCAAGACTCGACCAGCACTTCTAATTCCACAAACAAGCTCATTTACTCTTGGCATAAAAGTAGATATATTTTGATCTTCTCTCATCTTTAGATTTTTAAATTTCCCTTTCAAACTCTGTAGCCTTGCACATTTAACATACTTGTCTCCTTCATGCAGAAGTTCTAGTTTATCCCAAATCTCAAAAGCAGTGGGTAGTTCAACAACATTTGAAAGCTCTGTATCAGATAATGTGCTTAGAAGAGCTTCTATAGTCCGCAGATTGTTTTCAGCATCTATGATTTCATTTGGGGCTTTCGGACCACCCTGTGGAGGAGTATACTTTGTTGAAGCCATGGTCCAGTACTGCATTCCCATACATTGCAAATGACACTTCATGTGACTTTTCCAAAGATTAAAATTTGTTCCATCAAACTTTGGACTATCCTTCTTGTAGGACGACATCTTGGATCTCCTCAAGTAGTTAAGCTCCTTTTAGAGGAACTTAGCACTGATACCAATTGTTAGATTCAGGACAGACAACTGAGAGGGGGGGTGAATCAATTGTCCAAAACTTTCTCTCAATTAAACACTTAAATCTACTTTGTTATTCAGCAGCATAATAAAAAATCAATCATGAAAACATAAAGCATTAATTCAAGAGCAGAAACACATCAACACATGAGACACCAAGATTTTGACATGGAAAACCCGGTTAAGGGAAAACCCACGGGGTGATTAACCCAAGATTGTATTCTCTATTAAAAGAATAGAAAGAACAAAATGGCACATGCCAATTAGGGCTCACTGTCTGAGCACACTGCTCACAAGAGGCTCACTACCTACAAGAGACACATTGTCTACAAGATAATAAGTATCACCTACTTGAACTAGAAAATAGCATCTTCACCATGCTTGAATCAATTCTATTTAAGCCCAAAACTTTTGCTCTGCCTTTCGCTCTCTTCCTCGCTACCACACACTCATCTCCACAAGACACACTTTGAAATGACTTTACAATCCCTTATTTATACAAGGCATCGACTTAGGAATAATCATATAAGTCGGCAAACATCTACAAGAACATCCGCAAGATGTGTAATACATTCGGTCGGCTAGTCTCAGGAAGAACACCATCATCCAGAGGTTATTCTTCAATTGCGAGCTTCAACTCCAATGTGGACCACCAACACAAACTGGACATGATCCAAAGACCACCACAAGCTTTCTTGAATCACCAAGAACATCCACACTTCATCTGCTTACTGAAATCCTTCTCTCCTTCATCCAAAACCTCAAGAACACAGTCTGTTATCACTGTCACAAAGGAATAGATGCTTGTGGACCTTCAAACCACGAACCAATCGAGTTGACACTTCACAAAGACTTCCTCAACACTCCTTCAAATCCACAGAATAGGATAATGCATTTCTAGATCTCACTGGACCTATCTGTGTCACTCTGTCACCTCTGAACACCTACTAGAACCGGTTCTACTTGAGCAGCCATAACTTCTTTAGAACTTCATGCAGACCTCTAAAATCTTGACTGGATCATCTTAAGACTCATATCCACAAACCCTTTGAACCACAATCTTTGATAGTCATTTTATCTTGGATCTTTACCTTACTGTCTTTGTTGTTCTTCTCTGTTCCTAATATGACTAATTTTCTCAATATCCTCAGCATAAGGCTCATCCAATCCTTATCATCAATGTAATAGGAGTATGTTGACATCAATGACAACACTGGTTAGACCCATACTTGCAATAGCATTATGTGCTATACTAGCGCTATTTGTTAGAGTAGCGCTATGTTCTATCTTAGCGCAATGTGTAGGATTAGCGCAATGTGTGATAAATGCACTTTTTGGGAGGATTGGCACTATTCCTTAGAATAGTGCCAGGTGGCAGAGTGGTGCCATTTTATAAAATGGTGCTAAGTATTTTGCACGGTAGCGCTATGTTTGGAAGTGGTGCAAAGTGTATTGCGCAGTGGCACTATTTTTTGTAATAGCGCTATGAGAAGAAGTAGTAGCGCCATTTTTAAAATGGCGCAAAGTGTTGTCTGTTTTGGCACCAAATGATTCTGGCTTTTAGACATTAGAAGAAAGGGGTTGATTTAGAAAATGATTGGTCGATATCTAACCAGAAAGTTGTGGATGCAGGATACGAGGTCATTTATATTGTACTTGCGGGAGCAACACGTGCCATCTATGATGGCACTATTTGATCATTTTGATGATGCCACCCGGGCTCGACTGGCTAGGTTAGGTCTTCTAACAGTTGCGTCGATGCCAGTGCTGTGAGCTCATAGAGCTCTGATGACCATGGTTTTATAGCGGTATCGGTCAGAGACTTGCATGTTTTGTTGCCTACTGGAGAGATTACCATCACTCTTGAGGATGTTTATCACATCCTCAAGCTACCTATTTGCGGTTGTCGGGTGACATATGATACTAGGAGGGGATGACGGGCCTTGATCAGATTGTTTGGCCCTGATCACATTGTCTTATCGGCGGATGGTAGAGAGATGAGTTATGAGGGGACTCTGGCAGTGGGTGCAGATCCGTTTGCCTTATTCCGGTGCACTTTGATTGGTGGTGTGGTGATGCCAAATAGGTGGGGTAGGGGATTCCCAGTTGGATGGGGAGAGGTGATCGAGGGGATGGTCAGGCATGAGACCATCTATGCCTGGGGACCAACGATGCTAGGACAGCTGTATCATGAGATGCATACAGTTGTCTATCTTCATGATTCATCGTTGTTAGCCAGGGTTACTCTGTTACAAGTGTGGATTTGGGAGCACATTACAGTTACTCAGCTGAGATGTGGGTACTATCGGCATCCATTTGAGGCATTTGTGTTCTTATATCAGGATGCCGAGTACACCTATACTGGTCAGGTTCGGTACTGGAGATGGGTACTGGATGATGTGATTCAGGTGACCTGGCAACCTTACATTGGGGTGGAGTCGTGGCTAGATGATGATGTGCATCTGCCTTTTACTTTCTAGCAGCATTATTTGATGGGTCAAGGAGACCACACGATAGAGATGTACCTACCATCGCAGGTTATGCGGCAGTTTGGGTTGCGGCAGGATATACTGCAGCAGATGGCTATCTTTGTACAGACCCGTTGAGATGCTCATTATTGGCCTATAGCCATACAACCCTAGGTTGCTCTGGATGATTTTGCAGCTTTACGGCCAGTACAGTGGGATTGGGGGAGCACGGTGATGGATGCAGGCACCACACCTGCATATGATACATGGTGGCAGATGTGGCAGTTGACTTGTTTTACGGATCCAGCAGAGGAGGTAGTCCCAGCAGAGGAGGCAAAGGGTTTAGGGGATGATGATTCAGATGATGATGGGGATGATGACTCTGATGGAGATAATTTCCTGGAGGAGGGGGAGGAGATCATTGCAGACTACATCATGAGGTGGGAGGAGATGGAGAGGAGAGGGTGGTTGGCGGGGATGGGCAGCTGATGGATGTGCTGGCAGAAGCGGTAGTTGGATAGGTGCCCCAATAGCAGGTGAGATAGCAGGCACCTATACAACAAGTACTTGTACAATAGGTTCAGATCAGAGAAGGATGATGGCAAGGGGACCTTGGCGGCATGGGGGACAGCCGAGGGTGGGCAAGGGTGTTCTACCCCCACCACAAGTTGTGCAGCAACAATAGGCTATTGCCGTAGGGTAGCAGGCAGAGGCAGGCCCTTTAGGGGCAGGTGTAGAGGCAGAGGTTGAGAGATTGGCATCTCGTCGGCAAGGTCAGAGTGAGGAGGAGGTTGAGACTCTACAGGCACAGGTAGCTAGCCTACAGAAGGCTTTGGAGAGCTGGGAGGCAGAGTTGGAGCAACTGTGGGTGACAGTGGCATTGTTGGATGGTACAGATGGGTAGGTGGCAGCGTTGCAGGCACAACTAGCTCAGGCTCAGGGGGACATAGTGACCTTGACTAGAGAGCGGGATGCAGCATTAGCCAGGGTATAATAGGCAAAGACTACGGTGGGTAGTCTGCAGGCTTTAAGTACTAGCCTGGCCCCAGTTTTGACTTTGATGCAGACATAGTTGTCCCAGGCACAGGTACAGGTATTTCAGTTACAGGGATAGTTGACTCAGGTATAGGGGAAGTTGGGGGAGGCCAAAGGATGGATGGATTATTATCGAGCCTTATATCATGCAGCAGTGCCTGCAGATCAGCGTGCGCCGAGTTACAGTCAGGTTAATGGATCCTGGGCATCTAGATCACACAGATCTAGATCAGTTCAGTCAGTTCAGTAGACGATGGCTCCCTCATCTCATGTGCCCCAACAGGTTCCACAAATATAGGTACAGCCGCAGCTGCAGTTGCCGCCACAGCCACAGGCAGGTACACAGCCACCATCAGGGTCAGGATCCCCCACTCTGTTAGAGAGAGGATCACCTATGTGATGGTTGTATCATTTTGGCCCTTGGAGGCATTGTATCAGGACTTGTATTTTTTTGATGTGTATATATGAGTGATGCATTTTTGGCAATGATGATATATGATATGATGTTGTTCGATGGTCTATTTGTTTATTTATGATACTCTTATGTGATAATGATGATGCTTATGATGATGAATGTACTATGTTTTATGGATTATATGCTATGGATGTGTTTTGTTTATGCAATGCACTATGTTGATGTTATGGATGCACCTATTGATGTAACATGATGGATGTAGTGATTGTTTGCTTATTTTGATATATGCATATGTGTGATTTATGGATGATCATGGAAAATACAAATAAATGTTTAGATTAATAAAAATTTATTATGGATGCAAACTATATTGCAATGCAAATATATGTTTATCTAAATAAACACATGTTATGTATGGAAATATGGGTATGCAGCTAAATGTTTATTGATTTATGCAATGTAATGATTTATAAAATGTCACTAGTGATTATGCAATGATATATGGAATGTAATGTAAATGTGATGATTTATAAAATGAACATAATGATTATGCAAATTAAATGATTCTAAAATGAACCTAAATTAGATGATTATGTAATGAAAAGATTCTTAAAATGAACCTAAATGATTATGCAAATTAAATGATTTTAAAATGAACCTAAATGATTGTGCAAATTAAATTATTCTAAAATGAACCTAAATGATTATGTAATTTAAATGATTCTAAAATGAACCTAAATGATTGTGCAAATTAAATGATTCTAAAATGAACTAAATGATTATGCAATTAGGCTGAGATGATATGGAAATGAAATGACTCTTAAAATGCACCTAATGATATGCAAATTAAATGATTATGAAATGAACCTAAATGATATATGTGATGACAACTGGGTGATAGGTGAGATGCAAACTAGGTGATAGGTGAGATGATTAAGTCTTGATACACATGATGTTCTTTGTTGGACCCTGAGTGGTGGGGATGTGTGGTAGGGAAATGGGTAGGGAGCGGATAAGGGTGGATGACCGGGGTATGGATAAGATTGGGAGTGGCTAGATTCGGGGGGGGGGGGCACCTGTATGGTTAATGAGGGAGTTGCTAGGTCATAAAACACCACTTTGGTTCAGGATGTGTTGAGAGTAAGTTGGAGGAGTGGGATTAGTGAGGAGATTTGGGAAGGTGGGGGGAATAGGGTAGGTGATTATGAAATCTAGGCCCAGATGGTATAGTTGATTAGGATGATGATTTGAACTAATAATAGTAGTTGCATAGTATTAATTGAGAGCATTTCTTAGTTTACTATAGCAATGTAGGATACAATTCACAAAGGTATGAAATGACCTAGGTGATGAGATATATCCCACGATTTCATGGACTAGACCCACAAACAATAGGTTGATTTCATGCGTGCCCAAGGTAGTATAATCTTGCCTAGCCTAGGAAGGGGACTCATAGCGATGAGTTTGAATAGTGCATATAAGGTTTTGATGCCTGTATATGCAAATGGGACACATCATGCTAGAACTGACCCAAGCTTCAAGATATGAATACTATTCCTGGAGTAATGAGACCAACCCACAAGCACAACATACAAAAACAATGACCATGTCTACTCTAGGTGTTGTCCGCGACTTACCATGATATAATGAGATCAAGGTAGCTTTGGAGATGACTTAGAGTGAAACAAAAAGATAAAAATCAATAATCAAAAAGACCAACGAAAAGATACAAATAGCCTTTGTGTACTCTTGCCAAGAGACATGTTGATAGGATGACAGATTCTTGTCCATCGTAGGAACGATATATCCTAGGATGCGAATTGGTTGGATTTTGTTGGATAAATTTTGAAAGGTGGGCAAAAGGACAGTCAGGCTATGTGTGGGATTATAGTTGGTATGTTGATTGATGATTCTTGCATTAGGGGACCTACTTCAAGCGTATATTTAGTTCAATGAATGGGGACCATCCAAATGGGGTGGATGGGTGCATCTTAGGTACCTAAGTACTGGAAACTTCCTTCGTATTCCAGACTGCCTACATACCCTATGTCCACGGGATCAAGGTACTTTCAAGATGCGGGAGAGATGAATATGTAGTTCTGGTGAGACTTGATGATGTGGGAATGGTTTAGGATGGTTGTGATGGTGAGGATTGATGTATGTTTGATGATTGCGAGTTGCAGTGAGATCGATGTATGGGGTGATTTGCGGTGAATTTGTGTTGTTTTTGAATTTTTTGTGTTTTCTATTATTTTTTAGATTTTTTGATTTTGTATTGTTTTTGGATTTTTTTATATTTTCAGCTATACAAATGGAAGCTTACAAGGATCCTCGTTCCATGGATTAACCTTTAGATGGGATATTGCGAGGCTAAGCAATAGGATTCAATGTTTCACAATTCCAAGCCATGGAATGTGTACGATATGGAGTATTGTGGTGGAAAGAGGACTTATTAGATGGTAGAACCGGCCACTACACATGGCGCCTAAAACAGGTTTTCACCATGGTACTTATCCAAGGCATTGCCGAAGTGATTTTCACCATTAGAAGTTTTTTTATTGCACTCAGGTTTTTTTCTTGATTTTTTGATTTTTCTATTTTATTTTTATTTTTTGATTGGGGTACTGGATGGGTTATGCATAGAATTTCTTCAGATGTAGGATATTCATAAGTTCATCTAGAGGCTGCTCCTCAGGTGTGGCAAGCTGATATGCTCCTAATCCATAGTCAGCTATGATGACATAAGGTCCCAGCCAGTTGAGCTCAAACTTTCCTTTCTTAGAACGTTCCTGCAAGTTCTTTTGATTTTCCATAAGGACAAGGTCACCTACTTCAAATTTTTAGTTTCTAATTCCCTTGTTATAGCTTCTCCGGAGGTGATTTTGATAGGCCTACAGGTCGTTCAATGCATTCAAGCGTTTCTCATCTAGTAACTTGAGCTGATGCAACCTTGTGCCTCCTCATCAGTGATTATGTTTTGCAGGGATAGTCTTAGGGATGGGAGCTCAACCTCAATAGGTAAAATGGCTTCAGATCCAAATACTAGGGAAAATGGAGTGGCTCTTGTATGGGTGCGAATGCTTGTGTGGTAGGCCCATAGGGTGAGGTTGAGTTGGAGGTGCCAGTCATGGCCAACTTCATTGACTGTCTTCTTTAGAATGAGGAGGATGGTTTTATTTGACACCTCTGCTTGACCATTTCCTTGAGGGTAATATGGGGTGGAGAAGTGGTGTCTGATTTCAAATTTTTTGCAGAAAGTGTGAACTTCTTAGTTCTTGAATAGTTTTCCATTATCGGTGATGATGGAATGAGGGATACCATAGTGGCAGATGATATAGTGGAGGATGAATTTTGATATTTGGGTTCCAGTGGTGAAGGTGAGTGGTATTGCTTCCACCCACTTAGTGAAATACTCGGTAGCAGTGATTATGAACTTATGGCCATTGGAGGATGGGGGATGTATTTTCCCTATGAGGTCGAGTCCCCACTGTGAGAAAGGCCACGGCGTCATGATGGGTTGCAATTCCTATGCTGGTGTGTGAATGAGATCGCCATGTTGTTGACATGGTAGGCATTTCTTGATAAACTGGTAGGCATCTTGCTCCATGGTTGGCCAATAGTATTCAGACCTCAGGAGCTTTTTAGCAAGAGCAGGTCCACTTGAATGTGCCCCATAGATGCCTGCATGTACCTCTTCCAAGGCCACCTCAGCTTCCCTAGAGTCTAAACATCATAGAAGCATGCCATCAAGACTCCTTTGTTATAGGGTATCTCCTACAAGGATGAAGCGGGAGGCTCGGCGGATGAAAGATTTTCGTTGTGAGGTGGATAGGTTAGGGGGGATGGCATTATCATGGAGGTATAGGTAGGTTTCTTGATACCATGGGGATAGGGGACCAATGACTTCACACACTAATTCTAATTGAGGAACATCATATGCTAGGATGGGTGGTTCTTTGATCAGGAACTCACATTTCTTGCTATCTTTTTTCATGTCGACGAGGGACCCGATGGTGGCCATGGCATCTGCGGCTTTGTTGTTGAGCCTTGGGATTTGCTCAAAGTGGATGTCATCAAAGTAGTCTTTGAAGTCATCAACCATCTTCTTATAAGGCAGGAGTTTATCGTCCTTGGTCTTGTACTCATTATTTACCTGCCGGATGACTAGTTGAGAATCTCCATACACAGTCAGTTTCTCAATTTTCCATTTGATGGCCATTCAGAGACCTGTGATAAGGGCCTCATACTCTGCTACGTTGTTTGTACATGGGATGTGATTTTGAAGGACTTAGGGATTGTGTCACCTTGAGGGGTAACAAACAGGATGCCTGCCCCCAGCCTCTGTGTGTGTATGATCCATCAAAGTACATTTTCCATGTTTTTGTGGCCGGTGCTATGGTCAAGATGGCTTCATCAAGGAATTCTGCCAATGTAGGATATTCTGCAAGAATGGGTGCTTCGACCAGCTGATCAGCAATAACCTATCCTTTGATGGCTTTTCTCTCAGTATATTCGATGTCAAATTTAGTGAGTATCATGACCCATTTTTCCATTCTCCCAATAAGAGCAGCTCTGTTTAGTAGATACTTCAGTGGATCGATCTTGGCGATGAGCTTGGTCTTGTGATTGAGCATGTAGTGTCTTAATTTTTGTGAAGTAAAGACCAGGGCTAGACATGCTCATTCAATTTGTGTATAGTTTAGCTCATATGAGATCAGGGTGCGGCTGATGTAATAGATGGCTCTTTCCTTCCCTTGTTCATCATGTTGTGCTAGTAAGGCTTTGATGGCTGTCTCTATTGCTGAGATGTATAACAAGAGGGGTTCTCCTTGCCTTGGTGGAGTTAGAATGGGGGGATTGGCTAGATAATCTTTTAGCTGGTCAAAGGCAGCCTGACACTGAGTGTTCCATGCAAACATTGTATCCTTTATGAGCAGATGTTGGAATGGTTGACATTTATCAGCCAATTGAGCAATAAACCGCCAAATGGATTGGAGTTTCCCTTGCAGACTTCTCAACTATTTTAGGGTTTTCAGAGGAGGCATTTAAATGATGGATTTGACTTTTGTGGGATCTACCTTGATTCCTCTTCTGGAGATGATGTATCCCAAAAGTTTTCCAGAGGTGACGCCGAAGACACATTTCTTTTGATTTAAGTGAACATTATATTGTTACAGTTGGTCAAAGATCTTCGCTAAGACATCTAGGTGTTTCTCCCTTGTCTTTGATTTGCCTAGCAAGTCATCCACATAATCTTCCATGATGTGGTGGAAAAGGTCATGGAAGATGACAATCATAGCTCTTTGATATGTAGCTCCATCATTTTTTAGGCGAAATGGCATTACGACCCAGTAGTATGTCCCCCATGGACATATAAAAGATGTCTTATGCTGATCCTCTTTGGTAATTCTGATTTGGTTATACCCTGAGAAACCATCCATGAGGGATAACATCTCATGTCCTGCTGTAAGATCCACTATCATGTCGATGTTGGGTAGTGGGAAGTCATCCTTGGGGCAGGCTCTATTAAGGTCCCGAAAGTCAATGCAGTAGTAGATGCGGCCATCTGGTTTGGCTACTAGTACTAGGTTGGAAACCCATTTGGGATAATCAATTGGTCTGATGAACCCAACTTCTAGTAGTTTCTTCAGTTCTGCTTTGACTAGGAGGGCCACCTGGGGGTTCATTTTCCTAAGCTTCTGTTTGACTGGTTTTGCATCAGGTCGTACTGCAAGGTGATGGACAACCAAAGCAGGATCAAGCCCTGGCATGTCTGCATAGGTCCACGCAAAATTATGATTTCTGCATGTGAAGAAGGTCAGGAATTTTTCCTACTCTTGTGTGCTGAGAGATTCTACCCTGTAGGTGATTTTTAGTTCTTCTTCTGTCCCAAGATTCATCTCCTGAGATGGCTCTACCAAGACAGGTGATCTGTCTGGATATACTTTGTCTATCTCAGGAAGGCCCATGCTTCTATCTCCTAGTGCCTCATGAAGGTTTTCACCAGGAGATACGTCTTTTGTTTTTACTTTTTTGGGATCTGACACTGCCGCAAAATGATTTTCACCATCAGATCCATGTTTGATTTTTATATTTTTATGACTGGAAGCAGGGGTTTTCTCCCTGAAATAGGCAGCTAGATCAAGTTCCATGATGTATCCTACTCTGTGATTTCCTAGGGGGAAGTGATCTCTGACCCCCATCATTTTAGCGATGTCCTCATTGTTTGGTGCTACGTCAAAGACAGGAGGTCCCCGTTGGTCCCAATCTATGAGGTCTGGGTATACAAGGGGTAAGTCATTGGAGGAAGAGGCTAGGGTGGTGACTGTGTAGATGGTGCATATGGATGAGTCGAAGAAATTGGTGAAATCACTAAAGGAATCTTGATGGCCCATTTCGTTGACATTTTTGACTTGAGGGGAGACCGTAGCAACCTCGGCTAAGATACATTCGTCAGTAGTTAGGATACGTTGTATCCCAATCCTTGGGTATATGGATTTCTTGTCACTTGGACTGGTTCCACGATCCCCTGCTCATGAAGGCTGATATCGCCTTGTCCTTTATAACCCATGCTTTTGACAATTTCTGACCCTTTACCATAGATTTATGTTGGTATGGTAGGAGCTTCCTACTCAGATTCTTTGTCCTTATATATCTAGGATGAGATGTCTTCGAGCACATCCTAATCTAGGAGATGTTTCTTTTCAAAGATGGGTGATGTTTTACACTTGATGACGACTGTGTTGGTTTCTTCTATCTTTGGGATGCCAAATGTTTTAGGATTGGGTAATGTGCCCACATAAAAGGTACCGTGTAGGTCATATTCACCACATCCCGTGTCACTAAGCTTGATCTTGACCTCGGGCGGTGGTGGTGTTTGAGATGAAGTGGTGGCAATGTTGGCGAGGTCAATATATGAGGTGGAAGTGGTAGGACTGGCTTTGGTGGTGGCTTTGTTGTATGGGCAGAAGGTGTGGTCATGTCCTTCCAAGAAACTGCAATATTGGAAGGGGTGGGGGTCGGCGTAGATGGTTACCTCTGTGCCGTTGTGAGGGAACTTGAGGCATTGATGGAATGTAGATGGGACCACCTGCATGGCATGGATCCATGGTCGGCCGAGAAGAATGTTGTAGGGGAGGTCAACATCAAGGACCTGACATTTTGTTTCCAGTATTTTCTGTCCCACTTGAATAGGGAGCTTGATGGTGCCTTCAGATAGCCATTCAGTGTCATCAAACCCTTTGATTGTGATGCACTCATTGGTGTCTACAACCACATCTAAGTACCCCAAGTGTTTTAATAGTTTAAGAGTGCATATGTTTAGGTCGGAGCCACCATCTATTAAGACTCTTTTGATGATGTGTTTGTGGATACAGACTTTGATGTGTAGGGGGTCATTGTGTAGGTGTTCAGAAGTAGGAAGATCCTTTTTAGAAAATGTGAGATGGTGAGGTGTGGCGATATGTACTACCATGGCTTGGAATTGGGTCACATTCAATTTGGTGGGAACTTGAGTTTCCAAGAGTGCTTTGTCAAGGACATCTTTGTGAAGGGATGATGTGCAGAGCAGCTCAAGGATTGAGATTTGTGCGGGGGTCTTCCCTAGATGTTCTAGGAGGTTGTACTAATTGGTAGGTGATGGACATGTGGTTGGACAAGGGGGGAGGGAGTTTGATGTGGATGTAGGTGTTTGATCAGTGGTAGGGGTTGTGTAGATGGACACATGGCCACGACGAGTTGTGACGATGCAATCGGGTGCTTGTGCCCGAATGGTGATTGTGTTAGCATGGTGAGATGATGGCTCTATCCGCCCTATGATAGAGTCATAGGATGCAGGTGGTGGGGTGATGTTGTATGCTTGATTGGATGAGGATGCTTTATTATGGTTGGGCAATGGATCCTTGTAAGCTCCAAGATTAGCATTTGGTGATGGTTGGGTGCTCTGATCGAGGCTGACTTGATTTTGATCAATAAGGTCTTGCACGCAATGTTTCAATTTCATGCAATCAGCGGTTTTGTGGCACACAACGCGGTGGTAGTCACAATAATCATTTTCATTGTACCACACGGCTTTGAGCTCATTCTCTTGATGGGGTCTGACAGGTGGGAGTGTTATCAAACCTTTCTTGAGACATCTGTCGAGGATGTCCTCGATGGGTTCCCCTAAGGGTGTAAATTGCCTTCGAGGTTTGTTTTGTTTATTTTGCCCCCTTTGGTTATTTGCATTGGTTGTATATGTATGTGTGGGTGGTTGATTCTGTATATGTTGGACAATTTTCACATCTGTGACACCGTCGTTCAAGGTGTTCTTGTTATTCCCCCAATAGCATGGTTTACCATTTGATTGTGTGTTAGCATTGTTGTTTGTGTTGGGGGTGTTGATATGGAGTTTGTTGTTGTTGTTGTTGGACATGTAGTCATATAATTTGATCGTGCCCTTGGCGATGAGAGCCCGTTTGATGGTTGTAACTTTGTCGATGACTTCTTCAAAAGTAGATGCACAAAGGATTTGTAAATGGAACCCTATTTCTTGATTGAGGTTAGTCACAAACATGGTGACCAGTTGTTTTTCAGGAATGGGCCAAGGGAGTTTTCTTGCTAAGCTTCTCCACCTCTGCAAGAAGGAAGCGAAGGATTCTCCACTTTTTTGTTTTGTGTTGCAAAGGTCAGTCATAGATATTTCATGCTTGAAGTTATAGGATAAATTATTTACAAATGTTTTCGCAAGCTCAGGGAATGACCTAATGCCTGGGGGAATATGTGCGAACCACTCAACGGCTTGTCCACCAAGACTTCTTGGAAATAGTCTCATTAGGTATGTATCATTGTTTGAGACTTCTAAGCAAGCGAGGTAAAACTCCCTAAGATGATCCCTAGGGTTTCCCTTTCCATTGTATTTGTCGAATTTTGGCGTTTCAAAATCCTTAGGGAAAGGGGGCATGTACAATGTCCAATCAAATGGATAGGGGCAAATATCCTCAAAGGAATAGTGTTTGTGGTTTCCCCCAGTTTGCATATCATCTACCTTTTGGATCAAGGCCTGTACAATGGTTATGAGATCCGGCATAGGTGGCGGTTGAGGTGTGTAGGTTTGTTGATGGGTGAGGTGTTGGAGATTGGGTGGTGTTTGATGTTGGAGGTTTTGGGAAATTGTGCTTTGGTACTGTGGGGTGATGTGTTGGTTGGTTTATGCGAGATGTTGTTAGTAAGCGTGGAGTTGTTGGAGAATATGGGGGGGTATTTGGGGATTGGGGTTATGATGTGTTGATGATGCTAGGGGTCTATGTAGATATGTGAGATGAGAAGGATTGATAGTGGATGTGTTGACGTTAGATGGGTTAATGTGAGATGTGTTGGTCATGTTTAAAGGTGGTTGTGAGAAGAATTGTCGCATGTATGATATGGTTTGAGGGTTAAGTGGAGGCACACTTGTGGAAGCACTTGCGTGCATGAGGTACCCTTGTATGCCCAAGCTGATTTGTGGAATGGAAGAGTTTACGGTAGTCATGGAAGTGGATGTGATGATGGGTTGGGAAGTGGTAGGATTGGAGACACTTACAGGGATTGTAGATGTGGTGACATTAGAGCTTGTGGTGGTGGTAGATACGGTGGGTGTTGAGGTTTGTGAGATGATAGGTTGGGTGTTTGATGTAGATGATTGGGAGGATGTGGTAGTAGTGATGTTAGAGGTGGATGGTTGTGACGATGTCGTGTTGTGAGGTAGTTGAGCACCAATTTTGAGGAGATAATCAAGATATCTATTTGGATCTGATCTTAGGATTTTGTCAAGTAGGTCCATGCTATCAGTGTCTTCTGTAAAGCTTAAGACATCTAGTTCATCTTGGGACATGGTGGGGACATTTTGTGTTGGTGGTGGTGGTGGTGGTGGCGATTGTTGTAAGAAATGGAAGGGATTTTCATTTGGATTGTATGTCAAGATTTGGAAGATCGTAGGTAGGTTGAATGTTCGGTTGATTGGTCTGTTGCTGTCGTTGGTTTTAGGCATTCCAAAATCTGCCATTACTTGATTCTTCTTGTGTTGTGATCTAGTTATGGGCATGCAAGTGTATGGTTTTTGATTTTGGAGATGGAGTGAAATGGGGATGGAGACCTTAGAGAATTTGAATTAAATTGTTGGACTCGAAAGAGGATCTGGTAGTGAGATGGAGTAGAGAAGAAGATGAAGGGATGATTGTAGTGTGATGAAAGATCTATAAGTTTTCAAAAAGGTGTTAATCTAAGGGTGATATGAGTGGACCGTATTGCCTTTTTGCACAAATTTGGACCAAAAGGTAGATGATGGATGATGTTTGTTTGAGGATGGTTTGATGGAAGAGACTTTAGATATTTCAATTTTGATGTTCAATGTGAGAGATTAGGATGATGTTTTTCAAAAGGATTTTGATGGTCAACAAATTAAGCTTAGGTAAGATCTAGATTTGTGGTCGCACAAATGGATGTTTTTCTTTGTTTGGGGTAGACTAATGACCTTATACAAAGAAGGATAATTATTTCACTTGAAAGGTTGACTATTGACTCTCCAAGCAGAATATGATGTGAATGATGAAATCTAGATCTAGATTTAGCTCAAAGGGATGACAAGTTTTGGATTTTTGATGATTTTTTTGATAGGTGTTTTGATTTGGAAGATTTTGGATATGTTTTTGGATTTTGGAATGATTTCTTGTGACAAGGATTTTTTTGTTTTGGTCCAAAAAGGTATGCAAAGATTAATGAGGATGAATGGATACGAAATTTGAGTGGATTTGATATAGCAAAGGGTCCAATAATGATAATTATTGATTCTCTAAGGTCAAAATGAAGGTATGATTTGGAAAATTTGAGGAAATGGATGGGGGTACTGACATTTTTTTTTTGGAATGTGAATATGGATTATGGCAGAGCAGGTCCTAAAGATCACAATGGAATTGGTCTTAGTTTCAGGCAAGTCAATCTGCAAATAGCACCAATCCACAGGTGAAATGGTGCCAAAAGCAGATAGAGATGGTGCTGAAACAGGGTAGTGTTGGTCAAGGCTCTAAAAAAGATAGATTTTGATGTCAAATTTGGATTTGTTTTGACTTAAACTTTGATCAAATGATTCTCATTGTCTCTTGGCAAGTTTTTTGAAAACAACTTAAGCACAATAACACACAATAACCAAGATTTTGTTTGTGAAAAGACGTGTGATTTTGTTAAACAAGCACTTTGCACAACCTAAGGCAAAGATATGACAGTATTTGTTGAATCCCCTAGTTGCGCCTATTCAAAGTGGGTAGATCTAGGATCTTGGTAGTACTAGCTCCTCCTTACAATTGCACACACTTCTCATGCATACCAAGATCTGGGTTTCCATGAAGGCTTGTCCCTGCTACCTCAGCTAAGAACCGCATGAATCAGGGCCGCTTCAAAGGTTTCCCTTCTACGTCAACAAATAGAAAGATTTTGGCTTGCTAAACAAAGGTTCATAGTAAGTGCATTCATTTCAGTGGCCATATGTGCGGCAACACTACTCTTCGTTATGGAGTCTCCCAGCCTCCAAGGGTTACACCTTGGAGGGTTTTGGGGGAGGTTGGCTGTTGGTATGACACAACAACACCTGTTGCTTGTGACTTTCGTCACAAACACCTTATTTTATATAGTGGCTCAAAAGAGCTTGGCTTTAGCTTGTTGCCACTTGGGTCATTCCCACCTTTCAAAGCGGGGTGGCAGGCCCTCTAAGGATTAACAAAAGCAACACAATCACAAAAATACTTTTGATCCCCAAGTTCATACAAAGACACAAGGGGAGAGCATATGTATTATTTATGCTTGCATCACACTAAACATGGTTCATTTTAGCTCTTTGGATTATGTTGGGGGTGATTTATGCAAGTGTTATGAAAAGCTTTTGATTCCCAAGGTCACCAATGGTGCGAGGGAAGAGCATACACTTTTTCACACTACAAGCAAAATCACAAAAACACTTCACACAAATTAGATTGGTTTTCTTTGTTTATATGAGTGAAGAATGCAGATTGTTGTTCTTTTTAATCCAATGAGTTTATTTGATGCACTTTGTGGTTCTTTTTAAAGCCCAAAGTTGAAATGTTTTGATAGTTGTTGGCACACACTTGTTAATTTTAGAACACCAAATTGAAATGCTTATTCTAAACTAAGGCACACACACACAAAGATTTGTTTGTTGGGTTGTTTGATCAATTTTTATTGCACCAAATCGAAATGTTTTGATTAAGCTAACATGCAAGGGTTCCTTTTAGTTTCCAAATGAAATGTTTGCTAATCTAAAAACACCCTGCAAAAAAACTTGTTAGTGTCCGCAAGATGATGTTGATGACCTGCAAACACTTGTTAGTAACTGCACAGGACGCAAAGTCAGTTTGTACAAATAGCGCTAAAACAGAGTCCTGATAGCACCACTGCAGACAGAAAATGGCGCTACTAACAACAACTTATCAAGAAAATCTAACCCTAGATAGATAGCGTTGATTCATAAATATGCACTAATATCAGATACAGAGTGTGCCAAAGTGTAATATAGCGCTACGAAATGATACAAAAGGTGCCAAAACAGAATATAGCGCTACAATGAGATATAGAAGGCATTGAAATAGTAAATAGTGCCAATATGGGTATCATAAGGTGCCACTATGGGTATTGTCAAGTGGTCTGGTCATGATTGCAAATAGTACCAATCTGGGTTCTAATAGTGCCAATACGAGCTTGCACACGTCCGTCCTGCAAAACAAAAGGTTTTTCTGACCAAAACAGAGACTTAGACTATAAAACAGAGACCTTGTTAGCTTGGCTAACCTAATGAAAGGAAAGCAAGACAAATAAGAATGTCAAAACATGTGTTTGTTTCGTTAGGAAAATTTTGGCATAACCTCCCCTTCTTCTTCCAATATTCCTGCAAAATAGAGAGCAATTAGATAGAAAAATATAGTAAGAAGAACATAGGTAAAATAGACATGTGAGTGAGTCTTAAGTTAGAAAGTTGCTGCCCAAAATAGCGCTAAAACAACATATAGCGCCAAAATACGCCAGAGATAGTGCCACTGCGCAGATGGATAGCGCTAGTCCTGCAAAATCACGTCTTCAAAACAAAAACTCACAAAAGAAGATTAGATATGGGCCTTGTGGGTCCCACCAGGCGTACCAATGTGATTAGGAGATTCAAGTCAAATGCAAAATACAAACCAAATGCATAATAAAATAAAGAGTTATACCTAGACATGAAAACCCAATCTCATAAAAAAGGGAGAAGAATTTTGCACCCAAGAACTCCTAGACTTGATATTCCCTAATTTATAAATGAAATGTGAAATGCTCTAACTCAATTGCAACTCACTAATTAGCTCAAGAGATATTTGGGCATGGTAACATTACATAAAACTTGGATCTCAAAATGGGTTAAGAGATGTATTTATAGAGATTTTGGGGGGATCTTGATCCAAGGGTGGAGATTGATTTAGAAGATCAATGGTGGAGGATAAAAGTGATGTGGAGGGCCTAGATTTGATCTTGGAGGAATGGAGGGCTAGGAATAAAAGTAAATATTTTATTCATTTTGGGGAAAGGAGGAATTAAATGAGTATGGGTGAGATAGAATATTTATGAATTAAAGATTCATATGGGGAATGTAAAATGAATTAAAAATTTATTTGGGGATAAGTGGAAATAAATGAAGTATGGGGGTGGTAAGGGGTTGTAAGAAGAATTAATTGTGATGTAGGATATATTGAAATAAAAAATTGACTTATGTGGATTTATTTCAATTTTTTATTTGGAGGATGTGGATAAGGGTGTTAAGCTAGGTTTGACCACCCAAATGAGAGGTTAGGATTAATTAAATACAGGTTTTATTTAATTAATCCTAGGGCTAGGATGAGGTAGGCTAGGGTAGGTAATTAAATAATAGCTATTTAATTACCTAGAGTAGGGATAGGTCAATTAATAGGCTGAATTAATTAGTTAAACATGATTTAGCTAATTAATTAGATTTAGTGAGGAGGGGAAAATTGATTAAATAAACATTGCATATTTATTAAATCAATTGGCTAAGGTTTGGACTATTGAATTAATGAAATTAATTCAATTGTTGGGATAAAATGATGGAAAATTAGGTGATGAAGGGGTAATTAATTAAATAAAAATTCAATTAATTGATTAGAAGGGAAATTGGTATGTTTAGGGATGTTGGGAGTAAGTTTGATGGTAAAGGACATTTTTAGGTGTCTACAGAATTGAAAGAAATAAGAAAAGGTATGAGAGCAAGCCTAGAGTTCCAAAGTGTTGGGTGAATATTTTGTCGTTTAGCTAACTAACAACAAAATGGTTATATCACCATAGCTATAATGAGATAAAGTCTCTCCTCTCTGCAAGGGGAGGTTCCCTCTAGATGATGAATTATTTCTAATAAATAACTTTTAACACTTATATAAACTAGAACTATGCTTGGGGTGTTTTCATTGCATCCTATTCTCTTTTTTTAGAATAGATGTTTTTCTCTTCAAAATGATAACTTCAACAGAAATGATATTTAATAACTTCTAAACTAAGACAAACCATAGAAACACAAAGTCTCCTATTGCTTGAGTTATTTCCCACAAATAAACTTGATTGAATTCAAATGTAGCTCAAAGTCTCCACTCTCATCCAACATGATATAACTAGATTGAACACAACAGTTTACAACACAAAGTCTTTAAACAATTCTATTCTCACAAATGTAAACACAAACTTCTATAATGAGAAAATAGCACAAAGTCTATTTATCCAGAACAAAAATACTTCTCTTAATTTTTAATAAAACTCCACGTTTCCATAAATGATTCAATATAACATAACACCAATGACGTAAGAACACTGATATCATAAAACAATATGATTCAACTCAAAGTTTGATAATCAAACTGCTCGCTTATATTAATATTTGCTTGAAAATTTGATAAACATGAAAATCTCAAAGTCTTGATATGTTTTCAATTTGGAAGAGTTTCCTTGCAAATAGATAAAGATAAAAAATTACAATAGAGGCCCTCTTTATTTATAGGGAAAGGCCTTGAGAAAATTTAGGAAAAACCTAACTACTTTGACTTATTAAAAAAGGAGTCCTTTTTTTAAAAAAAAAGGGGTAAAAACCTTATTGAAATTCAGAAAAGAGCATTATAAAACATCAAAGGGCCAAGGCCCCAAGAATCCATAAGAAGCAACCATACAAAGCATGAAACAACATCATACTTCACCAATACTATTCCCATCCTTGACAAGAATCCTCTCCAAGTCATGTCGGAGCTCATGAGGAACCTGCTTCCACTCATCAATCTTTGAGCCATCTAAATGCTCAGAAGCCCACTTAGCCAAATAATCTGCTGCCCTATTCCACTCCCTTGGAATATGGACAAAAGACACCATCTCCATCAAAGAATTTATCTGTAGAATTTGCTGCACCATCATAGCCAACTGCCAACTAATATCAAATACCTTATGTTCATTTAGTAAATTAATCAAAACGTATGAATCAGACTCATAGATAACCTTACACCATCCCAAAGCATAAGCCCTCTCCAAAGCATAGAGGATCGCCAAACCTTCCATAATGTTGATAGTCTGCAATCCTTCATGAATAGAAAAGAAAAAAACCACCGATCCTAAAAAATCCCTACCAGCCCCACCAATCCCAGTAGGCCCAGGATTGCCCCTTGAAGAACCATCAGTATTGAGTTTCAAAATGCCAACCGGAGAGGGTAACCAACCCCCCACCCTTTGAACTTTCTTTTTCACCCGCCTTCCTCTCGTGACACAAGCAGAAGCTGAAGACAACCCCTGAATACCCAATCTATCCACCAGCTCAGCATCCCCTTTCTCCAAAGGGAACACCACATCACACTTAGCTTCCACCATCTCCCGAATCATACCCATAATTTTGTGCCAAACTTGTTGAATCAACAACTTCTGACCTCAAAATATTCTTCGATTCCGTTCCAACCAAATCTGCCATAGTATGAAGGAAGGCCCAACATACCACACATCTTGCAAGAAAGAAGCCATAGAAGGAGGTCTACCTAGACTACTCCAAAAATCCACCAGGGAGGAAGCATGAACATAGGGGCTTTTCCAAACTCCCTACCAAAAATGCCAAAGTTGCAAAGTGAAGGGACAATGGAAAAACAAGTGAGAGGAGTCCTCCTCTTTACATCCACATAAAACACACATAGAAGGACCCTGAAAACCCCGCTTCTGAATATTATCCCATGTCAAGAACCTAGTCCAAGCCAAAGTCCAAATAAAGTAGTTACACTTCAGCCAAGAAAGCTCATTCCACACTTTCTTCCACTAGTGAACCTCCACCCCATCTAGCCGGTGAGATAACACCTGATATCCAGAAGCAACAGTATAGACACCCTTAGGATTAGGAGACCAAGAAAGAACATCCCCTTCCTGGAGGGAGCTACAGCATCTACGAGAAAGGATACTGTGAAGATCAACACACTCCTCCTCCATACCAACATCAGGCCACTCATCAGGATTCTTCCATCTCGCCACCACCAACTACCCATGAGAAGATAAGGACTTGAAGTCACTCACCCTTGACCATCTTGCCTCACAGAATCTCTGGCACAGAGTCACCAAATTAGGAAACTGAGAAACAATGGGAGGAAAACTATCCCAAGAATCAGACCAAAAATGAGCTTTCGTCCCTCTTTTATAAATCCAAAATAAGCTATCCTTGACAAGTGTAGCCCCTTTCTTGAGCGTACTCCAAATCACCAACCCTTTCCCCACTAAGGGATAACGAGGAATATCAATTTGAGGGATCCCTAAGAAGTATTTCTATGTTAATATCCTAGCCCAGATCCGATCCTACTCCACACACCACCGCCAATACAATTTAGCAGCCAGTGCCATCCCAGACAATGATGACTACCTTAACCCAAGACCACAAAATAGGAGTCCTTATTGACTTGGGACTTCCTATATTTTTACATGTAATTACATATGAGAAAAGTACATGTAAATATGTCCAAAACTAAATGAAAAGTACATATAAAAATACAAAAATATACTAAGGCAAAGATCAAATATTTCAACTCCCACTGGCATCCTTCTTTGCTAGCCCTTCATACATTGTGTGAGGCCTACTTTTTACACTACTGTTCATGAGACTATTTGCAGTGCTATTGCTACTACTTTTATATTGAGAGACTATTGATCCTAAATCTGGTTTATTTAACCTAATTGATTTTTTAAGAAAATAATTGTGAAAAGGTAATTAGATGTTGCTTTTAAGAAATGATGAATGGATAAACATTAGAAATGGAACTTTATTGTGATTTCAGTATGATTATATGGTGGAATACTTAGATATGCTTGTATTTAAGTTGCTTCGGCTATGATATATTTATCTGTTATTGACTTCGAGTTTGAGTGTGCAGGTATTGCTAACGAAACCACATATACAGGAGATCATTCCATACCCTATGTTGTATCCCTTGTGAGCCGATCTAGTTCCATGAGGAACTAAGCTCAATCTCGTGTTTGGAGAAATGTTGTAATGTTGTAATGTGTTATTGTTGCATGAGGTCAAGGGAATTAGGGCTACCTTCTGATTTACTTATATTGTGATAAGTGTTGTAAGAAATGTTGTTTTAAATCTTATTTAAACTTTATTTCTTTTAGACCCTTTCCTTGTGTTTTTACTTGACTCTGGGAGTTCTAACTAGGCAAAAATCAACCCTGGGTTATACCCCATGGGTCTAGGGACCTTTTTGACTAGGATAACCTTGGGTTAACCTCCATTTAGTCACTTAAACTTCACAGTGAAGTTAAGTGACGAATTTGGAAGCATGGGGACAATGGGATGAGTGGAATCCACACTCAGGCCCACTTCCAAGTCATGGAACAACTCCATGATCCCCTAATAATGGAGTGCTTGTCTCTTTGTGCCTCTCTTTTGGTGGGGTTCCCCTTAATAAGGGTGGTGTGTCTTCCACTCCCCTTTTTATTTATATTTTACTTATTGTATTTTATTTTTACATGTGGGCTATAATGGGGGACCTCTTGAGTGGGGTTAATTGTTGTAAGTCCACTAGGATAATGGATGAGTTGTGGGATTAGTTGTTTAATGCCACTTGGGAAATAAGGAAATGGAGGGAATTAGTTTTAAAAGTGAGAGGAAGGAGAGAGTGAGGGGGTTGGATTATTGTGGAAAGAAGGAGAACTTGGAGGAGGAGGCTAGAGTGGAGCTCTTCATCAAATTTCATCCATAATTGGGCTTGAGAAGGTTGGTGAATAAGACTTCTCACTTGTATGATCTGTTGCTTGTTATGTATGTTTTGTTCTTGCTTGATGAATGAGATTTCAAATGTCTTCTGTGTGATTTTTTGTTATTTGGAGTATGTGTTGGGTGTTGAAAGAGCTCCTTCCAGTTGGAAGGCAGTGTTCATCATGTATAGGGAAGGGAAGGTGTGAACCTCCTCGGGTGTCTTTCTTGTTTTCTTGATATATGAAATGCCTTGAGGGCATGTTGGTACTTTAGAGCCAAGAGGGCTTTATGGCTTTGAGAGCCTAATTGGGATATCCCTGGAAGTTTGATTAATTGGATGGCTTGAGGCCATGTGATAAGTTGTGACAAATGTGTAAAGAATGACACCTTGAGTGAGAGAGTCTACTTCCCTACCCTCCCTGAACTCACCTCAGCTGAATCTTTGTATTGTGAGTAAACCATGGGAGTGTGTGTTATTTGCTTTGTTTGTTGTTATTCAATGTTGTGAAGTGTTTTGGTCTATTCTACCCTGGGTATGTGGATGGTCTCCCTAGCTCAGGGGTGACCCTCTTGGGGGTCTATGGTAGGGAGGAGAGCTAGATGGTTGTTGTTTTCTCCCTTGTTGTCATGCCGGTTAATGTTGAAGCGTGTTAAGAGGATTGAAGAAATTTTGTCTTGTTAAAGAAAATGTACTATCTTCCTATTTGTAATGAGAGCTTGGTCTCTTTAAATTTCTTCCTGTAATAGTTTCTTTTGATGAGGAGAGATTGCTCCCTGTGTAAGTTGTAGAAAAATTGTATTGGGAGAAGAAAGTAAATCCCTCCCTTAGAGTGTTTTTTGAGTTGTGGGATTTTTACAGTTGTATGTTCTTGATTATCTAAATTGTAAATTGTGAGAATGGTTGTTGATCTGGATCAGTTGTTTAAATATATCTCTTGTTCTATTAGTGAGAAGGTTATCTCTACAGTATTATGAAGGATGCAATTTTGCCCTTGAAAACAAAACTAAAGCTTGAGTTAAGTATGCAATGGGAACTATCTAAATCAAATTTACCTGATTGTTGTGTGTTATTGAAATGAAAAGATCTACTAGACCCTATATTTACTCTTCATCATTAAATTTATTCGAAATGAAATGCAAACTTAATAGATTAAATTTTAGTTGGTAAATACATAATAAAAAGGTTAGTGTTTTTCTGTTCACTTAAACATTTGTTACATTGGAAATAAAAATGTTAGAGATAGTGTGGAAAAGAATTACTATGGAAATTCGTTATATATTTGTTTTTAATATTAAATGAAGATTGTGAAAATCGGATACACTTGCATTTGTATATTTTTGTTATTAAATGATGTTGTGAAATTTTGGGATACGTGTATATATATATACATATATATATACACACATATATATATACATATATATATATACACACATATATATATATATATACATATATATATATACACATATA
This sequence comes from Cunninghamia lanceolata, assembly GCA_027924645.1. Taxonomy (NCBI): domain Eukaryota; kingdom Viridiplantae; phylum Streptophyta; class Pinopsida; order Cupressales; family Cupressaceae; genus Cunninghamia; species Cunninghamia lanceolata. Next base: position 4,616,280 of record BSBN01000013.1, on the reverse strand, counting down.
TATATATGCATATACATATATATTTAATTAGTTAAATTAAATGAAATTGTGAAATTGATATATATATATATATATTTAAATTTATTTTTATTTAAAATTTCATAATAGCATATGCGACGGAGGAAGAGAGGATCGCAGCTTGCATTACACAGTTGAGACTAAATATGAAATGGTGGGGGGTTTAAACCCCCCCCACCGAACCTTAGTATATGGAGGGTGTGGGGAGGGGCGAAGCCCCACCCACACCCCATGAAGTGGGATGTGGGTGGGGCTCCGCCCCTTCCCACATCCCCCACTCCATATAACCCCCACGGCCTGCAACAGGCCCACACCCCGTCTGAACCCCGCTTCCCCCCTTACTCCCGCTGCCATCCATCCACTGCACGGTTCCCTTCACCTGTGTCCGCCGCCCGTGCCTCCCCACTTCCCACACCCTTGCGACAGCACTGCCACCTCCATTCGGCCTGCACCCAACTCAGATCCGCCGCCGCCGTAGTCTCTATACCCTGCAACAAAACAATCAAACACAACAAGAAGTTTAGGGTTATTAAACCCTCTTCCTATGAGTTGGAATTCCATATTAAAATGGTATTAGCTATAAGTGGTGTTTCCACTAACCTTACTATATAAACAATTATATATATATATATATATATATATATATATATATATATATATATATAACTATATATATGTATATTTATATATATTAATTGTAAATGAATGAGCTTGCACTAAAAGGTTTATATATATATATATGAGTGGAGTTTCCACAACAAGATTTAAAAGGAAATTATATATATAAGGATAAACATATATATATATATATAGGGATATATATATGTATATATATGGACAATTTTAATGGGGCTATTGTAATTTGCCTTTATAACAAATTACATTAATTTCGTTGTAAGGAAATTGTGTTTTCAAGAATAGTATTTCTTTCTACTAATGAATTACCAAGGTATGGAAGATGATTTAACGTAAATAAAATTTAAATGCAATTACAAAAAGAAAATTAAGAAATACATAAACGAGCGAAATAAGCAACGTTTTAAAACAAATCGATAGAGGGATAAACAAAGATTGTGAGGCAGAATTTTAACAGATTGAGATAACCAATCAAAGATTAACCACCTACAAAGGGAATCCTAAACGAAGCAAAATGAACCGACTCAAATATAGTGATTGATATCAACATGCACATGTGTGTGGAATATTCCATAGCAACAATCACTTAGACAACTTAAACATACACAACCAAGCACGCTTACTCGTGCGATGGGGAGATTTCATGTAGTAAAGAAAAATTTTTGATAGTTCGTATCATGACCACATGTCGCATGTGGACATGAACACGTGTGTTTGCGTGTTGTGAACGCATGTGAAATGTGGGCATGACATTTGGTATCAGAGCACAGTCATTTTAAAACATTGGGCTTGTTTAGGCACATTATCACTTCCGCGATCACTTCCGCGACCAAACTGACTAGAGGTTACCTCATTTTGTAGGATGCCTCCCAGACGAGTTCGGCAAACACTATCCCGCCACACTCCAGCCACCAAGGTGCACACTGATTATTTAGCTATGGGACCAGATCAGCCAACCCCACCAGAACAGCCAATCCCACTAGTTCAGCCAGTTCTACAGGCACAACCAGTTCCTTAGGTACCGCAAGCACCACCAGCCCCACCAAATATGGGACCATAGATATTACAGGCCTTATAGGCTATCTTAGATAGGCTTCCACCGGCTATAGTTGAGCCACGCGTAGAGCCACATGTCGAGCCCTACGATGTTCTGCGAGAGGAGCCACGTGAGGAGCCTCGCGTAGAGCCACAGGGGGTACCATGAGTGGAGCCTTATGTTGAGCTGCCTGATACAGAGGAGGTTGGTTCGGCTGGCAGGGCCCGTAGCAGGAGCCCCACACATCATGCCAGGCATGACGAGATAGTGTGAGAAGAGCAATTTGGTCTCAGGCCTTATGATTGTCATGCAGATGAGCCTTACAGGGGGCGCAGTGATAGGGGAGATCCCATTAGGGACATAATGAGGTTGAACCCTCCTACTTTCATTGGAACCTCAGAGGGAGCCAAGACAAAGGCCTGGCTTATCAGTTTGGACAGGTGCTTCGCGTTGTGTCCATACGTAGGCAACATAAAGGCCCGTGTGACTATACACTTATTACGAGATGCAACAGCTACATGGTGGCGCACTGAGGAGTGCAAGCATCACTTTTCCCTAGACATGCTCTCATGGGAGACCTTTATTGAGTGCTTCAATGCGCGATATCTATCTGACCATTATAGACAACGTCATATAGACGAGTTTCATGACCTACAGTAGAGGGGACTCTCAGTGGCACAGTATGAGAGTAAGTTTACAGAGTTATCCAGATATGCAGAGTATCTCCATGACGAGAAACTCCTGGTGCATAAGTTTATCAGAGGATTAAACCACGATATAGCAGGACCTGTTTGGATGGCAGATCCCCAGACTCTGAGTGATGCTACCGAGAAGGCTTATATTGCTAAGGAGATTTAGGGACGAGGGCAGAGTTCTCACCCTCAGATCCAGGATCGGGGACAGCAGCAGCATCAACAGAATTTCTGTAGGCCAACACAGCCACCCCCTAGAGGAGGATACAGTTCAGCACCATTACCTCCTAGGCCCCCACAACAATAGTAGTCACAGCAGCAATAGAAAGCTAGAACACAATAGAAGTCATATGGGGGAAATAATAGAGGTTGGTAGCAGCAGGGTCCGCGTAGAGATCAGAGACAACAGGGACCACCTGCGGGACCCGCGAGGCCGCAGTAGTCGTATAGGGGTTCACAGGGGTCTACTGGTAGAATAGGATAGCAGCAGTCGAGTAGGACTCAGACTGTACAGGTTCAGGTTAGGGGCCTGTTGATGGTGGTTTTAGCACGCAACAACGCAGGTGTGATTGCTGGTTTCACACCTCTCTTGAAAAGTATCTTACCCTAGGCAAGACTACTCCAAGGATAATACAGCTAGGTCTTAGCTTGCTTGGAATTCCTCAATGGTTATGTTCTAGCTGTACCTGCAAGGGGTCTTACATGCAATCTGCAAATGTTCAGGTTTGGGGCAGCAAATACACATAAGTCTTATTATGATTTTCAGCTGGTAGACAAGGTAAGATGCTGCTGAAACTTTCTATTCTAACAACTAAACAGCGGGTTTAAAGAAAATGCAAAAGATTTAGGGTTAGAAGGAATCCTAAGTGACATTCACAATGTAAGGGTTATCCTTAGTAGACAAATATTCTAGACTTCAAACCAGTTCTCTGAGTTACCAAACTGAAATGGGTGTTACAGTGCTACAGAAAACGGTGCTATCTTCAATGGAAGTCGAAAGATTTTCAGACCACATTCAATCGTTAAATACCCAATAAATGGCGCAACTTAACTCATAAAATGAAGTTGAACTTTAGCACAAATAATAAGCCCAGGCTAACTTTACACAGTTATTTACCATCAGCAAATAACTAAAAGTATGGACTTGGAACATTCATCAAATACTGCAATAAACTATTAGCATCATAAAAGCACAGCTAATCTAACTATGGGAGAGCAAGAAGCAAACCATGAAGACCACAATGAATCGAAACAAGATGCAAATTCTCAGAAATACTGCAGAAACTTGCTTTGTATTTAATTCAAATGGCACAGAGTCAACAATTTGGCATCAAAATCTCTCTTACAAAAAGTTGAAATGGCAGCCCTTTATATAGAAAGCAGCATACCCTAGTTCTTCAAATGGATGGTGGAGATTAACTCAACACCGACGGTCCAGATTACATGGCATTTAATAAGATACATCAGTTTGTTACATTTTTGGATTTGCCCTTTGTCTTGTAGGAAAAAGACAAAATATAGGTTGCAAATACATTGAATCTGGACAAAATAGATACCCATTTGGTTATACATGATGAAAAGTCAATTTTCAAGGCCTAATAAAGCCAAAATAGAGTCACATGACACTTGAAAACTTGAGCTGATGTGGATCCACGGGATTCCAAGTGCTGACTGGATCAAAAAGGAGTATTCGGCACTTTATTAGTGAAGATATATCCAATTGGATGCTTTCTAGACTGATTCTTGATGACTGGCCTACTGGGACAGCTATATGCATGTCTTGGTGATCCAATCCAAGGTTATTTGAGTGGCATTTTGGGGAAAATATCAAAAATATAATTTTTGGTATTTTCTACATCGTAGTAAATTGCATTTTCAGAGGCCTTTAGAGCGGAATAGGGGCTCGAAACCTATCGGCAGCCTAGCATTAAGCCTAAGTAGCCGGGCAACTCAAACTAGACAACCGGTTTATCTTTCCAACGAGTCCAAGAAGTTTAAATTCTGATAAAATAGCTAGGAGTTATGACCCTCGGACTGGATCACTAGGACATTGGATTGGATCTGCAGGAACAACAGTGATTTGGCATGATCTTCTATGTCTTTTAGCTCCTGAGACTCATCTTTATCATCTTGGACATTATACTGACTTCCTTTTGCATTTGTAGCAGCAATTTGGTTGATAGAATGTCGATTCTACATCTCTGGATCAGTACTGCATATCTGTGTGTACATCCTTCCAAGACAGCTCTAGTTGGCTCCTTTGTGCTCTTAGACCTACAACAAACATGACCAAGCATCAATTTCATCATAAATAAGTCATTTTCCATCAATTTGGATCAAAACATGTCCATTTCCAGTCACGAATCAGTCAAAAACAACTCATTGTCAATGTCACCTTCTTGTAAACAACCTCTTAAATCTAGTGATTTTTGCATGATTTTCTGCATTTTTCATCATTTTTGAGTACCCATTTGGCCAATATATTGATCTAGGAAGTTTTTGCAGTCATTAGGATCCATTTGCAGACTTTAATTTCATGTTTTTCCAGCATTTTCTGTAAAAAGCAGGATTTTTGGGTCCGTCCGACCTTAGCGCGGATTTTGGGTCCATCCGACCTTAGCGCAGATTTTGGGGTTGTCCGACCTTAGCGTGGATTTTGGGTCCATCCGACCTTAGCGTGGATTTTGGGGTTGTCCGACCTTAGCGCAGATTTTGGGTCCGTCCGACCTTAGCGCGGATTTTGGGGTTGTCCGACCTTAGTGCAGATTTTGGGGTTGTCCGACCTTAGCGTGGATTTTGGGTCCGTCCGACCTTAGCGCGGATTTTGGGGTTGTCCGACCTTAGCACGGATTTCAGGTCCATCCGACCCTAGCGCGGATTTTGGGGTTGTCCGACCTTAGCGCGGATTTTGGGTCCATCTGACTAAAATGATGTTTCATGAGATCAGTCGGTGAAGGCAGTTTTCAGCGCAGGTTTGTCAGGTGCATTTTTAGCGCTTTTCTTCAAAATTGTCTCGGCGGGGATTTTTGGTCCGACTGACTTAGCGGTGGCTTGGAGGGAGGTCGGTCGGAGGCAAATTTAGTGCAAAGGTTGGTTGGAGGCTGTTTTAGCGCTTTTTGCAGTAGGAGGTGTTTTTAGCACCAGATTTTGAATTGGTCAAGGTGAAAGTATATTTAAAAATATATTTAAGTATAAGTTTAGATATGGAATTTCTTATACTTTAAATATTTTTAAATATACTTTCAGGGTGTTTGAGATAGGTTCCAGATCCATAGGATTTCATATGCAGATTCTAGAATTTTGAGGTTCTACCAGATTTCAGACTTAGCCAAATCAGGGCTTCAGGAACATGTATCAGGGTGAAAGCTTATGGACCCCTTGGTGAAATCTAATGGAATTTGACATGATTTTGCAACTATAAGATCTGGAAACTATGAATTTCAACATGAAACATCCTGCAGAAGCACTTTCAAGGTCAACATCCCGTGACATAGGTTTTTAGAGCAAAGTACAATAACACCTAATCCCAATGCAGAAGGCAACAAATGGCTATTTTTTAAGCACAAGACCACTCAAGACACTTCCAAATCAATCATGAAAAACATCAACTGACTCCACACATGTGAAATACCCAAATCTGTAACAAGTCATGCATTCTAAGCACAAATTCACCTTCTCATCATCATGAGCAAGAGAGGTCTAGACTCCAAGCCAAAACAAAAGAGGGGGTCTCCATTTGTCAAAATGGGGTGTGTGTGCAAGGCACAACAGGGCCCTTGTTATACTTGTGGTGAAGCTAGACACATAGCTAGAGAGTGCCCACAGGGTTTTACAGCAGGGGGACAGCATCATGCAGGAAGTTCCGAACAGACTATGGGTGATGTGGGTAAATCCCACCGTATGTTTACAGCGGTTGACAACCGCCAGGCCAATTTTCAGGCTTCGGTTATTGAGACAGCAGGTATGATTACAGAATCTCCCATCTCTATCTTTTTTGACTCCGGAGCTACCGACTGTTTTATATCTACATCGTTAGTGGGACGTTGCAGGCTGGTGGCTTCTAGGCAGGACATTAGGTGGGAGGTTGAGTTGGCCTCTGGGGCCAGGATGTCAATTGATACCATTGTTAAAAATTGTGAAGTTTCCTTGGGTTTATTCATTACAACATGGGATCTTAGGGTGATGCCATTAGGAACCTACGACATAGTTCTTTGCATGGACTGGCTTGCGGCTCATAGAGCCAAGCTAGATTACCGTCAGAAGATGATTAGTTGCACAGATGATCATGGCACACCGGTCAAGATAGTGGGCATACAGAAGCCCACGACTGCTCGAACGATATCCACTCAGCAACTTAAGTGTTGCATGCAGAAGGGTTGTCAGATGTTTGCTATCATAGTCAATGATAGATCAGAAGATGAACCTGAGACTACATTAGATGAGCACCCCATCCTGAGAGAATTTGTAGATGTTTTTCCACCAGAGTTACCTGGTATGCCTCCATGCAGAGAAGTTGATTTCAATATCAATTTAGTACCAGGGGCAGAACCAGTATCTCGTGCACCTTATAGAATGACTGCACATGAGCTTACAGAGCTTAAATTGCAGTTAGAAGAATTATTAGAGAAGGGACACATCCGACCTAGCGTTTCACCATGGGGCGCACCAGTTATCTTCGTAAAGAAGAAAGATGAATCTCTTCGGCTATGTATGGACTACAGGCAATTGAACAAAGTGACAGTGAGGAATCGATATCCTCTACCGAGGATTGGCGATCTCTTTGACCAAATGCAAGGAGCTAGAGTATTTTCAAAAATTGATCTAAAATCTAGGTATCACCAATTAAGAATCACAGAGGCAAATATTCACAAAACTACTTTTTGAACCTGATATGGCCATTATGAATTTATAGTGGTACCTTTCAGATTGACGAACACCCCTGCAGTGTTCATGAGTCTCATGAACGGGGTGTTCTGCACTTACCTAGATCAGTTTGTGATCATTTTCCTAGACAACATTTTGATCTATTCACAGACTGAGGAGGAACGTGTGGACCATTTGCGTCAGGTATTGCAGTGTTTACGTGAGCATCAGCTGTATGGCAACCTAGTGAAATGTGCCTTCTTCAGGACAGAGGTGCAGTATTTGGGACACATTTTATCAGGCGAGGTATCTCCATAGATCCATCAAAGATCAGAGCAATTCAGGATTGGCCAGCACCCACCAATGTTACAGAAGTAAGAAGCTTTATGGGACTAGCCGGTTACTACCATAAGTTTGTCGAAGGTTTCTCTAGGATAGCTCATCCTATCGCTTCCCTTCAGCGAAAAGGGAAAGGATTCACTTGGATAGAGCAGTGTGAGAAGCCTTTTGGGATCCTTAAGGAATGTCTTACTAGCGCTCCCATATTAGCTGTTCCTGATCCGACAGAAGATTTTGTTGTCTGCACGGATGCATCATTAGAGGGATTTGGAGCTATACTTATGTAGGGTGGTAGAGTGATTGCTTATGAATTGTGAAAACTTAAAACACATGAGCTAAACTACCCTACTCACGATCTAGAGCTCGTAGCCATCATTCATGCTCTTGTTCGTTGGAGACACTTTCTTTTAGGCCGACACTTTGAGCTCCATTCAGACCATCATAGCTTGCAGTATATTTTCACCCAGCCTAATTTAAATGCCCACCAGCGGCGTTGGATGGAGTTCTTATGTGAGTATGACTTTGATGTCCACTACATCAAAGGAAAGGAGAACGTGGTCGCTGACGTTTTGAGTCAAAGGCACCACGAGATCCTGACTCTAACTTTGGAAGTGGATTTGAGAGAACGTATTCTACAGCATCTACCTGAGGACGAGTGGTTTCTTGAGGTGCAACAGGAAATCCAGAATCAGAGGGTCCTGAAGGGTAAATTCATAGGATATTCCCTTGAGTCAGATGGATTACTTAGACATAGGCAGCGCATCTATGTACCTTGTGCAGGTGATCTGCGTACAGTGATACTCTCTGAGGCTCATAGAGCACCCTATGCAGCTCATCTGGGAGTGAAGAAGATGCATGTAGATTTGCTGCAGTTATATCATTGGGCTGGGATGAGACGTGACATTGTAGAATATGTTGCTCGATGCCTTGAGTGTCAGAGGGTCAAGGCTGAGCATCAGCATCCAGCAGGACTTTTCCATGGACTTTATTGTTGGTCTACCTATGTCATCACGACGCCATGATGCCATCATGGTGACAGTTGACAAGTTGACCAAGGTGGCGCATTTCTCACTAGTACGCACAATGTACAATGCACCATCAGTGGCGAGAGTGTTTCTAGATTAGATTGTCAGACTGCATGGAGTACCTCACCGCATCATATCTGATAGAGACTCTATTTTCACATCATCCTTTTGGAGAGCCTTACATCAGGCATTGGGCACATAGCTCAACTTCAGTTCCACTTACCATCCTGAGACTGATGACCAGACAGAAAGAGTTAATAAGGACTGAGTAGCTATTGGTCTTGAAATAATTCAAGATATGGAATAGCAGGTCACATTGATCAGATAGAGACTGCAGGAAGCTCAGGATAGACAGAAGAAGTATGCAAATGCGAAGAGAACGGATCGAAGCTTTTCAGTGGGTGATAGGGTATTCTTGAGAGTGCGACCGCATAAGAGTCCAATCCATTATTGAAAAGGCTCTAAGCTCGCACCCTGGTTTGTAGGACCTTTTGAGATTTTAGAGAGGGTAGGACCTGTAGCCTACCGTTTAGCCTTGCCACCTAGCTTGTCTTGTATCCACGATGTCTTTCATGTTTTAGTTCTACATTGTTATATATCTGACTTGTCTCATGTATTGGATTGGAGTGCTCTTCAAGTAGAGGCAGACAAACAATTGGCTTTGGAGCTAATACGCATATTGGCTCGTCAGACGTTGGGCCTTCGCAGTCGAGATTTGGACCAGGTTAGGGTCCAGTGGGATATGTACGATGAGGTCACTGCAACATGGGAAGATGCAACGAGATTGAACACCCTTTATCCTCACCTCTTTGATGACTTCCAGGAGGATGTACAATCTTAGGGGGAGAGGATGTGAGGCCTACTTTTTACACTATTGTTCATGAGACTATTTGCAGTGCTATTGCTACTACTTTTATATTGAGAGACTATTGATCTTGAATCTGGTTTATTTAACCTAATTGATTTTTTAAGAAAATAATTGTGAAATGGTAATTAGATGTTGCTTTTAAGAAAATGATGAATGGATAAACATTATAAATGGAACTTTATTGTGATTTCAGTATGATTATATGGTGGAATACTTAGATATGCTTGTATTTAAGTTGCTTCGGCTATGATATCTTTATGTGTTATTGACTTCGAGTTTGAGTGTGCAGGTATTGCTAATGAAACCACATATACAGGAGATCATTCCATACCCTATGTTGTATCCCTTGTGAGCCTATCTAGTTCCACGAGGAACTAAGATCAACCTCGTATTTGGAGAAATGTTGTAATGTTGTAATGTGTTATTGTTGCATAAGGTCAAGGGAATTAGGGCTACCTTCTGATTTACTTATATTGTGATAAGTGTTGTAAGAAATGTTGTTTTAAATCTTATTTAAACTTTATTTCTTTTAGACCCTTTCCTTGTATTTTTACTTGACTCTGGGAGTTCTAACTAGGCAAAAATCAACCCTGGGTTATACCCCATGGGTCTAGGGACCTTTTTGACTAGGATAACCTTGGGTTAACCTCCATTTAGTCACTTAAACTTCACAGTGAAGTTAAGTGACGAATTTGGAAGCATGGGGACAATGGGATGAGTGGAATCCACACTCAGGCCCACTTCCAAGTCATGGAACAACTCCATGATCCCCTAATAATGGAGTGCTTGTCTCTTTGTGCCTCTCTTTTGGTGGGGTTCCCCTTAATAAGGGTGGTGTGTCTTCCACTCCCCTTTTTATTTATATTTTACTTATTGTATTTTATTTTTACATGTGGGCTATAATGGGGGACCTCTTGAGTGGGGTTAATTGTTTTAAGTCCACTAGGATAATGGATGAGTTGTGGGATTAGTTGTTTAATGCCACTTGGGAAATAAGGAAATGGAGGGAATTAGTTTTAAAAGTGAGAGGAAGGAGAGAGTGAGGGGGTTGGATTATTATGGAAAGAAGGAGAACTTGGAGGAGGAGGCTAGAGTGGAGCTCTTCATCAAATTTCATCCATAATTGGGCTTGAGAAGGTTGGTGAATAAGACTTCTCACTTGTATGATCTGTTGCTTGTTATGTATGTTTTGTTCTTGCTTGATGAATGAGATTTCAAATGTCTTCTATGTGATTTTCTGTTATTTGGAGTATGTGTTGGGTGTTGAAAGAGCTCCTTCCAGTTGGAAGGCAATGTTCATCATGTATAGGGAAGGGAAGGTGTGAACCTCCTCGGGTGTCTTTCTTGTTTTCTTGATATATGAAATGCCTTGAGGGCATGTTGGTACTTTAGAGCCAAGAGGGCTTTATGTCTTTGAGAGCCTAATTGGGATATCCCTGGAAGTTTGATTAATTGGATGGCTTGAGGCCATGAGAAAGAGTAATTTTGTTGGCTTGAGGCCATGTGATAAGTTGTGACAAATGTGTAAAGAATGACACCTTGAGTGAGAGAGTCTACTTCCCTACCCTCCCTGAACTCACCTCAGCTGAGTCTTTGTATTGTGAGTAAACCATGGGAGTGTGTGTTATTTGCTTTGTTTGTTGTTATTCAATGTTGTGAAGTGTTTTGGTCTATTCTACCCTGGGTATGTGGATGGTCTCCCTAGCTCAGGGGTGACCCTCTTGCGGGTCTATGGTAGGGAGGAGAGCTAGATGGTTGTTGTTTTCTCCCTTGTTGTCATGTCGGTTAATGTTGAAGCATGTTAAGAGGATTGAAGGAATTTTGTCTTTTTAAAGAAAATGTACTATCTTCCTATTTGTAATGAGAGCTTGGTCTCTTTAAATTTCTTCCTGTAATAGTTTCTTTTGATGAGGAGAGATTGCTCCCTGTGTAAGTTGTAGAAAAATTGTATTGGGAGAAGAAAGTAAATCCCTCCCTTAGAGTGTTTTGTGAGTTGTGGGATTTTTATAGTTGTATGTTCTTGATTATCTAAATTGTAAATTGTGAGAATGGTTGTTGATCTGGATCAGTTGTTTAAATATATCTCTTGTTCTATTAGTGAGAAGGTTATCTCTACAGTATTATGAAGGATGCAATTTTGCCCTTGAAAACAAAACTAAAGCTTGAGTTAAGTATGCAATGGGAACTATCTAAATCGAATTTACCTGATTGTTGTGTGTTATGGAAATGAAAATATCTACTAGACCCTGTATTTACTCTTCATCATTAAATTTATTCGAAATGAAATGCAAACTTAATAGATTAAATTTTAGTTGGTAAATACATAATAAAAAGGTTAGTGTTTTTCTGTTCACTTAAACATTTGTTACATTGGAAATAAAAATGTTAGAGATAGTGTGGAAAAGAATTACTATGGAAATTTGTTATATATTTGTTTTTAATATTAAATGAAGATTGTGAAAATCGGATACACTTGCATTTGTATATTTTTGTTATTAAATGATGTTGTGAAATTTTGGGATACGTGTATATATATATATACATATATATATGCATATACATATATATTTAATTAGTTAAATTAAATGAAATTGTGAAACTAATATATATATATTTAAATTTATTTTTATTTAAAATTTCGTAATAGCATATGCGACGAAGGAAGAGAGGATCGCAACTTGCATTACACAGTTGAGACTAAATATGAAATGGTGGGGGGTTTAAACCCCCCCACCGAACCTTAGTATATGGAGGGTGTGGGGAGGGGCGGAGCCCCACCCCACATCCCCCACTCCATATAACCCCCGCAGCTTGCAACAGGCCCACACCCCGTCCAAAGCCCCGCTTCCCCCCTTACTCCCACCGCCGTCCATCCACTACGCGGTTACCTTCACCTATGTCCACCGCCCGCGCCTCCCCACTTCCCACACCCCTGCAACAGCACTGCCACCTCCATTTGGCCTACGCCCAACTCAAATCCGCCGCTGCCGTAGCCTCCATACCCTGCAACAAAACAATCAAACACAACAAGAAGTTTAGGGTTATTAAACCCTCTTCCTATGAGTTGGAATTCCATATTAAAATGGTATTAGCTATAAGTGGTGTTTCCACTAACCTTACTATATAAAAAATTATATATATAAATATATATATATATATGTATATTTATATATATTAATTGTAAATGAATGAGCTTGCACTAAAAGGTTTTTTAATAAATATATATATATATATATATGAGTGGAGTTTCCACAACAAGATTTAAAAGGAAATTATATATATATATATATGTATATATATATATGTATATATATATATGTATATATATATATATATATGTATATATATATATATGTATATATATGTATATATATATATGTATATATATATATGTATGTATATATATATATATATGTATATATATATATATCTATGTATATATATATGTATGTATATATACATATATGTATATATATATATATACATATATGTATATATATATATATATATATACATATATATATATATATATATATATATAAGGACAATTTTAATGGGGCTATTGTAATTTGCCCTTATAACAAATTACATTAATTTCGTTGTAAGGAAATTGTGTTTTCAAGAATAGTATTTCTTTCTACTAATGAATTACCAAGGTATGGAAGATGATTTAATGCAAATAAAATTTAAATGCAATTACAAAAAGAAAATTAAGAAATATGTAAACGGGCGAAATAAGCAACGTTTTAAAACAAATCGATAGAGGGATAAACAAAGATTGTGAGGCAAAATTTTAACAGACTGAGATAGCTAATCAAAGATCAACCACCTACCAAGGGAATCCTAAATGAAGCAAAATGAATTGACTCAAACATAGTGATCAATATCAACATGCACATGTGTGTGGAATATTCCGTAGCAACAATCACTTAGACAACTTAAACATACGCAACCGAGCACGCTTACTCGTGCGAGGGGGAGATTTCATGTAGTAAAGGAAAATTTTTGACAGTTCGTATCATGACCACATGTCGCATGTGGACATGAACACGCGTGTTTGCGTGTTGTGAACGCATGTAAAATGTGGGCATGACACATTGTGATCACTTCTTGCATTTCAATACTATCTAGTGCTATAGTGTTGTTGGAAATTACTCTGGCCTTAGTGATTGTATCTTTGATGGTAGGGGTGACTTTCTCATGATCTTTCTATTACCATTTTTTCACTACTGCTCAAAATTGGCAGAGCTGATGCATTACAGTGAAAATTCATAGTATTTATGGTGGCACCAGTTGTGTAAGTTATCATACAGATTGATCCAGTTTTATTAGCTATGGTTATGTAGAAGAAAGTACAAATTAGTTGACATTCATTGCTATTTCAAAGTGCTTATCATGGTTTGAAAGATGCCTCTTCATGTATTTCAGTATTACATCCATGTCATCAGATGAGATATACATAAATGGATCATGTTGTAGTGAATAAAGAACAAAAGAGAGAAATAATTGGTCCCACACAAGCCGTGGGAGTAGCTAGATCTGAATATCTAATACAATATGTTATGCAATTGTAAAAGAACTGACAAAGCATATGAAGGAGAGGGTGCCAATCATTGCCTGAATTTAGATTCGGTTGATCATATGGCAGCTACTCCATTCGTTGCCGAGCTTCGAAACTATCATAACCTACATCAAGAAGAGAGAAAAGGGGGGGTTAGAACTCATGACATCATCCCGTCCATACACTATATCAGTACGAACAAAATACATAACAGATTGTATGAGATAGTCAATATCAGAAAGTACAATATTCATCAGCTACAAGAGGGGCAAATGAAGCACCATCAAGTATCATTGTTTTAAAACTAATATGTTTGCTTCCTGTGCAGGTATAGGACAGCCATGATCAAATGCATGATAGTCATGAAATATCCATTATACAGTAGCAATAAGAACAACTGTCTTGTATGAGTGAATGAATCATCATCTAAGAGGCCATTTAATAACATGGATTCAGGTATTGCTCATCTAATTAAATAAGAAATCATGTTTCAAGGTATGACAGTCAACCATATGTAAAATGCCATGTCAAGTCCAACGTATATGATAAGCTAGAAACACATCTGAGGACTGTAACACCTATACAATGCCAATAAATGAAGCTTTCAACAAATGAGTACCAACAGTATCATCTAGTAAAGGACAGTCAACAAAAGAGGACAGTCAAGTTGAAATGGTCATCATGTATATCAGATTGCTATGCTACAAGAAAAGTGTTGTCATTCGAATAACATATGATATAATCACCAAGGGGATGTGTCATGTGATAGAAACAACATACAATGTTCTAGTTATCATATGCATAGCAATTGTAATACATACAAAAGCATGTTGCTTCAAACCAAGTTAAATAAAAGAGACAATTTGGAACAACAAATGTTGCATATTCATCTACAGAGGTGCGGTTTCAAGAAGTAATGTAAAAGCATTCACAATGAGGTGTTTTTGTCAGGGTTATTCATATCATCTTGTGTTGAACAAAAGAGGTGTAATTCTACTATAGAGTTGAGTGATAGATTTAGCAAGTGAAGAAACCAAACATGGAACAACATGCCTTCATCTAATACACATTGATGCAGAGGCATCCACACTAAAACCTTGACATACAGCATGTATGTCTACAACCCATCATCATCATCATATTTTCTGTTAACATTGTCAGCATCATCATATTTTCTCTTGCCGACCGATATCCTCCTGCAGACAAACCTTCGACCTTTCGCCTGTCAGCAGCATCATCATATCTGGCTATCGGCAGCATCATCATATTCGGCAAGCGCAATCATCCTCCTGACGATCACTGTTCATCTTACCGCTAACCTCTATCTGCAGCATCATGATGTTTGACATCATCTTCATCAGCAGGATATAAAATATCCGGTTCCTCCCATATATCCTGATGACGACACTCTCATGCACCTTTCCTTTAGACGCTTACGTCACCCTGATCTCTGACCTACTTAAACAAGCAGCATCAGGATATGACTTATCCGGTCATATTGAAACATCCTGATGATGATACTCAACTTTATACTGATGACGAATATTCTGCCGAATATCCTCCTCCCGATCCACTTAACTTCTCAATGCCTTATGCCGATACCAAAACACTTATGGTCAGCAGGATAAACCTTTATCGGGTGATATTTCGGAATGTCCTGATGACGATTATCCTGATGACGATGACGTCATATGCAGTTCCTTCAATATCCTGCTGTCGGCCAAACTTAACATTATCGGCCCGCGATGATTTTATCAACCCGATCGACTAACTTATGCCGATATACTCTTCCTCGGCAACACCTTGTGATGATCACCCCGAAATGCATTCACCTTATGCAAACAACTGTATCATGCTCATCTCCATCTACTCGGATGACGCCTGAAGTAACTGCAGGATATACACAGAAATATCCTGATGATGCCGTTGCGATGGATTTTCCAACCTTAGCGAATTTTCAATCCGTCGAACCTCCTGGGGTGACCCGATCCGCTTCTTGGACAACTTTCCAGACTCTAACAACCAGCATGACCTAGCACATACCCATGCTAGGGTTCTCAACACCTCTCGACTGCGATCCTGCAAACATACATGTGAACAAACAGAAAATGCAAACTAAATCCTAAACTATTGTACATAGCCATTCCACCGATTCGATGAATCAACCGGTGGAATGGATCAGTGAATCCATGTAACCACCAGAACAACCACACGATTAAACAATGGAATTCAACAGAGAATGAACACAAACAGGATCTCTTTATTGATTTCAAAAGATGCAATTACAATGCTCTGTCTCTCCTCTCTCTATCTCACTCCCTGCAAAGTCTAATCGATGATCTAAAACCAACCGATCCTCATGCATAAATAGGATTTCCTGCGAGTACTACCACTCGATTCCCAACGGCTGGGAGCTTCCAAGCGGCTTGGAAATCTCTCCAGGCGGCTGGGAGATCCAACCGGACATACAGTATAATAGCTGTCCAAACAAACTATCTAAAAATAGTAAAGTATGGTCAACATGACCTTATTACACGCATTGGTCTTATAAGACCTTCTTGGAAACATTAACCAGACCTATAACAAACTAACTGCCTCATGGAGGCCAGCTGTCAGGTAGGTGCTCCTGCACCATATTCCCCAACAGAAAAGAACTGATGTCCCATGAGTTAGGTTGTGGAAGTCCTCCACCTTTACACTTTGCCTTTGCAGTGTCTTGACCTGTTCCAGCTTTGTCCTCTACTGTCTCTTGGCTACTCCAAGACTTCTGAACTGTAACTTGCCTTCTTGCAAGTAAATCCTCATGCCTGTCAATGTAGGCCCTTCTCTCACATACCTTGTGTTTGTCATGTTGTCTGACCAGAACCTCTGTCTGAACTGCCTCTTGAACTTCTGTAATGTTCAACTCTGTCTTTCTTTCAACCTTTATAGGACAAACAATAGTCCCAACTATGACAACATCCTTGTCATTCCGCTCAACTGGTTGCTGTTTGCAAACCTGTTGCTGAACCTGCTGCTGACCTCTGTCAGTCAAAACTGAAACTGTCTTCAAACTATTGTCCTTAACAACTCCTTTCCCTGCAATGTCCTCAACTGTCTTTATGCCTGCTCCTATAGGCATCTGCACAAACTCCTTCTTTCCCACTAAAATGATTTTGGCTGCCCCCTGTGCTGCAGCATCTTCTTGCAATGGCATCAACATAATAGTTTTCCCATCTTTCTTGATGGTGTAGGTATTAGCATACCCATCATACAGTACCCTCCTATCAAATTGCCATGGCCTACCCAACAGTAGGTGACAACATTCCATGGGCAAAATGTCACACAAAACTCTATCATGATATGCTCTAATATGAAAATCAACATATGCCTGTTCATATACCCAAAGTGATTGACTATCACTCACCCAAGATGCCTTGTAAGGGTGATGGTGTGGAATCCTTTCCAAATTTAGTTTATCCACCATTTCCTGAGATACCATGTTGTCTGTTGAACTAGTATCAATGACAACCTTACATACTTTACCTTTGCTCTTGCATGTGGTCTTGAAAAGAGCTCTTCTTTGCATCATATCCTTTGATGCCTGCAAACTAATTCTCCTAAGCATCAATGCTTCTCCCTCCTCAGGATACCCATAATTGTCAGGAACTCTATCTTGATAAGTGTTTAAACTTTGTACACATTCCTCTACTTTCTCTTCTTGCACAAGTTGTACTCTCTTGTCATTCGTTCTATCATTTCTGGATGATGAACCTTTGCTTTCTGGACATTTGAAAAATGGATGACCAAACTCACCACAGGCGTAACACTTTCCTGAAAATGTAGTAGAACCTCTACCACTTCCAAATCTGCCTCTATTACCTTTCCATCCACCTCTGAAATCAGACTGTCCCTGTCCTTTACCAGTGTCTTCTTGACCCTCATTGGTTTGCCTTGTTGTAGGGGCTGATCCTCTTCCCCTCATATTGTTTCCTCTTCCTCTCATGAACTTATCTTGTCTCCTATTCATCTTTTCTTCAATCCTGATTGCCATTTGGTAACAATCCTCCACACTCTTAGGGTTAGCTAAAACTAACTCATCCTGTATGTTCAATCTTAAGCCAGCCAAGTACCTAACCACCTTTTCTACCTCATTCTCATGATGACCAGATCTCATACTCAACTTATAAAACTCCTCAGTATATGCCTTCACATCCATTTCCTTCTGCCTTAAAAATTGCAGCTTCTTAAACATCTAAATTTCATAATCTTTGGGCAAGAATTTACCTTTGATCCTTGCTACCATTTTATCCCATGAAGTGATCTTTGACTTTCCTTGTTTCCTTCACTCAGATTGTACATAATGCCACCATACCAAAGCATGACCTCCTAACTTGGTCTTTGCAATCTTTACCTTCTGATCCTCAACAACATCTTCACATTCAAAGTGATTATCAAGTGCAGCAATCCAATCCAGTAACTCATCTTCATTCAAACTTCCATTATACTTGGAAACATCAACCTTTACCTTAGGTTTATCACTCTGCACTGCCTTTAACAGTTTTGCAAATCTCTGGTCTTCAGTATCCAGATCTTCAGCTACCTCTTCATACTCTTCAACAGCATCTTCATCTTCTTCTGATTCACTGTCGTCCACTTCCCTCTTTTTGTTCTTCTCCAAGGCTACAAGCCTGGCTTGAAGTGCTTCAGCAAGCTCCTTCATCTTCCTCATCTCTCTGGCATGTTTTTCCTTCATCTCCTGCAACTCCCTTGCAGTACCATTACCTTTCGGAGGCATTTTGTCAACCTCTCACTCCTCTACCTCTGTCCTTTCGGTGACAGAATCAACACACAACAGCCCAGGCCTTTTGCTGAGCTCTAATACCACTATGATGCAGAGGCATCCACACTAAAACCTTGACATACAGCATGTATGTCTACAACCCATCATCATCATCATATTTTCTGTTAACATTGTTAGCATCATCATATTTTCTCTTGCCGACCGATATCCTCCTACAGACAAACCTTCGACCTTTCGCCTGTCAGCAGCATCATCATATCCGGCTATCGGCAGCATCATCATATTCGGCAAGCGCAATCATCCTCCTGACGATCACTGTTCATCTTACCGCTAACCTCTATCTGCAGCATCATGATGTTCGACATCATCTTCATCAGCAGGATATAAAATATCCGGTTCCTCCCATATATCCTGATGACGATACTCTCATGCACCTTTCCTTTAGACGCTTACGTCACCCTGATCTCCGACCTACTTAAACAAGCAGCATCAGGATATGACTTATCCGGTCATATTGAAACATCCTGATGATGATACTCAACTTTATACTAATGACGAATATTCTGCCGAATATCCTCCTCCCGATCCACTTAACTTCTCAATGCCTTATGCCGATACCAAAACACTTATGGTTAGCAGGATAAACCTTTATCGGGTGATATTTCAGAATGTCCTGATGACGATTATCCTGATGACGATGATGTCATATGCAGTTCCTTCAATATCCTGCTGTCGGCCAAACTTAACATTATCGGCCCGCGATGATTTTATCAACCTGATCGACTAACTTATGCCGATATACGCTTCCTCGGCAACACCTTGTGATGATCACCCCGAAATGCATTCACCTTATGCAAACAACTGTATCATGCTCATCTCCATCTACTCGGATGACGCCCGAAGTAACTGCAGGATATACACAGAAATATCCTGATGATGCCATTGCGATGGATTTTCCAACCTTAGCGAATTTTCAATCCGCCGAACCTCCTGGGGTGACCCGATCTGCTTCCTGGACAACTTTCCAGACTCTAACAACCAACACGACCTAGCACATACCCATGCTAGGGTTCTCAACACCCCTCAACTGCGATCCTGCAAACATACATGTGAACAAACAGAAAATGCAAACTAAATCCTAAACTATTGTACATAGCCATTCCACCGATTCGATGAATCAACCGGTGGAATGGATCAGTGAATCCATGTAACCACCAGAACAGCCACACGATTAAACAATGGAATTCAATAGAGAATGAACACAAACAAGATCTCTTTATTGATTTCAAAAGATGCAATTACAATACTCTGTCTCTCCTCTCTCTGTCTCACTCCCTGCAAAGTCTGATTGATGATCTAAAACCAACCGATCCTCATGCATAAATAGGATTTCCTGCGAGTACTACCACTCGATTCCCAGCGGTTGGGAGCTTCCAAGCGGCTAGGAAATCTCTCCAGGCGGCTGGGAGATCCAACCGGACATACAGTATAACAGCTGTCCAAACAAACTATCTAAAAATAGTAAAGTATGGTCAACATGACCTTATTACACGCATTGGTCTTATAAGACCTTCTTGGAAACATTAACCAGACCTATAACAAACTAACTGCCTCATGGAGGCCAGCTGTCAGGTAGGTGCTCCTGCACCACACATGATCATATACAGTCAATGAAGAGTATCTACAAGTATAGTCACATCATAATGATTAGTAAACAATGGCAAGATGTGCAATTTGAATACTCATGCATGGCTACAGGAGCTTCGAATATAGGGATGAAATTGTATGGAGACAGGTGCAAATGACAATGAGCTATGAGGGTGCCAAGAATATATCTAGAATCTCAATATCCATATATAGTTACAGAATGCACCCATTCAAGTGAAGGAACAACAGTGTGAAAATGATGGATGTCGTGCAAGATGTCATAACCAAAAGTATACCCACATGATACAAAAGGGAAGAGTAACTTTGTACTTGTTTTCTTTCTCAAAATTGCAAGATATAGATCACATAGGAAAAGACAATCAAACTGATGCCAAAAAGATTTGGTTCCAAGTTATACATATAATGTCCATATCACAAATACAATCAAGCTTCATAAATACAATGTTACGGTCAGAAAGTGGCATTTGTGCAATAGAGTAGTGATATACCATTATTATACCTTTAAATTCTCAAATGGTGATGGATACAATTGAGAGATCATATACTATAAGTTTTAGCCATGTTGTAGATCAAAATACGGAGAACAGAGACAACCAAGTCACGACCCAGCTCAATATATAACCTTTTGTAATAAACATCTCTTATAGCTGCGGTCAAAGAATGAAATGCATACTTTTTTCATAGCAAGATGACCCACTTTAGGGTTTCAAATAGGAAATAAAGATACAATGTAAAGGGGTTTAGAGCAGTCGCGGCCTCTCAAAGGCATCACATATAGAGGATAAAGTGTATTTTTTACAAAGAGGCCTACTTCATCACACGTCTTACCATATCTGTTCCCAAATGATAAGCAAAGGATGTTGCAAGTATGGGCCTAACCGGTGTTTTCATTAATGTCAACATACTCATGTTGCATTAATGAGAAGGATTGGATGAGCTGTGTGCTGAGGATATTGAGAAAATTAGTCTCAATCAGGAACAGTGAAGAACAATGACGACAAGAAGGTAAAAGTCCACAATAGGTTGAGGATCAGAGGATGCGGTTTAAAGGGTTTGTAGATATAAGTCTTGAGATGCTCCAGTCAAGTTTTTAGAGGTCCATATGAAGATCTAAAGAAGTTATGGTCACTCAAGTAGAACCGGTTCCGGCAGGTGTTCAGAGGTGACAGAGTGTCATAGATTGGTCCGGTGAGATCTGGAAATGCATTATCCCGTTCTGTAGATTTGAGGGAGTGTTGAGGACGTCCTTGTGAAGTGTCAACTAGATTGGTTCATGGTTTGAAGGTCCAAAAGAGCCTATTCCTTTGTGACAGTGATGACAGACTGTGTTCTTGAAGCTCCAGATGAAGGAGAGAAGCATTTCAGTAGGCAGATGAAGTGCGAATGTTCTTGTTGATTCAGGGAAGGTTATGATGATCGTTGGATCATGTCCAATTCATGTTGGTGGTCTGCATTGAAGTTAGAGTTTGCATTTGAAGAATAACCACCAGATATTGGTGTTCTTCTTGAGACTGGCCGACCGGATGTGTTACATGCCTTCCGTATGATCTATAAGTGCTTGCCGACTTAGATGATTGTTCCTAAGTCGATGCCTTGTATAAATAAGGGATTGTGAAGTCATTCCAAAGTGTGTCTTGTGGAGATGAGTGTGTGGTAGTGAAGAAGAGAGTGAAAGGTAGAGCAGAAGTTTCTGGGCTTTAATGGAACTGATTCAAGCATGGTGAAGATGTTATTCTCTAGTTCATGTATGTGATACTTATTTCTTTGTAGACAGTGTGTCTCTTGTAGGCAGTGAGCCTCTTATGAGCAGTGTGCTCGGGTAGTGAGCCCTAATTGGCATGTGCCATTTGTTCTTTCTATTCTTCTAACAGATAATACATTCTTGGGTTAATCACCCTATGGTTTTTCCCTTAACTGGGTTTTCCACGTCAAAATCTTGGTGTCTTATGTGTTGTTGAGTTTCTGCTTTTGATTTGAATGCATTATGTTTCATGTTTAATATACTGCTAATCACCAAGAAGTTTTAAGTGTGTAAATTGGAGAAAGTTTGGCACAACTGATTCACCCCCCCTCTCAGTTGTGTGCCCTAAGTCTAACAATTGGTATTAGAGCCAAGTTCCTCTAAAAAGAGCTTAACTGCTTGAGGAGATCCAGGATGTCGTCCTACAAGAAGGATAGTCCAAAGTTTGATGGAACCAACTTTGCTCTTTGGAAAGGTTGCATGAAATGTCACTTGTAGTGTATGGGAATGGTGTACTGGTCCATGGTTACAAAAGCATATGTACCTCCACAGGGTGGTCTGACAACCCTAAATGAACTCACAGATGCTAAAAATAATCTGTGGACCAAAGAGGCTCTTTTAAGCGCATTATCTGACTCAGAGCTCTCAAATGTTATTGACCTACCAACTGCTTTTGAGATTTGGAATAAACTGGAACTTTTGCATGAAGGAGACCAGTATGTTAAATGTGCAAGGTTATAGAGTCTTAAAGGGAAATTTGAAAAACTGAAGATGAGAGATGATGAAAATATTACTACTTTCATGCCAAGAGTAAATGAGCTGGTTTGTGGAATTAGAAATGCTGGTGGAGTCTTGGATGAAAATGAGATTGTTGGCAAAATCCTCAGATCCCTTCCTGCCTCTTACAAAATCAAGGTTGCTGCCATTGATGAATTCAGAGCCCATACAACTGTCACACGAGACCAATTGGCTGGCAAACTAGCTACATTTGAAATGACCGAGTTTGGAGATGATCCCCCCAAGACTGAATCTGCATTCAAAGCCAGTGCCTCTGTGAAAGGTAAACAAAGATTTGATCTGGGAGAGAACTCATCAAGGAAACTCTCATGGTATGAAAAAGCAAGAAAAGACCTGGAAGAAGAAGAAGTAGAAACTGCTCAACTTGAAGCCCTCATTGCAAAGAGACTACCAAGAGGATCCGGTAAGTATGAAGGAAAATTGCCCTTTAAATGTTTCAACTGCAATAAGATTGGTCATTTTGCCTCAAGGTGTTCGAAAAGATTTTCAAAGCCAAATCCCAACAGATCAAGGTTCCAAAAGAATTGTTACTATGTTCATGAAGAAGATGATAATGAAGGAGTAACAGATGATGAATCAGAGACTGGAAACAAATCAGGAAATGAATGGGTGTTTATTGCCATCAAAGAAGAAGAACCAATATCCTCTATATCTGTCAATCATAAAGTTGTAGAAAGAGCTCTAGCTGCCCAAGTTGAAGAAAAGGATGATTGGGTCATTGACAGTGGTTGCTCTCACCATATGACCGGTGACAAAAATAAGTTCATAGATTTGGAAAGGTATGAAGGAGGAGTGGTGAAGTTTGGTGATAATTATGCTGGTAGAATCAGAGGAAGAGGAACTATTTCTTTTGATGGAAGAAACAAAACTGGTAATGTTCTATATGTTGAAGGCTTGAAGCACAATCTTCTCAGTGTTGGACAGTTGGTGGACAAAGGCTATGATCTCCGGTTCAAGGATGGAAAATGCAAAATCTTTGAAAGTTTCGGAATAGAGATTGCATCCGGTGCTCAAACTAAAGGCAATATCTTCTACTTGGTTGGTACTGGTAAAAGTTGCTTATTTGTTCAAGTTGATCAGAGTTGGTTATGGCATAGAAGGATGTGTCAGGTGAATTTTGATAATATCATCAAGATAAACAATACTCAGGCTATAAGAGATCTTCTAAAATTGGTGAAACCTACTAACAGCTTGTGCAAGGAATGTCAGTTGGGTAAGCTAAGCAGACTCACATTCAAAAGCAAGGAACTGTCTTCTACCAGATTATTGGACTTAGTTCACACTGATCTTTATGGTCCGGCAAGAACCAGGAGTATTCAAGGTGGTAGATACTTCATGCTACTAATAGATGACTATTCCCAGATGATGTGGCTAACTTTTCTGAAAGAGAAATCAAAAGCTTTTGAGAAATTCCAAATATTCAAGGCTATGGTAGAGAATGAAACCAGATTGAAGTTGAAATGTCTGAGGTCTGATAGAGGTGGAGAATTCACATCTGGTGAGTTCATAGAGTTTTGTGAGAAACATGGAATAAAGAGACAGTTGTCTGCTCCTAGGACTCCACAGCAGAATGGAGGAGTGGAAAGAAAGAACCGGACCATATAGGAAGCTTCTAGGACCATGGTGATGGAAGCAAATGTCCCTCATATCTATTGGAGAGAAGCTATCAGCACTGCAGTCTATACTCTCAATCGAGTTCAAATCAGAAGCAATATTGGTAAGACTCCTTATGAACTTTGGTTTGGGATCACTCCTACTGTAAGGTATTTCAGAGTTTTTGGTAGCAAATGTTACATTAAAAGAGATGAAGATCTAGGAAAGTTTGATGCTAGAAGTGATGAAGGAATTTTCTTGGGTTACTCCACTCAAAGCAAAGCATACCGGTGTTACAATAAGAGACTGAGAAAGATGATAGAAAGTACAAATGTGAAGGTAGATGAAGGAATTGAGAAACCTTCAAGATTTAATGAATATGATGATGATGATCAGAATGGTGTTCTGATTCAAGGTACCCAAACCCCTTTCGGTACTCAAAATCAAACAGATTCGGTAATTCAGGAAGAAGAGATGAATCATAATGAACCTGGTCAAGAATTAGAAGTGCAGGAAACTCCCAAAGTTCCCAGGTATGTAAGACTGAACCACTCTGAAGATCAGATCATAGATGATAAAAGCAAAGGAGTTCTAACAAGAAGGAGAATTGCTCAAGATTCAGAAGAGTATTGTTTGATCTCTAAGATTGAACCTAAGATAGTGAATGAAGCTTGCAATGATGAAAACTGGACTAAAGCAATGGAGGAAGAGTTGGTGCAAATAGAGAAAAATCCCACTTGGGATCTTGTTCCTAGAACTAGAAACAAGAATGTGATTGGGACCAAATGGGTCTTCCAGAACAAAATAAATGAAGTTGGTGAAGTAATCAGAAATAAAGCCAGATTGGTCTGCAAGGGCTACTCTCAAATAGAAGGAATTGATTTTGAAGAAACTTTTGCTCCGGTGGCAAGAATTGAAGTAGTCAGATTATTTCTTGCTTATGCTACCTTCAAGGATTTCAAAGTATATCAGATGGATGTCAAGTCTGCCTTCCTAAATGGTGATTTGGAAGAAGAAGTATACATTGAGCAACCAGATGGATTTCAATTGTCTGATCATGGTGATATGGTCTGCAAGTTGAAGAAGGCACTGTATGGATTGAAGCAAGCCCCAAGAGCTTGGTATGAAAGATTGGATAAACATCTTTTGAAGATTGGTTTCAACAAAGGTACTGCTAACAGTAACTTATATTTCAAAATTGATCATGAAAAAATCTTAATTGTTGAAGTATTTTTTGATGATATCATCTTTGGAGGAAGAGATAGTATGTGTAAAACTTTTGCAAATTAGATGAAAAGTGAGTTTGAGATGTCTATGCTTGGTGAAATAAATTTCTTCTTGGGTCTGCAAATTACTCAAACAAAGAAATGAATCTTCATTTCTCAGACCAAATATGTGAAAGAATTGTTGAAGAAATTTGGGATGGAAGATTCAAAGCCAATGAATACTCCCATGGCAACCGGATGTAAGTTGAGCAAAGATGATGACTCTCCTAAGGTAGACCAGACAAAGTATAGATCAATGATTGGTGGATTGTTGTATCTCACTCAAACTAGACCAGATATAATGCAGGCTGTTGGTCTTGTGGCTAGATTCCAGGCTGATCCCAGAGAATCTCATGTCATGGCAATCAAAAGGATTTTTAGATATCTAAAAGGGACATTTGAGTATGGGTTGTGGTATCATAGAGATCATGATTTCTCTTCATGCATATACAGATGCAGATTAGGCAGGAGATGTGGATGACTGGAAGAGTACCAGTGGTGGAGCATTCTTTTTGGGAAAGAGATTGGTTTCTTGGCTAAGCAAGAAACAAGAGGTAATATCTTTGTCTACAACTGAAGCATAATACATTGCAGCAGCAAGTAGTTGCACTCAAGTTTTGTGGATGAAGCAGATGCTAAGAGATATCAAAGTAGAGTATGAGGAGCCTATCACAATTTTTTGTGATAATTCAAGTGCAATAAATATTTCTAAGAATCTGGTGTTGCATTCTAAGACTAAGCATATATCTATCAAGTTTTTCTTTCTGAGAGAGCAAGTGAACAAGGATGAAGTCAGATTGGAGTATGTGCCTTCTAAGGATTAGATTGCAGATATCTTAACTAAACCTCTTCCCAAGGACTTTTTTGAATATCTTAGGGAGAAGTTAGGGGTTATTGCCCCTCTGGTGATGAACTAAGGTGCACTGAGGTGCATCAGTCTGGTGAATATCACAATCATATCTTGTGATCCAGATTGATGGGAGCTGCTACTCAGGGGGAGCAACAGGTATGATTCTGAAGTATTGGAGTTGCAAGTATGAGCCCTTTGCCATTGATGTCAAAGGGGGAGAGAAGACATGTGAAAAACAAGTGGTTGCTGATCAAAGGGGGAGCAATAAAGGAAGAGAAGACATGTGAATAGTTGTTGCTGATAGGGGGAGTTGTGATAGTAAGGAGAAGTTCTTGTCTTGATGGTTTTTCACATCATATGTTGCCATCAATGACAAAGGGGGAGATTGTTGCAAGTATGAGCCTAACCGGTGTTGTCATTGATGTCAACATACTCATGTTGCATTAATGAGAAGGATTGGATGAGTTGTGTGCTGAGGATATTGAGAAAATTAGTCTCAATCAGGAACAGTGAAGAACAATGATGACAAGAAGGTAAAAGTCCACAATAGGTTGAGGATCAGAGGATGCGGTTTAAAGGGTTTGTAGATATAAGTCTTGAGATGCTCCAGTCAAGTTTTCAGAGGTCCACATGAAGATCTGAAGAAGTTATGGTTGCTCAAGTAGAATTGGTTCTGGTAGGTGTTCAGAGGTGACAGAGTGTCACAGATTGGTTTGGTGAGATCTGGAAATGCATTATCCTGTTCTGCGGATTTGAGGGAGTGTTGAGGACATCCCTGTGAAGTGTCAACTAGATTGGTTCATGGCTTGAAGGTCCAGAAGAGCCTATTCCTTTGTGACAGTGATGGCAGACTGTGTTCTTGAAGCTTCAGATGAAGGAGAGAAGAATTCCAGTAGGCAGATGAAGTGCGAATGTTCTTGGTGATTCAGGGAAGGTTATGATGATTGTTGGATCATGTCCAGTTCATGTTGGTGGTCCACATTGAAGTTAGAGTTTGCATTTGAAGAATAACCACCGGATATTGGTGTTCTTCTTGAGACTGGCCAACTAGATGTGTTACACGCTTTCCAGATGATCTATAAGTGTTTGCCGACTTAGATGATTGTTCCTAATTTGATGCTTTGTATAAATAAGGGATTGTGAAGTCATTCCAAAGTGTGCCTTATGGCGATGAGTGTGTGGTAGCGAAGAAGAGAGCGAAAGGTAGAGCAGAAGTTTCTAGGCTTTAATGGAACTGATTCAAGCATGGTGAAGATGCTATTCTCCAGTTCATGTATGTGATACTTATTTCTTTGTAGACAATGTGTCTCTTGTAGGTAGTGAGCCTCTTGTGAGCAGTGTGCTCAGGCAGTGAGCCCTAATTGGCATGTGCCATTTGTTCTTTCTATTCTTCTAACTAAGAATACATTCTTGGGTTAATCACCCCGTGGTTTTTCCCTTAACTAGGTTTTCCATGTCAAAATCTTGGTGTCTTATGTGTTGTTGAGTTTCTGCTTTTGATTTGAATGCATTATGTTTCATGTTTAATATACTGCTAATCACCAAGAATTTTTAAGTGTGTAAATTGGAGAAAGTTTGGCACAACTGATTCACCCCCCCTCTTAGTTGTGTGCCCTAAGTCTAACAAACGATACAGAGGAGATGAGAGTAAAAGATAAAATCTTTTCTTTTACCAGTTTGACATATGACACCAACTACAAAATATGAGGAATATGCATAGTCAAAACAAGAAGTGCTACCTTTGCTGAGTGAAGAAGATGAGTGAGGCCGTGGGGTAGCCAGCTTTTGTTTCTAATGTGGCCATCATGAGACCTCCAATCAAGCCAAGACATGACGGCCAAAACATCAAGGAGAATACAAAGCAACAGAGGTGGAAATGCATCAAAATGACAGTATAGCCATGGGTTTTAACCTACTAGAATACACAGAATGCCTTTAAAATAATGAAACAACTGAAGAATATATTCAAAGATTAAGCCTTTTAAGGGGAACTCACCTTATCAAAAGATGCAAAGAAAAGTTTCTTCCTTGTGGCTTCATTTTTCTTCTTATACAGTGCAATTAGAATGAACCAAATACGGAGGAGGAGTGGGAGTGTAAACAAAATGCAAAATTCATCAGAGATAACACATGGACCACAGCTGTGGAAGTCATTTTTACCTCAAGAATCAAAGAAAATCAAGAAATGGAAAGAAAATATGCATATGAGAGTTTTACCTTTATTCTCTGTGCGAATCCATGGAGGTTGTGCTTAGATGCAACGGGAAAATGGAGGTTTCTCAGGTCCAAACCCTAGCATGACAGCCGGTGTGTAGAGCAGAGTTTCCAAAGTTTGAGAATGAGAATAGGCCAAGAAATTAGGGCTTCGAAATGATTTTGTTCTTAGGGTTTCTTTGAGCCCTAATCGGATGGTGACTTTTGGTCACATTCTTTTCTTTTGATAGCTCAAAATTAATGCCTTCATGATATTAAATCATAACAACCATGTTGTTTAGGTTCCATGTTATATGGTAAGGTCGAACCTTTGCTCCCTCAAGACTTTTAATGTCTCAAACACATTTAAGTGACCTTGAGAGTGTGCCATATGCCTTAGCCACTTGGAGACCAATTTCTTGTCTTAAGGAATTATTTTGGAAGACCATGGAGATTAAGCCTCCAAAGGCTTTTATTTATTTTTGCAAAATATATAGTGACAGTTTCATCTTTTTTTTTTATGATTTTTTATAGAAAAATCAATTGTAATGCATTGTATAATATTTGGCAAAATTATGAGCCAAGTATTAATTATTTTTTGCAAAAAAATCAAATTGGATAGGAAATAGGATTAAAACTGCCAGTGCATTATAAGGTTAGTTTTAAAGCAATCAATTATAAATTACTTTTAAAACTTTACTATTTTTAGGCAGTTGGAGACTTATAAAGCAAATCAGATATTTCTTTTGATTTGTTTTATTTAGAGGCACATATGGACAAAAATTGAAATCTCATGACAAGGAGAAAGCATATTTTTGGTGGGACCATATGAGAGGGTAGTTTTGCAACTTTATTTTCCAGATTGGTGGCAGATTCAGGGCTTTGATTTTGGCTTTTATGAGGAGCTCAAAAATGGATGTTTTTTCCTATTTTTAGGAGCTTTTTTTAACGGATCATTGGACAGGCTATATATCAGAGATTCATTTTTAGAGAAGGTAGTCAGTTGATACCAATTTCTTCTCTCTTGTACACAGGATAGTTGCATACAGGCAGTTAGCTCACTTGGTTTTACATGCATTGTACTCCTTCTAGTTCTAATAGCAAATCATCCTATTTCACACATTTTACAGTCTTGATCTGATGTTATATTGTGCCTTTTGTGTCCTTTATTATGTCTCAATGCTGTTAAAAACTTAGTTTTTTTTTGTTGCAATTTGTGTTTGATTCAAACCTTGTTGCAAATCACTTAAGGGATAAACTATAAGTGGAATTGTGAAGATTTAATTTTGAGGATCTATTTTTTGAGTGACAGATAGTCATCTAGATTAGTAATCAATGTTTAATTTTACATTTCAATTCTACCCTTTTATCCCTTTTCCTAGCAAATTGTTAAAGTAAGAGAACCAGCTCACTCTGGAGATTCCCCCCACTTAGATCACCCACATCTGAGGAGGGTTTCCATGTTTCAACACTTTCACCTTGACCTTCAAATTGTTTATGGTTACTTGATAATCCGTCAAGTTATCCAATGAATTGATTGAGAAAGCTTTTTCCTCAAACTCAACCTGCATCATCTTATTGAATTCTAGTATCATTTCATCAACTAGAAGAAACTCATGATTATCATTAATCAATTTACACATGAGATGCTCCAACTTGTGCAAGAGACTTAGATCACTGTCATCACCCAGCTCTTGGGCATCTCCTAGTTCTTTGATTAATTCATTCAAGACTTTCCTTCGGTGAACTAGGCCTTCCTTTGTTGAAACATATGTCTCTCGATTTGCAATAATGCCAAGTGAAAAAAGAGTCTTCATTTTCATGCTTTCCCATTTTTCCAAACTAGAATCCAGATATTCAATATCCATAGAAAAAGAATCAATCAATTCACCTAATTCTGCTCTTACCTTGGCCATTTTTGCTTTTCTTTCTACTGCTGCCTTCAATAGTGAAACACCATGTGTTGACAATTTCTCTAAATATTCCTCTACAACCTTCCCTTTTTCTTGAGTCTTTTCAGCTTTTTTGACCAAGGGATTCTCAACTATTGCCATAGGCTCTATAATTTCTGATGTCATCATGATTTTCTATAACACCATGGCTAATTGCTCATCTTTTAATTTGTCGTATTCCTTTTGTTTCTTCTCCTCATCATATTTCTCAAGAAGAGATGTGGCAGTGACCTGGAAATCAACTTTAATACCTTCATGTATTAATTTCCCCAATTCCACCCTAGATATCACATAGTCATTCACATCAGAAGTATCTTTAGTAGCCTCAGGAGGAGGCTTGGCAATCTTTGCATATCTAATCCCCTTATCATCAATAAGCCTTGACATAGTATTAGGCTTCTTCTTTTGTGCCTTTGGCTTGGGAGTCAGTAGTTTCCCCAAATCAATATCATCTAGTGATATCTCTTGTTTCTTTCTCTTAGGAGTATAACCTGAAAGCCATAGGGGAAGTATTGTTGTACTTATATTCTAATTAGGAACCATTGGTGGAGTGGAAAGAAATGTACTTACACCTGTGGTAGTAACAATGGGAGGAGTATTGGTGAACAAATCACCTGGCACATCCACATTAACGGCTTGCTCAAAACCCAAAACAAATTGCTCAAATATTGCAGAAGCATCAATGTCATAAGAAGGGGATGACAAACTAGGAATAGATTCAAAAGAATGAAGAACATTATCAAAATTCACATTATAATCATCAAAAATTGTTTTGGAAGATGATGGAGACACTGATGATTGAATGTGAATGGGTGACATTAGGGTTATAGGAGGATTAGACACAGAAATTGAAATAGGCACATTTGGATGAGGAGAAGAGACATTAGTATCCTGCAACACACCTCCATGTGGAGACACAGTTGTATCATGTACATTTTCCTATTCATCTTCTTCTTCCTTCTCCTGCTTAACCTCATTATCTGATGCAGACTTATTATCAACATCCATGTCCTCAACATTCACACCTTCAGAAGCTGGTTCTTCAACATCTTGCTTTGCATCAACTTCCATTTCTTTAGCAAAAGATTCTCCCCCTGCTTCTCTAGCTTTTCTTCCTCTTGTCACAAATTTGATCTTAGGCTTAGAAGCCTTAGATGTGCTAGAAGCATCATTCTTATTCTTGGTTCTTATCTCAACTTTCTTTCCTATTTGTTGAAAAACTTCTTCCTCCAAGCCAGTTATAAAATCCTTCAATGATATACCTTTGCTTTGGAGCCACAGGTTTGTATTTACTAACACAGGCTCAAACCTTTTCCTTAAGGAAGGCAATTCCTTCTGAGACCATTGTATAGGAGGTAGAGGAGAATTTGCAATTTGCTCATTATTATATTCAGGATTAACCAGTTCTTCATTATCTACAATACCTTCAAGAATATCAGCTAAACCCAAATATTCAATTTGGTCCAGAGATAACCTATTGTAATCTAGCATTTTGATTTCCTCTTCTGTCCTTAGATCAACCTAGATTTCCTCAACCATTGGCTCATTAAATTGATTCTCTCTTTTGATTTTATCCTTCACTCCTCTATATTCAAATTTTAGTCTCCTCTTGAATTGCTTCATAGTTACCAATTGCATTTTAGTTTCCATAGCCCTATCTTTTGCTACAGTTTAAACTAAATATCTCTTGATCTCAATGGGAAATCTAAAACTAGGTTTCTTTAACTCCATTTGCTTGTTGTGGACAACAATCATTTGTCGACACATCTGCATCAGAAACATTTTATTAGAAGGAAATCTTGGCAACATATATGGATAGCCTTGGAAAAAGCTAACCCTTAAGTATGTGAAATTCAGAAATTGAAGAAACAAACAACCAAATCCATTTACTACTGACCATGCTTCATCTGAAACTCTTCTTTGTCCCAAATGAGGATAAAAAATGCACAAGTACATAGCAAAGAAGGCATCATTTACCCTTCTGAAATGGTGAATTGAACCCTTCAATATAAGCTGAGGGTAATATTGGTAAAAAGGAGAAACCCTCCTATCCCCTTCAGATGTCAAGCCTAAGAAAATCCTCATTGAGGTTGCTATGTATACAAGATAGGAAGTCATATAGAATTTGAGGGTAGTATGTACCTTGATCAGTTGCTCATGCAGAGCATTGCTGATTTGTTCACCCCAAAAGATAGTCTATTTTCCCTGAAGTATAATTTTGATGAAAGGATACATCCATTCATGAAAAAGTGAAGAAGAAGCTAGTCCCCTTACTCTACTAAGAAGAGTTATTAGATCACCCACTTCCTCAACAAAATCACATTAGGGAAAGATCCTTAGCCACCTGGACAAGTTTGACCTTGGAGTCTTAAGCCACTTGGTATTAATTGTCCTTTTAGCCTTCTCAAAATTCTTATCATATTTTTGTTGAGCAATAGTAAAATCAAGTTTCAAAACATCAACAGAAGTGGGACACATGAAAACCTTATTATCAAACTCTGGATCAAGCCTCATGATTACATTAACATGAGAATCAACCATTGCCCTAGTATCTTTGTTGTAGAAATGAGCACATTGAAGAACAAACTCTATATTGTGTGCTGCCATTGGAAATGAAGACACTAGGTGAATGTTGCTCTTGACAATCTTTTGCATAAGAGGGCTAGGGTTATCTGACTTAGTCCTCTCTACAAATTCAGTCATATCCACATGACTGATATCTATGTACCGAATATCATCAACATTCAAAGTGACCGAAGTGATCAGGAAAATGCCTTGATACTTGTTCTTCATTACTTTTACTTTCTTCGGAGATAGCTTAGCCATTTGGAAAAATGACTCCTTCAGATGAAGACCTCGACAGCTACTTACAAGAGAAATTGCAACAATAAGTCATGATCTTCCAATTAAGGGAAATACTGGTAAATTTGGGAAACTGCAAGTTGATGATCATGACCACAAGAGTGAGCTTGAAAGGGCTAAAGTGCAAGCAGGTTGAAAAAATGGAGGAAAGTGGGCTCATGATAGCAATTCAGAAAGTTTTCTAGAGTTAGAACAATTTGAGGGAATGAATGCATGGGCGGCAAAATTTGCCACTCCTACAGGTAGGTCGAAGCATTTTTTTTATGTTTGAGCAGAAAAATTTGCCGCCTCAGCACTTAGGAAAAAGTTTGCAAGATTTGTGTATAAGCGGTAGAATTTATAGACTCTACATATCAAAAGTTTGTTTGCTTTGTAAAAGGGCACAAATTTTGCCGCCCATGCACCTTTGGGATGGAATGATCATAAGTGAATAAGTGGAAAAACTCACTGACTTAACACTTAGACACTTGAAAGTTCACATGTTCGAGTAGTGAACTTTACAAACTTGACATGAGAAAGTTTGAAGTTTGTTTTAATGCTTGAGCGGTAAAATTTATCGCTCGAGCATATTCAGGAGTTTTGAAGTCTTTTAAGTGGTAAAACTTACTGCTATCTACATAAACCTAAAACCTAAAACCAAAAATTGAAAGACTCAAAAAAACAAAAAAGAATACAAGAACCTAAGAAAATGATCCTTTTAAACTTAGAAAACATAGGGTTTCAAGCATAAAAGATGTAGAAAAATAAACCACAATAAATACAAATCTAGACATGATTCTGTGTATTTATAAAACCCTAAACAGAAAAATGATTGTGGAAGGAATAAAAGAAAACTAACCTGATACAGAGAACTAGAAATAAAACTACGAAACCTTGACAATGAACACCTCCAAAATCGGATGCTCCTCAAGTTGAATCGAAGGCTAAACAACTTAGGGCAAGAAGCGAAGGCAAAGTAGGAAGAAAGACAAAACATAAATGATTTAAAATGCCTTTAAAAACTTCAAATGAAACAAAGAGTTCAAATTAAGTGCCACATGAGTTAACTGCTGCAACATTTATTACAAGCCTCGATGGTGAAATTAGCTGACATAACATGTGTTAAAAAAAAGACATGTAACTGCAGCAAAATCTGCCACTCTATCACGGACTTAGATAAAACAAAGAATGCATTGGCAGCAAATTTCACCGCCATTGCATTTACCGTCTAAAAACTAAAAATAGGCAAGGGCGGAGAAATTTGCTGCTCTTGCATATACACAAAAATACTCTAACTCTTTAAAATTGAGAAAACCATTTCACTCAACTTATATGAGTTTCGAGAAATCCAAACGAGAAATAACTCGAATAGATAATCGGGAACAAGAGGGCTACGCATGAGGACGAGACAACTTGCCTCAATTTGCAAACATAGAGTGCAGGTTAAGAAATGGACAAGTTTCATAGGGGTCATCCTACAAAATGAGCTCAACTAATTTTGAGGACAATAGCTAGCTCTAACTGGGGAACTTCCTTCGATCGTTCTTTGAAATGATAAAAGGGAGAAGAATCCAGTCTCTAAGTGCCTTCATCCATGCCATTGGGCCATAGAGTCAAGCTACCAAAAGAAAAAACATAAAAAGACTAAACAAAAATGAAAAATAAAAACACAAAACTTTACAAATGTACAAATGAACTTATCTGATACTTCAAGGATTGAAATATTTCAAATGTTGTCCACTATCAAGTAGCAAGAATAGTTTAGAATAGTATTCCATCTTGATACTCCATCAAGAAACTATTCTCACCACAAAATTGGTGAATGATGAATGGGCCTCTCCATAGGGAATCAAACTTCCCATGCATTCCTTTTGGCTCTCTCCTCTTGTCCCATAACACGACTTGATCCCCAATTTGAAATTCTCTGGCCTTCACCTTCTTGTCGAAAAGTTTCTTGACCTGACTTTGATGCTCAGCAATATGGTCTACTACCATAACCCACTGCTCTTCAAGTTTAGTGAGGTACATTATTCTTTTGTCAATAGAACTTTCAAAAGTTCTATCTTCCACTGCTTTTGCCAACTTCAAAGCTGACAATTCTGAAGTAATAGGTATTTCTGCATTCAAACCATATAGAAGCTAAAATGGTGACATGCCTATTGCCCTTTTAGAAGTAATTATGTCCACCCATAAGCATCAAACAAAGCTTTATGCCACATTCTCTAATTATCCTCCACCAGTTTCCTGATAATTGTAACCAGATTCTTATTACTAGATTCTGCCTGACCATTCCCTTGCGGATAATAGTCTGATGAGTGTGAAAGGATGATCCCATATTCAAAGAAAAAACTAGTGATCTCATTTGAAGAAAAACATGTGGCATTATCTACTACGATTTTGTTTGGAACTCCTAACTGAGAAATGATATTCTCCTTGAGAAAATTACATACTACCTTAGAAGTAGCATGCTTAACTGGAATTTCCTCCACCCATTTGGTGAAGTAATCTATTGCAGTGAGAACAAAATTGTGTCCCATAATTGACGGTGGGTTCACAACACCAATGAAGTCAATGCCTCATTAATGAAAAGGTTCTTCAATCACAACTGGCTTTAGTGGTAGTGCGGCTAACTTAGGCTTCCCAACAAACTGCTAGCAGAGTTCACATCTATGTACCTAGTTGTATGCATCTTGAAACAATGTAGGCCAATAGTACCTAGCCCGCAAAAATTTATGAGCTGCTATAGGTGCAGAAAAATGTCCTCCACATGCCAAATTGTGAAAAGACTAAAAGTTTTCTTTGTTGTGCTTTATCCACACAACGGAGAAAAACTCCATCAAGGCTTCTTTTATACAAATCGTTATCCCATAAGACATAATTTGCAGCCTTTAACTTGATAGTTTGCTTCTCTTTATAAGTAAATAAGGACATTCATCATACGTGAGAAAATAAGAGATATTTGAATACCACTCATCTGTTGTAGTAACAAAGATAACAGTTGGAACATCCTCAACCTCTACCTTTTCATCACTTGTTTCTTTTGGGACATTATCAGCAATCAGCTAACACAAACCTCTGCCACATACAAGCTTGGTGGGTTTGATATCAAGATTAAATTCTTGAATTTTGGTAATCCAATTGCCCCTTTTAGTCCCAAATTCTTGATGTGTCAGGATAGATTTCACTATTGTATCTAGCACCAAAATAATAGTATGTGAATTTAGAATGTAAAACCTAAAATGCTTCACTGCCTTGACTACGGCGTAAGCATTTTTCTCCATAGTTGAGTACTTAAGTTCATGAGCCTTCAGTGGGCAACTCATAAATGAAATCAGAGATTCCACACCCTCTTCATTCTGTTGAACCAGAATCGCTGAAAGTGTATGCTCAGAAGCATAACTATACATTATTAAATCTTTAGTGTAGTCAGGACAAACCAGAAATGGAGCATGATCTATGGCTCTTTTAATGTCCTCAAAAGCTGCTTTACCTTCTACACTCCAATGGAAAGTGGTCTTACCTTTCATCATATTGACAATATGATGAGTTTTCTCTGCGAATTCTGGAATGAACCTCCGCAGAAAACTCGCCTTCCTGAAGAAAGAATGAACAACAGTCTTACTAGTAGGCAAAGTAAGACTCTGGATAGATTTGACTCTTTCTAAGTAAATTTTACTACCTTCTGTTAGGCCTGAAAAATGCAGGTTGCTAATCCTAAGAGGATTCCAGGCTCTATGTTTAGATTTGCAATATTTTTGAACTAACGCGACAGAATCAACCTTTTGGGTTTGATGACTCCCTGCACTTTAGGTCCTGCTACACCTAGGCGGGTAAACCTTGGAAATTAAAGCAGATTGAATGTAAATGTTTTGACTAAGTAAATGGATCTACCTATAGTGGCAAATGATGTAGAATAGATGAAAGCTCACTAACTAATTTTATATCTAATATCTGATGGACAGTTGGTATAAATTGTATAAGCAATATCAAGGTGAATCTTATGACTGTGCTTAACTAATAAAGGGGTTTTTAAGTGATGAATTGAAATAAGACCAGTGCCTTGTTGGGTAAACAGAGTCAAATGGAAGACTAAGACTAGTGGCTTATAGTTGGCAGTAATTCTAACTATTTGGCACAATATTTTAGTTGATAACTTGTATAAATGTGCAAGGAAATGACTGACAAACTCTTCTTAATAATCCAACCAATATAATCAGATTTCTTGTTATTCACTAGAAGATAATTTAATCCTTTCTTGAAGGAATCAATTGAATGAAATATGCAAGAATAACATATAATATCAACTTGGAGATAGAATGGCAATCCTAATTATATGGTTCTTCTTAGTAATCCAAACAAACACTTCCAGGTTACTGTGACTGATCTGAAGGATTTTAATTCCTCTAATGGAAACCAATTAATCCAATCACACAACTATAGACAATGTGCACTAACAAATTAAATATATACTTGATATATTAATTTGAGTAACAAGGAAATACTAAACTGGAGACAACCATACAATTGAGTAATTTAAACAAACAATTGATGCCAGAATAAAACCATAGAATTAGAGAACTTCAATTTACTTCTTCAATAATATACTTGCAACATGGTCTTTGAGAAACATTGTAAACTTTATGTATTATATTCTACTACTCATCATGATTCAACATTATATGTTCAACTTATATAGTAATAGTTATGAAGAGACATAACTCTTCAAAGGAGTCTTTTGGGAATCAACATGATTAACATAACAACAATAAAATAACACTACTTAAGCTCTATTCAACCACAAGTATAGCTGAGCAATATGATCTAAGTACTCCTAGCCGCGATGTGAATCAGTAAATTCAATAGCATTCCTTGTCATCACATCCATTGTAACCATCTTCTCCAAGTGCTTGCAGGCTTCCTTGGGTGCAAAGTCTTTGTCCTTAAGAGCTTCTAAGGCTTCATGTAATATCGCTTGACAGTCTCTGCTCCATTCCTCTTTGC
The DNA here is from genome assembly GCA_027924645.1 of Cunninghamia lanceolata. Classification (NCBI taxonomy): domain Eukaryota; kingdom Viridiplantae; phylum Streptophyta; class Pinopsida; order Cupressales; family Cupressaceae; genus Cunninghamia; species Cunninghamia lanceolata. The sequence continues at coordinate 4,577,557 of BSBN01000013.1, read as the reverse complement.
TCTTTAATTCTTTATCGCTCTTGAACAACGTGGGCACTCCTGCTTTTGAGGCCTCAACACATTCTTTGGCATCATTCTTAAGTTGGTCATAATACTTCTAATGCTACTCGATCAATTATTTTGCACTGGAGGTACCTATAATGTCAGAAATATCTTTACTCTATGTCTCATTTAGTTTCTCTTGCAGCCTTTTGTCAAACCTCTCATGCTCTTGGATTGCTTTATAATTTTGAGAATAATTATCCCAAAATTGATTCAGCCAATGCATCATGTTGGTATGCCTGTTCTGGAGTACTGTAGCAAGTGTATCAATCTAGATTTGAGCTATCTAGTTGATGGATGGTGATTGCACATTCTGTGAGATTTCACCCTGAGTTGATCTCTTTACTGATCCCCCAAAGGTGCTCTTAACAACATCTTTTATATAGTCATTTTCTTCGATTAATCTCTCACAGCTCAGTTTGTATGCATCTCTTTCTTTGATTAACATGTGAGCTTGTGCCTTATTCAACTTTGCAACATTAATGCAAATGTCTGCAGTGATCAAGGGGTCAGTCTCCCCTGCCTTCAAAGTCATGACATGGCCAAAAGTCTTCTTAGTGTCTATAATGGCTATCTTTTTATGGGGAGGATACAGGGCCCATATCATTAATGAATTTTCATCATTATTATATTTGGTGCCCATATATACTTTAGTGACACCTTCTGGAGTGAGCTTGTATTTATCATCTGTATTATGCAAAAAACTATCAAATACTAGAGCATAATTCAAATCAAGACCAGGAAAGCTCATCACCCCTGCTTCTTTGAGTAGCTGTCTACCCTTACTAGGGGTCATATCTTGCAATTCACTATCCACTGTTGTCTTCAACATATCAAGTAACTGTCTTTCATGGTTGGTAGAGATATCATCAATTGACTCCCTGATTTCTTTCCCTTTGTATTTATATAAAAATGATTTGAATTCTTTAGAATGAATAAATTTATCATCAGAAATAAAAGAATCGTATGCTATTTGTCTTTGGTCTTCATCAGCAGACCCCTCCTCATCATGTGCTATACTAGGAGACTGATATTGTTGCATCTTTCTTTTGGACATTCTTATTGTCTGTTGATCTGGCTCCTCGTGTTCTGCAGGTTCTTCATCACCAGAAGATAACAACTCTACCTCTGCCAGTTGTTTCCTCTTTTCATCTAAGTCCCTATTATATTTCTCAACCACTAGTTCAACTTCAATCTCTTCCAAATTCCTGATGACATCATCGTGTGGATAGGGGACATGTGTGTATCCACTGAGGTTTTCTTTTCTTTGAACAAGGTCAATAAAACCCTCAGGATCAAACCCTTTTCTTACCTCAGCACACCTCATATTGTAATGCATTAGCTTATCTATAATGAGACCATACCCCTCCTTGGATACCACAGTAAAATCTCCAAAGCAAAGAGTACTAGGCATAAAAGATTGTTTGTCATGGGAGCTCAAGTGCATTACATTGGAACAATTCATTTGCCTAACTATTTATAAATAGGCAATTCTATCAGGGATAGTCTTAGGCAAGATAAAAGGAGTGTCCTCAAAACCATAAACTCTACCCATTGTAGCATCCTCAAAATAGTACCAGTCTCCCCAGTTGTGAGTAACGGTAGGGGGACCACCAAAATATTTAGGTATAAGAAACCTCTTTATTTCATTTGATAAAGAATGCTCACAAGGATGACTGAAATATCTATATAACACCTTCACACAGTATTCTTCAAATTACACATAGATAGAATGGGCATATCTACTATCCCATATTCTGGTCCACATCTGCATGGGTAACTTCTGCCCCCTCTGGTCTACTGGAACAATTTTGAATTCATTTGGCCATAACCCCACTTCCTGGCCATAATAGAGCACCATGTGCATGAGAAGTGAGTAATGTTCAAAGGAAACTGATGGGGCATTGTTCTTTATTGTGGTTAGACCATAATCAATTCTATTAAAAACATAGGCAACATAATCAAACTACCTGGCATTGTGGCACTGGATGTCTGTAGCTATGACCATCATAGGAATTGTCATGAAATCAAGGACCTCTGATCCTATGACCTGGCCCAAAGAGTAGTATGTGTATTGTATGTAGGGTTCAAATAATGACACATGAAAAGGAGGGCCATCATTCTCACTGAGAGGAACCATTTCTCCCCCTGCCCTAGGCTTGTGAATAGGCAATCTCCATCCATTATATGTAGTATCCATTCTCCAGTACTCCTTATCCAAATCCTCATAAACTATGGGGATAGTACATAAATCATCCAAGTCAAAAACTTCACAAATGGCATTCTTAGACAAGTGTATAATAGGTTCCCCTTGTGGGTTACATATAGCCTTAAGACTTGGATTATACTGCTTAGCAAGAAGTTAGAGGAGTTCAGGATTCGGAAACACATCAGGAACGACCAATTTATCCAAATTCAAATGCCATGGGTTTGACATCGGGAAATTCCTGATTCTTCTATTGTAGTGGAATTTAAACAATTTATAACCTCAAATTGGGGTCTAGACATTTCCTATGTATTTACTCTTATCTTCTAGTTTCTCCACTTCTACCCTAAGTTGTGCAGACCTTCGGGCTTTGGGAGTTGATCTAGGTAGTTGATCAATTAAGTCTTGGTTCAGTTTCCTCTCCTTTGTTTTCTCCTTAGGGGTTTTGTCAATCTTCTATTTTTTAGGTTTACTAGTGTCACCCTGTGGTTTTCTACCCTTTCCTTTCCCTAGAGTTTCCATTTTAATTTTGGACAGCAAATTTGAATTGTAAGCTACTGCACAGAAGTTAGTATATGGGTACCTATTATCGAAGGCTCTAATCGAATTCCCCTGTTTTCTCCTCCAAGTCTTTGCTTGCTTGCTCACTTCAGATAATTCCTTCAAACTTAATTGCAATGATTTTAAATGGTATCTCAAAGGATTTCTTCATCGTCTACAATTAATTGTTTGAGCATTTTAATTTTCTTGATCATTGTGAAATGTCACATCGTCATAAATTCTATCATTGGCATGATTTTCGTAATGTCAGGGTGATTTTAATATCTTCTTATGGTGCAAACATTTGCTCATGGATCAATCAATGTAACCCTTCAATTGTTTCCTCAACGTCATATTTTGTTTGTGAGTTTGTATCGGCAAGATATTTTCAGCTTTACCCGATGTAGAAGTGGGTATGGTTGTCATCGGCCTGACTTTCTTCATCGTCATGGGAATAACATTCTTCCCCGATATCTAAAGTGTCATTGATATGACTATCAGTGAGAGTCTTGTCGATGAACGTGGTCATCGTTATTATCAGGATAAGATATGCCATCGGGATAACTTATTTCAAGTTACCCGATCGTGGTTGTTTCCCCAATAGCCTTTTATATCCTTGATTAGAGAGACCTTGACAACATGTCACCGACATCGTTGTGAGTACTAGTTCCACCAGACTTGCAAGCCTTGTTCTGATTCATTCGCTTTCACCGATGGTTTTTATCTTCCATACATGTCAGCATGACTTACACTGAAACACTTTCGTTAATCGCTGAGACATTAGAGTATCAGAAAACTCCTTAATTTTTCTTTTCGATGCTTATTTCCTACCAATTACCACTAGTTTCCTCTGTTCCATTGGATGATCAGTGAGAGTCCTACCGAACTCCTCCGTCGGTATGACTTACACTGTCGGGAGGGTTTTCAAAGTATTCTCCGATAGTCTTTCTTTATACCGATCGGCGTGACCACGCATTCTTTCTCTGATGAAAGGTCATCAGAGTTACTTTCTCCATCGGTGATTCTGGAAATCTTCTCCTCGATCATTAGTCTCATACCGATACTTGTTTCAGCTAGTTTCTCATAGAACATGGATCGGTATAACAAAAAATGAGATCTTGTCGATATTAAGGAATTGAGGCTTTTTACATTATTTTGTGATGAAAGTCTTTCACTTTTATGGGATATACTAGTTGTTATTTTGATTTTGGGTGAAATGTTTTTTGGTTTGGTCAGACATGAGTGGGTATAAAGACAAGAAAATTTTAAATTTTCCTGTCCCATCAGTGGCTCTGTCTGGGATGTATACTCTTTGTGAGTATACCAAGAATTCAGATCTCTTGGGGGAGTAGACCATATGTTTTATTTATTTGGGATGACAGTTTTATGCGAATGGGAGATGGAGGTGATAATGATCAGGAATTGGGATGATCCTATACTACTATACATGGAAAAGATTATATATATATATATATTTTATATATAGAAATTCATAGGATTATCCATGTACTGGTAGATCCTAATCTCTTTTGATTTCCCTAGACTACTGTGCATGGAATAAAAGTATTTTGAGAATTATTTAAGGTTTGTCCATGCACTGGCAACACTCAATCCTCTTTGTACATGATTATGAAAAGAAAGGCTTCAGGTATTGCCCATGCACAGGCAGTTCCTGCTCTTCTCCGGATATGTTTTGCAAATAGTAAGAGTCATCACCTCTTTTGCTAGTTATAACAAAAGGACCTAGCCATAAAGCTTTACACTTTCCATGCTTTCCTTTCTCTTGGCACCTAGCATTCCGCATCAATACTAAGTCATCCATCTCAAACTTCCTATCTTTGGCCTTCTTGTCAAAAAGGTATTTCACTTGTGATTGCAACTTGATATTCTGCCTTTGGGCTAGTCTCCTTGTTTCATCAAGTTCTGCAAGGTGTTCTAATCTTTCCTCCATTGGTTTAGGAATGTTTAAATCTTCCTGAAGTACAAATTTGTAAATTGGTAGGAGATTTTCTAATGGTATTCTTGCATATGTTCCATATACTAGTTCAAAAGGAGATCTCCCAATTGCTCTTTTCACAGTAATCCTATCAGCCCACACAGCCATTCTTAACTTTGAATCCCATGCTTTCTTGTTTCCCTCCAACATTCTTTTTATAATTTTCAGAAGGCTTTTGTTGTTGGATTTTGCCTGTTCGTTTGCTTGTGGATGATAAGGGGCAGCATAGGACACAGTGATGCCATGTGTACTACAAATTTTTTTGAATTCATTAGACCTGAAACACATTCCATTGTCTGTGATTAACCTTACTGGAGTGCCAAATCTGATTATAATATTTTCCATCAGAAAGTTAATCACCACCCCGCTTGTTGCTTGTTTGGTTGGGATTGCTTCCACCCATTTTGTGAAGTAATCTGTCGCCACTAAAATCCATTTGTGTCCACCACTTGACTTCTCTGCAATTTCTCCTATGAAGTCAATACCCCACTGATAGAATGGAGCCTGCACCTGCATGGGTTTCAAGGGCAATGCTCTCTGATATTTCAACTTTCCTAAAAATTTCTGACATGCTTCACATTTCCTAGTGTAATGATATGAATCTTTAAAAACTCTAGGCCAATAGTATCCAGCCCTTAAGATCTTGTGGGCTGTAGTCTTTGCTAAAAAATGACCTCCACACATTCTTCATGTAACTCTTTCATGATATGTTTTGATTGATGCTCATCTAGACATAATAGTAGAATACCATCCCTATTCTTCCAGTAAAGATCTCCATCAATAAATACATATTTTGATGCTTGTAATTTAAGTGTCCTTCTTTTGTTATCATCATAACCTTCAGGACATTTCATGTGTTTTAAATAATATATGATGTCGGTGTACCATGGAGTATGCTCAATGCTAGAACTTGTGTTATCAACATCATTAGCACTACAAATCTGAGAAGCCTCGAGATTACTTTCAACCATTAATCTAGCAAGACCTTGTCCTCTCACTAGTTTAGTGATCTGGATTTCAATATTGAACTCCTGAATTCTATTGATCCATCTGCATCTTCTACCTGTGACTTCAGTTTGGACCAATAAATCTTTTACTGCAACATTAGGCACATATGCTATGATTTCAGCTCCTACCAAGTATGGCCTAAAAGTTTTAACTACCTTCACCAATGCATATACCTGTTTCTCAACAATGTCATATTTTAATTATGCATTCTGAAGAGATTTGCTGAAAAATGAAATGGGTTGTTCATGTCCACCATTATTTTTCTGTAATAGTACTGCTGCAACTGTATGATAAGATGCAAATGAGAACAGTTGGAATGGCTTACTGAAATTAGGGGATATCAGAACAGGGGCTTATTTGATTGCCTTCTTAATGGTAGCAAATGCCTCCACTATTTCTGTGGTCAACTTCACTTCTGAATTTTTCTTCAACATTCTAGATATGGGACTAACAATTTCTGCAAAATTTGATATGAACCTCCTGACAAAGTTAATTTGGCCAAAAAATGACTGTATAGCTTTCACATTTTTAGGAATAGGAACTTGGTCAATTGCTTTTACTCTCTCAGGATCTATTTTCACTCCATCTTTTGAGACTATGTGACCAAGCAACTTCCCTTCTGTCACTGCGAAATGGCACTTCTTAGGATTCAATGAAATCCCATATTCTAGGGCTTTGATAAATATTTGCTCCAAATATGCACAATGATCCTCAACCCTTTTAGAATATGCTGTCATGTCATCCTGATATACTATCATGATTTTATTAATCAATTCAACAAATGCCACATCCATTGCTCTTTGGGATGTTGTTCTAGCATTAGTGAGCCCGAATGGCATTCTTAAATATACATATGTTCCCCATGGTGTGGTGAATGTAGTCTTATATTGTTCTGATTCTTTGACTTTCACCTGATTATATCCTAAGAAGCCATCCATCATTGACAATAGTTCACATCCGGTAACCTTTTGTAATATTGCTTCCATATTAGGGAGGGGATAGTTGTCCTTAAGAGAAGATTTGTTTAAATTCCTGAAGTCCACACATAATCTAATATCACCATTCTTTTTCCTAATAGGTACCAAATTAGAAACCCAAGAAGAATGCCTGATGGGTTTAATGATAGCTCCGTCTCTTAATTTTGTGAGTTCTTCAAGCATCTTAGGAGCTAATGTAGGATTGATAGACCTCTGTTTTTTCCTGAATAGTTTAGCATCTAGTTTTAATGGTATTTCATGCTGAAAAAGATCCTCCCTATATGCTTTTAAATCATCATATGACCAGGCAAACATGTGTCTATACTTCCTAAGTAAGTTGATGATCCTACTCCTGATTTTGGGGTTAAGATTCTTTCCAATATATACATTCTTTGGGGCTGCCTGTGTCCCCAAATTAATCTCTTCAAGGTTATTTTGCACCACTAGTGTGTCTTTCATTTCAAATCTATCATGTCCATCAAATGCCTTTTCCAATGCTATAAGTCCCTTAGGTATTTTATTTATTTTCAACTGAACTATCTCTTGACCAAAAAGGGTTTCCTTCCCATCATGTTCTTCTACAAATACATTGAAATCAATCTCTTGATTTTCATAATAATTAGCACAATGCAAGAAGTTGATTATATCAGCATCATTATCAAACACTTGCTAGTTATGTATATTATATGGGATAGTGGGTCTGGTTTTGAATTCAACTTCTGTAATACCTCCTAATGTGACATCATCCCTTTTTAATGCGATATTTGCTAGAAATTCTGCCATAATGTTTTTTGATCTATCAATCAAGTTGATTGAAAAGGCATCAAATAACTCAATGTCATCCCAGACAATGTTTCTATACTATCTCAACCTCTTATTTTTTGACAGGTATTTCTCTCTCACTTGGGAAGTAACCAATTCAGAATCACCATATACAGCTAACTTTTTTATCTTATGTTTGGTGGCTATATTTAAACCAATGAGCAAAGCCTCATATTCTGCTACATTGTTTGTGCATTCAAATGTTAATAGAAAGGAATATTTAAAAGTTTTACCTGCTGGTGAGATAAATACTACTCCGGCCCCATTTCCCATTTTGCTACATGCACCATCAAAATACATCTTCCACACATCATTTTCTTCTTTCATAGATTCAACATGTATTGGATCAATATTCTGTAATTCTGGCTGATTTTTCTCAACCTTGAAGGCTCCCAAATTTGTATCACAAAAGAAATTTATTTGATGTTGATCCAAGCGTTCTATAATATTCTCATATATTGGCTCCCTACATAGCTTGATCTCTTTACCTCCCACTGGTATTGTGGCATATGATAAGTCCAATTGGACATTCCCTCCTACCATTGCAGCTCATTGTCTCGATAAAAGCATTCCATAATATGGTGGGATGTCAACCACAGTAATATCAATGTTATATGTTGCTTTAGGGTATGAGGCAAGTTTTATCTCCACATCCCTCATAATACCAACGACTAGGATGGATCTATTATCCATTGCATAACACCTACCAAATGTAGTGTCAACCCACATTCCCAGTTCTTTCATAACTGCTATTGGCATGATATTCATTGCCGCACCTGATTCAATCATGCAGTTCCTTACTATCCTATTTTTGATCAATAATGTAGTGTAGAAAGGGTCCACCTATGAGGGATTCTTTGTCAATGTATCACCTAGGTATACCTCAGGAATTTGGAATGCTTCTTGGTGAACATTTTTTGTTCTATTCTCTGATCCTTTATGTTTTTGATTTGGTATATCTGAAATCAGTTTAACTACTGTATTCCTGTATTTGTCTATCTTCATCATTTCCAAAAGTGGAACTAATATCTTTACTTGAGATATTGCATGAGCAATGTCAAATGAATGGACCATAGTCTAATCATTCTTTTCTGTCTTTATATGTTCTTTTTCTTGATTTTGTGATTTATCTTTCATTTTATTTTTATCAGCCTTTTCTGGTTATTTGAATGATGACTTTGCATTATTCTTCTTGTAATTTTGATCTTTTATAAAGACACTCCCAGGTGTTCCTTGTTCAACATTCACTATCCTGTTCCTTAAGTTATAGGCATTTTTAGCTTGAGCTATTACAGCTATTGTAAGAGCTTCTCTTTCATTTTTAGTGGGCTTTCTCCACTAATCATATGGCTGATTATTGTTGAGTACTTGTGACTCAAATTACAGGCATCGGTAAGAGTTGATCTCTATCTCAATGATCGGCAAGAGTCTCAGCAATCACATGAACGTAGTGGGTTGCCCTTTGTTATCGGCCTGAAAGGCTCTATCGGCGTAACTTGTTTGTGTTCCAGCGATGGAGTATGTTTCACCGATGGTGTTCTGCCCATCGGCTTAACTATTGCTATCGGACTTGGTTAAAGTTCTTTCTTTGATCACCTGTGTTACATCGATCGGTGTAACTGTAACTATCGGTGAAGTGTTGTTTTGTCACTCTAATGTTAGGTATCACTCCAATGGAGGTTGGCGTTGGCAAGGTCTATCTGATAGAAAGGTGTTTGGTGTGACAAGTGACATTGGCGTGGTTGGAAGATGTCTCTCTAATACTTCATGTTACACCGACGAAGGTCTTGGCATTGGCGTGAGAAGCATTGTCAGTCTAAGTTTTGGAAATCCTTCCGATGGTAAGTGTTTCTCTGATGAAGGTTGGTGTTAGAAAGATCTCTTTGATCGGTGCAGTGTGAGATGTCACTCCGATGAGCCTGTCTGTCTGATGGTGTTTGGCATCGGCAGGAGGAACTGTGTTGGTGAAGGAGGATGAAGTCTAACTGAAGGGCTTGGTCACTCCGATGGTTTATTAATGTTTGACTGGCTAGGGTCATCAGTGGCAAAAGCACCGATGATATACTTACTGTGTGTTCGTGCATATATGTTGTTGTATTTGTCAATTGATGCATGTGGGACTATTGAATACAAATGGTTGTGAATGGTTAAGAATGAACTGTCGATCGGAAGTTCTAACGATCTGAGGTAGTTGAACTGATTGTGCTCGTCTATATTGTGATATGTAAAAACACATTGAAACAAAGGAGAGAGAACAGTGAGAGATAACAAAGTTCAAGTGTAGGGTGATGTCCTGTGTTGTATGCTATTTGTAGCATGATAACAGTATGAAGGACTAACCCGAGTGTTGGAGAACTTTGTGTAGGGTTATCCTGTTAGTTATTCTTCCAGAGGAGCAAGATGTAAATCTCCATGAAAGGCTTAGTGTCAGATTTGTATTGTAACTGTATTTTCTATTGCTGAATAATACAATGGCGATCTGGGCTTTTGGAGTGTGGGGTTTTTTACCCGTAAGGGTTTTCCCCACATATATCTGTGTCTTTTGTTCTATCTTTTGTGTTAGCATTTATGTTGTTGAAATTAGATCTTGATGCTTGTATTTCCTCTAAGGGTCAGTGTTGGAAATGTTCTATGTCTGTTTCCACTTTGTGGCATAGTTGTGCGTGTTTTTGAAGTGATTGAAAATAATTTAAATTTGTCGAAGACACCACTGTTCTTGGGAATAAGTTTTGAGATGCTCTCATTTCCGTACAAGTGGTATCAGAGCCTTCTTCTAAAATCTGCTTTGTTTCTCACATATGTACATTTTTGTGCTGGATGTGTTTGCATGTAAGAGTTTCTAGTGTATAAGGTCTGGGTATTCCTTCTATGATGATTTCTTAGTGTGACAGGCTTGAGGAAATCTGAAGGAATCGTCTAATGTTTTGATCCTTGTTTTGAGTGTGAAGTCTACTAGTTGATCTTATCTTCAAGTTATAGCAGGCGCTTGAAGGATGGTGAAGTTGGAGAAACTAGAGCTGGTCATATTGAAATGATATGATTTGAGGCTCCTAGTTGGCAACGATATAATCTTGATGCATGGGGTGGAATATTTTACTCTATGGTTGAGATGCAACAAATCTCTGTATTGGGTGTATGTGTGAGAGGCTCCCTAATGATATGGAGAAGCTTGGGTTGTTTTTTAGCTATGGAGAAATGTGCTTATGCTGAGTGTTTTGTCCTAGTATTGGAAGGCATACCTTTTTTGTTACCCTGATTGCATGTAGGCTATGGAGTTGATCATTGGATGATCTAAGAGCTTCTGAAATAGCCTGTCTCCCTTGGATGCATGTGCATGTTGGTGGTTGTGGAGTTGGCCTACAAGTGGGCCTGAAGTTCTTGAACTGTTGTTTCCTTTAGTAGATGCTTTGTACTTACATGTCTTAGAATCATGTTCCTTGGTTTTGAGGGGTTTCATAGTTTTCCTAAAATCTATGGTTACGCATATTCATGATGATCCATTTTTCTGGTTTAACCGTTATGGTGTTTCTTGGTTCATATTCTTGGTCTTCCAGATGAGAAGTGGGTATGGATATGCATGGGTGTTTTTCAAACATAGTGGTTTTATAGGTTTTACATGGTCAAGAGAAAAACTTGTGGTTTTGTGAAGTTGCAGTTAAGCTATTTCTAGACCCTGGCTTTTGGGGTGTTGCTGGATGATATAGTTGCAGTTTTGCATGCATGCTTCATGCATGGTGTGAGGAGGTGAAATGTTTTCTCTGCATGGGAGTGCTAGTAAGTGATATGTCACTCAGTATTTCTATGGTAATGCTTCTGGTTTCTTGACTATGGTGCTCAGGTTGTGGACATGTTTGGCGAATCAGATTTGTAAGTAATCTGGTGCTTGAGTCATGTTGTCTACATTGTTATTTATTCCTTGAGATCTCAATTTTGTAGTTTCTAGTGTAATAGTGGGTTTGTATGTTTCAGTATATTTGGATCTATGAGTTATGCAAGTTTTTTAGGTGTGTACAACCTATTGATTACAGTGGGATAACTTGGAAGTGGACGGTCTATATCCACAAGATTGATTATGTGATTGTGTAGACTTGTTAGCTGGCCTTGTTTGTGGTCACTTGTGCATTGGTGTGACTGCTTCGAGATGAGAGGATAGATATTGTAAAGTACCTGAATAGTCAGTTAAGGAGACTTGTAGTATGTGTATCATGGTGTCATGAATAGCTTGGATACACAGGTTTGTGTAAGCTATTGATAGTGATAGTGTATTTTCTTGGTTTGGAGATCTTGGTGCCACTTGGTTTTATTGTCACATGGACATGTTAATGTGTGGACCTGGAGGATTTTTAGATGAGAAGATGTTTGGTCATGGTGCTTGGAAAGCTCGGTTGTCACTGTTCAGTGAGAGCTTTAGCATTGACTGTGTGTTCATCACTTAGTGGTGAATGATCTTCTTTAGTGTTGCAGATGTTACTAGGAGGAGCTCTTAGATCCTGTTGCTGCAGAAGGGTTCTTTCACATTTGCAGGTGCACTATTTGAGGATGTGTAACATCTTGGATTCATGGAGGATTCATGAAATCCTTGGCTAAGGTGTTGGTGGTGCTTGACAGGTGATGTTGGTTTAGAGTTTGGTTTGTTTCATGTCATGATATTTTCTTGATTTCTGCAATTTGAGTTTTGGCATGATACATTGCTCTTGAGACCATCGTTATGTTCACTTGGAGCATGGAATCTTCTAAGGGGGATGGTAAGATCATGATGTCATGATAAGTTCCTGATTCAGATGATTGGAGCTTTGACAGTGGTCTGGTAACTTCTCTATGTTTAGGTACATTTATTATTGCTTGATTACTTCATAATGGTGTAGTGATGCAGTTGGATTTTGGCATGAGGTGATTGTTTGTTGGTACTCATGGATACATGGAGAATAAGGTGAGACTATATGTGTTGTTCTTAATAAGAGTTTGCAGCAGGAAGTTTAAGGAGTCTTTATCTTGGTTGAATGTGAATTCAACAAAAGATCTAGAGGAGATTGTTCTTGAAGAAAGTCATTGGGACTTGGATATCTTGGAAGAACTTTCTCATTCCCCACTCTTGGTCTACTTGACAAGTTTCACTTGAGAGGTATTGAGAGGTATTGCCCATTGTTTCTCTCAGGTGTTTTGTGTTTTCTTTCATAGACATGGATCTTGAACTGCTCATAGATGGTTTTGGAGGATTCATTGTGAGAGATGGATAACATGTTTAATCTCCTTATGCATTTGAGTTTAAGATATCATTCATTGATGAGGATTGTTAGGAGATGGTTTTATGGGATGATTTCCTGAAATGGGAAATGAATTAGTTTGATCTTCTTTGGTTTGAGAGGCTTACATCCATGTTAGTTACATGATTACATATGTTGAATTTGATCTCTTGAGATTAAATGTTTGTTTGGATGTTTTTATGTTGTTCTCTTTGGGATGTTTTGAAGGAGCTCATACTTGACATAGATGGCATTCAGAGGTGTATGTAGAAGGATTGTCTATAGGTATATGACGTGTAGAGTTACTCTCTATGGTCCTGGTTATCTTCCTGGATGGTTTGTTTCACTCTACATTGGTTTGAGGTTTGATTGGAGCTGAGGTGATCACTAGTTTGTGGTCATGTGTTTTTCACTTATGTTATTGGGTGATGACATGGAAGTTCTGTTATCTCTTTCCTTTGTTGGATGTGGAGAACTTGGGAGAGTTCTGGACTGGTGGTGAGGAGTTGTAATTTGATTACAAGTGTTACGTATCATTGTGGATGTTTCCTTGGTACTACATGATGTTTACATTTTCTATGTAATGCTATTGGTGGACTTTGTATGCCATGATCTTTTTCAGATATGCATTACCTATGCAGTGGGAGTTCTTGGATGTGTTTGGTGTTTTTTGACTGGTTGACACATAAAGCTTGTATTTGCAATTGATGGGTGTATATGTAGGTGGCATGAGTTTGTTGATGTTCATACCTTCGAGGTATGAGTGATTGGATGTTTTAGCACTAGCTATGTGTGCTATTTTCAGTCACATGGGTTTTTTGTTCAGTTGGATGGGTGCAGTTAGTTTTCTGATTGTTGTTCTAGCTGATGATCTATCTTGTTTTTGGAGGATGTTTTCATGGCTATGTTCTGGAAGTTTTGAAGTTGGTTATGTTGGAGCTTATATGTAGCTTGTGAGCACAGTGGAGTGGAGGCAGTATCAGTTTTGGTTCTATGACTTGGAGTATTGATGGTTCCCTGTAATTCCTTCGTCAAGTGGGAGAATGTTGAGTATTTGTGACTTAGCTTACAGGCATCGGCAAGAGTTGACCTCTGTCTCAGCAATCAGCAAGAGTCTCAGCAATCACACGAATGTAGTGGGTTGCCCTTTGTTATCATCCTGACATGCTCTATCTATGTAACTTGCTTGTGTTCCAGCGATGGAGTATGTTTCACCTATGGTGTTCTACCCATCGACTTGACTATTGCTATTAGACTTGGCTAAAGTTCTTTCTCTGATCGCCTGTGTTACACCGATTGGTGTAACTGTAACTATCGGTGAAGTGTTGTGTTGTCACTCCGATGTTAGGTATCACTTCAATGGAGGTTGGCATCAGCAAAGTCTATCTGATGGAAAGGTGTTCGGCGTGACAAGTGACATCAGCGTGGTTGGAAGATGTCTCTCCGATACTTCGTGTTACACCGATGAAGGTCTTGGCATCGACGTGAGAAGCATTATCGGTCTGAGTTTTGGAAATCCTTCCGATGGTAAGTGTTTCTTCGATGAAGGTTGGTGTCAGCAAGATCTCTTCAATCAGTGTAGTGTGAGATGTCACTTCGATGAGCCTGGTCTGTCTGATGGTGTTTGGCATTGGCAGGAGGAACTGTGTTGGTGAAGGAGGATGAAGTGTAACCGAAGGGCTTGGTCACTCCTATGGTTCATTGCTATTTGACTGGCTGGGGTCGTCGGCGGCAAAAGTGCTGATGATATACTTACAGTGTGTTCGTGCATATATGTTGTTGCTATATTTATCAACTAATGCATGTGGGACTATTGAATACAAACGGTTGCAAATGGTTAAGAATGAACTGTCGACCAGAAGTTGTAACGGTCGAGGTAGTTGAACTAATTGTGCTCTTCTGTAATGTGATATGTAAAAATGCATTGAAACAGAGGAGAGAGAACAGTGAGAGATAACAGAGTTTGGGTGTAGGGTGATGTCCTATGTTGTATGCTATTTATAGCATGATAACAGTATGAAGGACTAACCCGAGTGCTAGAGAACTTTGTGCAGGGTTATGCTGTCAGTTATTCTTCTAGAGGAGCAAGATGTAAATCTCCATGAAAGGCTTAGTGCCAGATTTGTATTGTAACTGTATTTTCTGTTGCTGAATAATACAATGGTGATCTGGGCTTTTGGAGTGTGGGATTTTTTACCCGTAAGGGTTTTCCCCACGTATATATGTGTCTTCTGTTCTATCTTTTGTGTTAGCATTTCTGTTGTTGAAATTAGATCTTGATGCTTGTATTTCCTCTAAGGGTCAATGTTGGAAATGTTCTATGTCTATTTCTGCTTTGTGGCATAGTTGTGCGTGTTTTTGAAGTGATTGAAAAGAATTTAAATCTGTCAAAGACACCACTATTCTTTGGAATACGTTCTGAGATGCTCTCATTTCCTTACAATTATTATAATAGGTAGGTTCCTCGTAACCATCCTCTTGATCTGAGAACACTTCTTGTTTTCCCATATTGATATGATGTCTCTGATTTCCCACGTCATATTCATATCCCTCTTCCTTTGTAGAAGAATCGTCTTCATTCAGCATATATGGTGTATCTTGCATCATGTTTATTGTGTGATTGTCTCTATTATAATTATATAATGCTTCTTGTTGTACTATTTTAGCCACCTCACAATATTCAGGTGAATGTGGTAAATTTTACACCAACACCAAGGTTTATCTTCTACCATATGTGCCACATTTCTTGTTAGAGGGTTAGGGGTAGCTTTGCCATAATGTTGCTTTCTGTTGTTTTCAATGGGTCTCTCATCTTTCCAATTTGTATTATATGGCATATCGTGCAACTTGGGCCTTTCATGTCTATGCTGACCTTCTTGTTTAGTCTGCTGAATGTTTGGGTTCTGAGGATTTCTAGGGTTATCCCTCTTGCTAACCATACTAGTAGCTTTCCTATTGTTCTCAATAATTAATGCCACTTTCTGTGCTTCAGCCAGGGTCGTAGGGCACCGATTTCTAAGTTTGTACGCTGTCTTGGGATCAAATGCTTTCAGATAAATGCTCAATGCTACTAGGTTAGTCAGTTTAGATCCATGTGGTATTTTGTTGTGTAATTTGGAGAATTTCATATTGAAATCATACACTGATTCATTCTGGTATTTCTAGATGCTTATCAATTCATGCAATGCAAACTTAGGGGCATACTGATTGCCATACTGCTCCTTGAATTGATTGTGGAAATTAGTTATTGAATTGATTGAAGCATCAGGTAAACTGGTGAACCAGTCTCTTGCATCTTTAGTCAGGGACATCATGAATAACCTCATTCTAACATCTTCATAGTCCATACCAATATCTTGTATGAAAGCATTGAAGCTTCTAATGTGATCTTTAGCTGATATTGCATTGTTCCCAGTGAACTTGGGAACTATGTTTCTCCAATTACTGTCCATAGGATATGGATACAATTGATATCCAGTCAGATCAAATTGGCTACATATGTTTGTGAGGTTTTGAGGTGGAAAATTCATGGGTGGTGGGTTAGGATAGTAATTATATCCACTTAGAGGCTAATGATAAGCATATTGTTGTTGTGGGTTTATGTAGGGATTTATATAAGGATTTTGTGGTCTATAATATTGTTGGCTAGGGGGTGGGTAAGGATTAGCCATATGTTGAGAGGTATTATGCTTGGGAGGTGGTCTAGGATTTCTAGGGAGGGTATTTTGATGACGTCCGAATGCTTGTGAATTGGATACACCACCTGTATTTTGGTGTAAATTTTGCTGTGGATTCTTTGAAGTGTTTCCCCTATGTGGAGGTACATATTTTAGGGGGGGTTGTTTTAGCCCTAATCTTTATCTGTTGAATCTTTTGTTGCAACAACCTCTTAGTTTCCTCTATCTTGATCATCTCAAGTTCTTCCTAGAGCCTAAGTAGATCCTGTTGTACTTGATTCATACCTCTTGAATTCTTTAGACTGTCATCTATTTCTTGAGTTGAGAATCCATGTTTTACCCCTTCTCCCTGATGTAATGACATTTTAAAATCATATTGAGCTTGCCTTTGATCAATTTCCCTCATGGCTCGTGCTTCACACTCAAGTTGTTCTTGAGGATCAGGTCTGTATTTTGCCAATATATCATCAGTTATTCCATTGAGATTTTCATTTGATTCATGCAGAGGTGTAAACTTATTGTGAATTTCAATAGTTTGCTCAGTATTATCTTCTTGAGCCTCGTGGTTATTATTCTAGTGAGAATAATTTGATGTTCCATTTCTTTTGGAGATGTTTCTAATTGGTGGAGATGATTGCAATTTCTTGCCTTCCATCTTGGATCTCCTGTCGTCCATTTGGTATTAACTTTCTGTTATAACAGTTTCCAGAGTCGCCACCTATATTGTAAATAGGAAAAGGTTTATAATTTACCTTTCTGGATTCTTCTTGCCAGCAGAGCTACCAAATTAAAGTTTCTGAAATGACTCTATAAAAGGAATGGTTTGTTACTAAGGTCTTTTATTTAGTCCCCAGTAGAGTCACCAATTTGTTAGGTCTCAAAAATGTAGGTTGCTAATCCTAAGAGGATGCCAGGATCTATGTTTAGATTTGCAACACTTTTGAACTAACGCGACGGAATAAACCTTTTGGGTTTGATGACTCCCTGCACTTTAGGTCCTGCTACACCTAGGTGGGTGAACCTTGGAAATTAAAGCAGATTAAATGTAAATATTTTGACTATGTAAATGGATCTACCTACATTGGCAAATAATGTAGAATAGATGAAAGCTCACTAACTAATTTTATATCTAATATTTGATGGACAGTTGGTATAAATTGTATAAGCAATATCAAGGTGAATGTTATGACTATGCTTAACTAATAAAGGGGTTTTTAAGTGATGAATTAAAATAAGACCAATGCCTTGTTGGGTAAACAGAGTCAAATGGAAGACTAAGACTAGTGGCCTATAGTTGGCAGTAATTCTAACTATTTGGCACAATATTTTAGTTTATAACTTGTATAAACGTGCAAGGAAATGACTGACAAACTCTTCTTAATAATCCAACCAATATAATCAGATTTCTTGTTATTCACCAAAAGGTAATTTAATCCTTTCTTGAAGGAACCAATTGAATGAAATATGCAAGAATAATAGATAATATCAACTTGGAGACAGAATGGCAATCCTAATTATATGGTTCTTCTTAGTAATCCAAACTAACACTTCCAGGTTACTATGACTGATCTGAAGGATTTTAATTCCTCTAATGGAAACCAATTAATCCAATCACACAACTACAACAAATGTGCACTAAAAAATTAAATATATACTTGATATATTAATTTGAATAACAAGGAAATACTAAATTGGAGACAACCATACAATTGAGTAATTTAAACAAACAATTGATGCCAAAATAAAACCACAGAATCAGAGAACTTCAATTTACTTCTTCAATAATATACTTGCAACATGTTCTTTGAGAAACATTGTAAACTTTATGTATTATATTCTACTGCTCATCATGATTTAGCATTATATGTTCAACCTATATAGTAAGACTTATGAAGAGACATAACTCTTCAAAGGAGTCTTTTGGGAATCAACATGATTAACATAACAACAATAAAATAACACTACTTAAGCTCTATTCAACCACAAGTATAGCTGAGCAATACAATCTAAGTACTCCTGGCTGCGATGTGAATCAGTAAATTCAATAGCATTCCTTGTGATCACATCCATTGTAACCATCTTCTCCAAGTGCTTGCAAGCTTCCCTGGGTGCAAAGTCTTTGTCCTTAAGAGCTTCTAAGGCTTCATGTAATATCGCTTGACAGTCTCTGCTCCATTCCTCTTTGCTCTTTAATTCTTTATCGCTCTTGAACAACGTGGGTACTCCTGCTTTTGAGGCCTCAACACATTCTTTGGCATCATTCTTAAGTTGGTCATAATACTTCTGATGTTGCTCGATCAATTCTTTTGTAATGGAGGTACCTGTAATGTCAAAAATATCTTTACTTTGTGTCTCATTTAGTTTCTCTTGCAGCCTTTTGTCAAGCCTCTCATGCTCTTGGATTGCTTTATAATTTTGAGAATAATTATCCCAAAATTGATTCAGCCAATGCATCATGTTGGTATGCCTGTTCTGGATTACTATAGCAAGTGTATCAATCTAGATTTGAGCTATCTGGTTGATGGATGGTGATTGGACACTCTGTGAGCTTTCACCCTGAGTTAATCTCTTTACTGATCCCCCAAAGGTGCTCTTAACAACATCTTTTAAATAGTCATTTTCTTTGGTTAATCTCTCACAGCTCAGTTTGTATGCATATCTTTCTTTGATTAACATATGAGCCTATGCCTTATTCAACTTGCAACATTAATGCCAATGTCTATAGTGATCAAGGGGTCAGTCTCCCCTGCTTTCCAAGTCATGACATGGCCAAAAGTCTTCTTAGTGTCTATAATGGCTGTCTTTTTATGGGGAGGATACAGGGCCCATTTCATTAATGAATTTTTATCATTATTATATTTGGTGCCCATATATACTTCAGTGACACCTTCTGGAGTGAGCTTGTATTTATCATCTGTATTATGCAGAAAACTATCAAATACTAGAGCATAATTCAAATCAAGACCAAGAAAAATCATCACCTCTGCTTCTTTGAGCAGCTGTCTACCCTTACTAGGGGTCATATCTTGCAATTCACTATCTACTGTTGTCTTCAACATATCAAGTAATTGTCTTTCATTGTTGGCAGAGATATCATCAACTGACTCCCTGATTTCTTTCCCTTTGCATTTATATAAAAATGATTTGAATTCTTTAGAATGAATAAATTTATCATCAGAAATAAAAGAACCATATGCTATTTGTCTTGGGTCTTCATCAACAGACCCCTCCTCATCATGTGCTATACCAGAAGACTAATATTGTTGCATCTTTCTTTTGGACATTCTTGTTGTCTGTTGATGTGGCTCCTCTTGTTCTGCAAATTTTTCATCACCAGAAGATAACAACTCTACCTCTGCCAGTTGTTTCCTCTTTTCATCTAAGTCCCTATTATATTTCTCAACCACTAGTTCAACTTCAATCTCTTCCAAATTCCTGATGACATCATCATGTGGATAGGGGACATGTGTGTATCCACTGAGGTTTTGTTTTCTTCAAGCAAGGTCAATAAAACCCTCAAGATCAAACCCTTTTCTTACCTCAACACACCTCATATTGTAATGCATTAGCTTATCTATAATGAGACCATACCCCTCCTTGGATACCACAATAAAATCTCCAAAGCAAAGAGTACTAGGCATAAAAGATTGTTTGTCATGGGAGCTCAAGTGCATTACATTGGAACAATTAATTTGCCTAACTATTTCTTAATAGACAATTCTGTCAGGGACAATCTTAGGCAAGATAAAAGGAGTGTCCTCAAAACCATAAACTCTAACCATGGTAGCATCCTCAAAACAGTACCAATCTCTCTAGTTGTGAGTAACAGTAAGGGGACCACTAAAATCTTTAGGTCTAAGAAACCTCTTTATTTCATTTGATAAAGAATGCTCATAGGGATGACTGAAATATCTATATAACACCTTCACATGGTATTCTTCAAATTGCACATAGCTAGAATGGGCATATCTACTATCCCATATTCTGGTCCACATCTGCACGGGTAACTTCTACCCCATCTAGTCTACTGGAACAATTTTGAATTCATTTGGCCATAACCCCACTTCCTGGCCATAATAGAGCACCATGTGCATGAGAAGTGAGTAATGTTCAAAGGAAACTGATGGGGCATTAGACCAAAATCAATTCTATTAAAAACATAGGCAGCATAATCAAACTACCTAGCATTGTGGCACTGGATGTCTGTAGCTATGACCATTAGAGGAATTGTCATGAAATTAGGGACCTCTGATCCTAGGACCTGGCCCAAAGAGTAGTATGTGTATTGTATGTAGGGTTTAAATAATGACACATGAAAAGGAGGGCCATTATTCTCACTAAGAGGCACCAATTCTCCCCCTGCCCTAGGCCTGTGAATAGACAATCTCCATCCATTATATGTAGTATCCATTCTCTAGTACTCCTTATCCAAATCCTCATAAACTATGGGGATAGTACATAAATCATCCAAGTTAAAAACTTCACAAATGGCATTCTTAGACAAGTGTATAATAGGTTCCCCTTGTGGGTTGCATATAGCCTTAAGACTTGGATTATACTGCTTAGCAAGAAGTTGGAGGAGTTTAGCATTCAGAAACACATCAGGAACGACCAATTTACCCAAATTCAAATGCCATGGGTTTGACACTGGGAAATTATTGATTCTTCTATTGTAGTGGAATTTAAACAATTCATAACCTCGAATTGGGGTCCAAACATTTCCTATGTATTTACACTTATCTTCTAGTTTCTGCACTTTGCCCTAAGTTGTGCAGACCTTCGGGCTTTGGGATTTGATCCAAGTATTTAGTTTCCTCTCCTTTGTTTTCTCCTCAAGGATTTTGTCAATCTTCTATTTTTTAGGTTTACTGGTGTCACCCTGTGGTTTTCTACCCTTTTCTTTCCCCGGAGTTTCCATTTTAATTTTGGACAACAAATTTGAATTATAAGCTACTGCACAGTTGTTAGTATATGGGTACCTATTATTGGAGGCTTTGATCGAATTCCCATGTTTTCTCCTCCAAGTCTCTGCTTTCTTGCTAGATTCAAATAATTCCTTTGAACTTAATTGCAATGATTTCAAATGGTATCTTAGAGGATTTCTTCATCATCTGCAATTAATTGTTCAAGCATTTCAATTTTCTTGATCATTGTGAAATGTCACATCGTCATAACTTCTCTCATTGACATGATTTTCATAATGTTAGGGAAATTTTAATATCTTCTTATGGCGTGAATGTTTGCTCATGGATCAATCGTTGTAACCCTTCAATTGTCTCCTCGACGTCATATTTCATTTGTGAGTTTGTATCGGCAATATATTTTGAGCTTTACCTAATGTAGAAGTGGGCATGGTTGTCATCAGCCTAACTTTCTTCATCGTCGTGGGAATAACATTCTTCCTCGATATCTAAAGTGTCATCAATATGACTATCGGTGAGAGTCTTGTCGATGAACGTGGTCATTGTTATCATCGGGATAAGATATGCCATCGGGATAACTTATTTCAAGTTACCCGATCATGGTTGTTTCCCTGATAGCCTTTTATATCCTTGATCGGAGAGACCTTCACAACATATCACCGACATCATTGTGAGTACTGCTTCAGCCAGACTTGCAAGCCTTGTTCGATTCATTCTCTTTCACCGATGGTTTTTATCTTCCATACATGTGGCATGACTTACACCGAAACACTTTCGTTACTCGCTGAGACATTAGTGTATCAGAAACTCCTTAATTTTTCTTTCCAATGCTTGTTTCTTGTTGATAACCACTAGGTTCCTCCATTCCAATGGATGATCAGTGAGAGTCCTACTGAACTCCTCCGTCGGTATGACTTACATTGTCGGGAGGGTTTTCAGAGTATTCTCTGATAGTCTTTCTTTATACCGATCGGCATGACCACGCATTCTTTCTATGATGAAAGGTCATTGAAGTTACTTTCTCCATCGGTGATTCTGGAAATCTTCTCCCCGATCATTAGTCTCACACCGATACTTGTTTCAGCTAGTTTCTCATAGAACATGGATCAGTATAACAAAAAATGAGGTCTTGCTGATATTAAGGAATTGAGGCTTTTTACATTATTTTGTGATGAAAGTCTTTAATTTTTATGGGATATACCAGTTGTTATTCTGATTTTGGGTGAAATGTTTTTTGGTTTGGTCAGACATGAGTGGGTATAAAGACAAGAATATTTTAAATTTTCCTATCCCAACACCTTCTCCGGACACAATGTGACCGAGAGGCTTACCTTTTGTAACCCTAAAAACTAATTTCTTAGGATTAAGAGAAATACCATTTTGACGACACCTTCCAGAACCTGTCGCAAGTGGTAGGCATGATCTTGATGATTTATAGAGAAAAATGGTCAAGTCATCAAGGTATACCACAATGAACTTCCCCATTTCATCTCTGAAGGCAAGGTCCATTGCTCTTTGGAAAGTAGTGCCAGCATTAATCAAACCAAAAGCCATCCTATGGTATGCAAATGTGCCCCAAGGTGTTGTAAAAGCAGTCTTGTATTGATCTGCTTCACTGACTTCTACTTGGTTGTAGCCTGAAAAACCATCTAGCATAGACAGCATCTTTGAACCAGTTATAGTTTGTAACACTTGATCCATAATAGGCAGAGGGTAGTTATCTTTTAAAGAATATTGATTCAAATTTTTGAAATCAACACAAATACGGATTTCTTCATTCTTCTTTCTCACAGGAACAATATTTGCAATCCAAGTGGAATGATTGATGGGAAAGATTATCCTAGCATTAAGCATTTTTTGGATTTTAGAAAGAATAGTACCTGATATCTTGGGATTATACTGCCTCTGCTCTTGCTTGTGAGGCAATGATCCTACCTTGAGAGGAATCTTGTGTTGGATCTCCTTGGGTCTGAAAGACTTCAGATCATCATATGAATACACCAGCACATCAATGTAATGGTAAAGAAGTGTAATGAACTTGAATTTCTCATCAGCAGTGCAACATTGCCCGATGTTAACCATCTAGGGATCCGCTTCAAAACTCAAATTTACTTGCTCAAATTCCATGGATGAACTTGAATCAAGTTGTTATTGTTGTTTGATATATATATCATGCTTGTCAAATAACTTTTCTAGAGAAACCAAACCTTTCATAATCTTATTCCCTTTTAGCTGAAGAATCTCCTCACCAGTCTGTGAATCTATTTCAGAAACATATTCCCGAGGTGGAGAATCACTACCTTCAAAGTAGAGCTCATCAAAGCTATCTGTCTTCTCTAAGAAATCTATGATCTGATTATCACCATTGAAGACCTACCAATGGTTGGCATTATCTAGTACACTTGGTCAAAAAACCAACTCAATTGTGTACTTATCACCTTTAAAATCCTTGTGAGGAACCATAAGGGTGGCAGAAACAACTAATGAATCAGCACGATCATTAAACTCTCTTGGTACTGCGGAGATATCGAAATCATCAAAGTCTTTAATACAATCCCAGATACGATTGCGGTAATGTCTCAGCCTTTCATTCTTGGACTGATAAAGATTTCTCACTTGATAAACAACAAGCTCAGCATCAACTTATGCATGAAGATTTTTAATACCTTTACCATGAGCAGCCTCCATTCTGAGTAACAATGACTCGTATTCAGCGGTGTTATTAGTATTGTCAAACTGTAGCTTATAGGAGAGAGGAAAAATATCACCTTGTGGAGATATTAGAACTACTCTGCCTCCAGATCCAATGGAAGAACAACTGCCATCAAATTCTAAAATCGAAACATCATTTGAATTTACCACTTTGATGTTTCTATGACCAGTAGATTCTTCCTCATCAGAGAGAGAAGATTCCAGCATCACTATGCTCTCATCTAAACTTTCATTTGAATTTTCTTCTAAATCTTCATATGAATTATCTAAATTTTCATTCGATGAACTATAGGTGTTTTCAGTGGTCGAGAAATAATTACCCATCCCTGAAGACTCAAACAAATTTTGAGCTTTTGGATTTTTAGTTTGAGTAACAATATATTTTGCCTCCTTTTTAGGAAGTAGTTTCTACATGATACCTTTCATAGGTATCCTTGCCTCAGATAAATCCATGTTTAGTTCTCCTCCCACATCCTTACAAAAATTGCGTCCAAGCAAAATGCCATAAGAAGCTGGAACATCAACAACTAAGACGGTCATCTTGATCCTCTTATCCGGAAAAGCTGCAAATGCAAATTGGGCATCCTTGATTTGGCCTAACAAAGGCACTTTCTTATTTTCCATTGAGAAACATCTCCCAAAGGTCTTGGTCAAAGTGAGACTGAGAGCATCTGCCACCTTGGCAGGCATGACATTATCAGAAGCTCCAGAGTCTATGATACAAATGCTTAGCTTGTGACCATTGACTAATAGAGAAACATAGAAGAGTTCTATTTTCCATAGAGCAACAAGGGGAGTAGTGAATAGGTTATTTTGGGTGGACCTGGTCTTTGAGGAGTCATGAGCAATTTTAGGAGAATCTTGGGGCAGCCTTGTTTTTAACATACTTAGCTAACCTATCAAACTGTTCAGGATTAGCTTGTAAATATTCTTCCTCAAACATCTAGATTTTGGTTTTCCTAGCATGATCAATTATGTCAAAGAGTTGAAATGAATTAGATACAAAGGCAGGAAATCCTTCATTCTAGGATTTAGTCTGGGTAGTACTGGTTTGAGGAACAGAAGTAGAAGAAATAGAATTGTTAGATGAACTTACTTGTTTATTGACAACCGGGTCCTTTGATTGAAAAGGCAATGGAGTTCCTCATTTGTAATTGAAATCACAGGTTGAGGCTCTTCTCTTGACTTTCCTTTATCATCCACTTGCTGATTTGATTGATTTTGGGACTTGGTAAAAATAGCATACGCTCCATCACATACCTTTCCTTCTCTTTCTGCTTCATCTTGGTAGTTCAGAAAACCAATAGTAGAGTCACCAGCTAATTCTTCTTCTCCTTCTATAAAAAAATTAGCATTATTTTCTTGATCCAAATTAGGTTGGAAAGAATTATCCTGTTCTGCTTCATAGTAGCCAACTGCTGAGTTGACCAACGGTGCTTCAATGGCAAGCTTCCCCTATATTGGCTGAAGCCTATTTTATTGCCGTTGATTTCTTGCAGCATTGCCTTGATATGAATTTTTAGGGAATGTTCTTCTTGGTATGTCCCTATAAGAAGGAGCAGACATACCTTGGGACATTTGCTTTTTCAAAGCTAGCAACTCATTTGCTAACTTTTGCACCATAGGATATATGGTGCTTGTGGAAGAATTATCAGTAGAGGACTAACCTCTATTTCTATTTGAATCCCTTATTATCTTACCGACAAGGATAAGATCATCCTCAACCTCTGTAGCCAAACTTTGAGCTAAAGGAAGATCAACAGGATTAGCCTGTCTTAACAGAAAACTTACCTCAGGAAGATGGGTGTTGATGAAGAAACATTTAAGATTCTCCGTCATTGGTTGAGTGGATGTTGGAATCCTATTTGTCAATTTATTGAACTTGATGATGAAATCTCACATGGGCTCATGTGGTTCTTTCTTCATCTATGTTAGTTGAGCTAACAAAGCATGTGCATCTTCCACAGGCTTAAACCTAGCTTCAAATTTTGTTTTGAGAGTATTCCAATTGGTTATGGTTTGGGCTTGAAGGTGGTAGAACCAATCGACAACGATACCTTGAAGTGTTTCTACAAAATGTCTCATAGCTACATCTTCGTGTTCCACCCCTAGCATACCACAAGCTATACAAAAAGCTACAATGTGTTCATCAAGATGGACTTTACCATCACCATAGAATTTCAAGAAATTCTTCCTTGAACTATGAGGTAGTTCATGCAGTGGTGGTGTCAAATTCAAAGGTCCAAAAGTATTACCCCACAGGCCTTAAGCTGCCATTATGCATTGATTGAAAGGTGGGATGACAAACCTTTGTGGAACTTGAACAAATAAAACTCTGTTAGTATTTGGGCTGGAAACTTCACTTGGTATAGGGGACCTGGTGTTGGTAGGAGGAAAACTCCTTGTTCACTGAAGCTGAGGTTTTGGAGGCAAAAAACCAAAAATTATTTTACTGCATTAACTCAAACACAGGATCAATAATTCCTTGATCTCTCTTACTTCTTGTATACCTTGAGTCTGCCAGAATGCAATGTACTCAACAAAGATTTAGGAATAACTTAAAGCAATGGATGAGGACAAAAGGCTTCAACTCAAAGTGTGAGGCTCCAAGTTGTGCGTTCTTCCCCAGTAGAGTCGCCAAAAAATTGTTGGGTGAATATTTTGTCATTTAGCTAACTAACGACAAAATGGTTATATCGCCAAAGATATAATGAGACAAAGTCTCTCCTCTCTGCAAGGGGGGGTTCCCTCTAAATGATGAATTATTTCTAATAAACAACTTTTAACACTTATATAAACTAGAACTATGCCTGGGGTGTTTTCATTGCATTCTATTCTCTTTTTTCAGAATAGATGTTTTTCTCTTCAAAATGATAACTTCAACAAAAAAATTTATTTAATAACTTCTGAACTCAAACCATAGAGACACAAAGTCTCCGATTGCTTGACTTATTTCCCACAAATAAACCTGATTGAATTCAAATGTAGCTCAAAGTCTCCACTCTCATCCAACACGATATAGCTAGATTAAACACAACAGTTTACAGCACAAAGTCTTTAAACAATTCTATTCTCACAAATGTAAACACAAACTTTTGTAATGAGAAAATAGCACAAAGTCTATTTATCCAGAACAAAAAACACTTCTCTTAATTTTCAATAAAACTCCACGTTTCCAAAAATGATTCAATATAACATAACACTAATGATGTAAGAACAATGATATCATAAAACAATATGATTCAACTCAAAGTTTGATGCTCAAACTGCTTGCTTATATTAATATTTGCTTGAAAATTTGATAAACATGAAAAGCTCAAAGTCTTGATATGTTTTCAATTCGGCAGAGTTTCCTTGCAAATAGATAAAAGATAAAAAATTACAATAGAGGCCCTCTTTATTTATAGGGAAGGGCCTTGAGAAAATTTAGGAAAAACCTAACTACTTTGACTTATTCAAAATAGGAGTTCTTATTGACTTGGGACTTCCTATATTTTTACATGTAATTACATATGAGAAAAGTACATGTAAATATGTCCAAAACTAAATGAAAAGTACATATGAAAGTACAAAAAGATACTAAGGCAAAGATCAAATATATCAACTCCCATTGGCATCCTTCTTTGCTGACCCTTCATACATTGTGATCACTGCTTGCATTTCAATACTATTTGGTGCCGCAGTGTTGTTGGAAATTACTCTAGCCTTAGTGATTATATCTATGATTGTAGGGGTGACTTTCTCATGATGTTTCAACTTAACCTTCAAATTGTCTATGGTTACTTGATAATCCGTCAAGTTATCCAATGAATCGATTGAGAAAGCTTTTTCCTCAAACTCAGCATGCATCATCTTATTGAATTCCTGTATCATTTCATCAACTGGAAGAAACTCATGATTATCATTGATCAATTTAACAGGAGCTGCTCCAACTTGTGCAAGAGACATAGATCACTGTCATCATCCAACTCTTGGGCATCTCCTAGTTCTTTGATTAATTCATTCAAGACTTTCCTTCAGTGAACTAGGCCTTCCTTTGTTGAAACATATGTCTCTCAATTTGAAATAATGCCAAGTGAAACAAGAGTCTTCATTTTCATGCTTTCCCATTTTTCCGAGCTAGAATCCAGATATTCAATATCCGCAGAAAAAGAATCAATCAATTCATCTAATTCTGCTCTTACCTTGCCCATTTTTGTTTTTCTTTCTCTTGCTACTTTCAATAGTGAAACACCTTGTGTTGACAATTTCTCTAAATATTCCTCTACAATCTTCCCTTTTTCTTGAGTCTTTTCATCTTTTTTGACGAAGGGATTCTCAACTGTTACTTCCATAGGCTCTATAATTTCTGATGTCATCATGATTTTCTATAATATGGCTAACTGCTCAGCTTTTAATTTATAGTATTCCTTTTGTTTCTTCTCCTCATCATATTTCTCAAGAAGAGATGTGGCAGTGACCTGGAAATTAGATTTAATACCTTCATGTGTTAATTTCCCCAATTCCACCCTAGATATCACATAGTCATTCACATCAAAAGTATCTTTAGTAGCCTCAGGAGGAGGCTTGGCAATCTATGCATATCTAATCCCCTTATCATCAATAAGCCTTGACATAGTCTTAGGCTTCTTCTTTTGTGCCTTTGGCTTGGGAGTCAATAGTTTCCCCAAATCAATATCATCTGATGATATCTCCTGTTTCTTTATCTTAGGAGTATAAGATGAAAGCCATGGGGCAAGTATTGATGTACTTATATTCTGATTGGGAACCATTGTTGGAGTGGAAAGAAATGTACTTACACCTGTGGTAGTAACAATGGGAGGAGTATTGGTGAACACAGCACCTAGTACATCCACATTAATGACTTTCTCAGAATGCAAAACAAATTGCTCAAATATTGCAGAACCATCAATGTCATAAGAAGGGGATGACAAACTAGGAATAGATTCAGAAGAACGAAGAACATTATCAAAATTCACATTATAATCATCAAAAATTGTTTTGGAAGATGATGGAGACTTAGATGATTGAATGTGAATGGGTGATATTGGGGTTATAGGAGGATTAGGCACATAAATTGAAATAGGCACATTTGGATGAGGAGAAGAGACATCAGTATCTTGCAACACATCTCCATGTGGAGACACAACTGTATCCTGTACATTTTCTTGTTCATCTTCTTCTTCCTTCTCCTGCTCACCCTCATTGTCTAATACAGACTTATTCTCAACATCCATGTCCTCAACATTCACACCTTCAGAAGCTGGTTCTTCAACATCAAGTGCTTTGCATCAACTTCCATTTCTTTAGCAATAGATTCTCCCTCTGCTTCTCTAGCTTTGCTACCTCTTGTCACTAATTTGATCTTAGGCTTAAAAGCATTAGATGTGCTAGGAGCATCATTCTTATTCTTGGTTCTTATCTCAAATTTATTTCCTATTTTCTCAAAAACTTCTTCCTCCAAGCTAGTTATAAAATCCTTCAATGATATACCTTTGCTTTGGAGCCATGGGTTTGTATTGGCTAACTGGTGTAGGAGCACCAAGGTCATTTTTGGGTATATAGGGTCATAAAGTGAATTTTGATGTTTTGATTCTCTAAAGTGATGTAATAAGGTCATTAGGACCATTTTCATGTAATAAGGTCCAAGTTCCCACTCTCATATGTAATGAAGTCATGTTAAGGTCCTTGAGTTATGTCTAGTCAAAGGAAGTCATGTAATGTAAGGTTTTCTAAGAGTTATTTTGTAAAACCAATGTAAACATGTGTTGTAGAGAGGGGAAAATGACCCCAAAGTTGAAAAATAGTTGTGGACAGTTGAAAACCACCTTTAATATGTACAAATACCCTCACATACCCTGAGGAGAGACGTTGGAGGGAGTTTGGAGTTGCAAAAATTGAATAAAAATAGAATTTTCTGATTTTTCTTTGCAAATCTGTTGTTCCAGGCCATACCATTTCTTTGTACGGATCTTTCTAGATCTAAAACCAATTGGATGTGATAGGGGGTTGAGTTAAATTTCATTTTCAATTGATTTGAGATTTTTTCATCAATTTTTGAAGGAGATATCACATTTTTTCTAGAATTGCTTATTTGACTGTGAAAACAGGGGTTTGAGAGCATAAAATGATGATTTAGGGCATTCCATCCATTGTAAATCTATGTGACTTAGTGGAATGACCCCATTAGGCATGATAGAGGTTCCCTTAAAGCCTCAAAGGCAGAAAATACTTGTTGTGGGGTTTTAGAGCAATGTTCTAAGGTTGTTTGGAAGGGTTTTCAATGTAGTAATAAGGAACTAAAGAGGGGTTTTGGAAAAATGTCAATGGAACTAGTTATCTAATGGTTTTGTGAGTTTGTGCAGGTCTATTCCAAGGTTTTTGAGGCAGTGGCTTGTGGACAAAGTGATTGGAACCCTCATTTTCAATAAACCCTCTTCAAATTGGCCTAAACTAAGGGTTTTGTAGTTTGGTATGTTAATGAAGGTTTCTTCTGAAACTAATTGTGATTTTGAGAATTTGGGCACATGAGAAGTGCTTCCCCATAAATTCTATGGGGTTGTTGGGTGTTTATAGGTATGTTCCTTCACAAACTAGGCCTAATTAGCCTATTTTAGACAGTGAAAAATGCCATTTTTGAGGCACATGGTCCAAAGGAGTCACTATTGGTTTTGGGATATGTTGTGTAACTTGGAAATGGGTATCTGAATCTGATTTTTTTTTGGGAGGTCTTTTGGAAAAGTTGTGAGAAAAGGCCCAAAAACAGGGTCTGCTATCCTACTAGACTAGGCTTGGTTGAAAGGTGAAAAGTGTGAAGATTGATTCTTGAGGTTTGAAAGTTCTTTGAGTCACACCAAATTGAGTTTGTTGAATCATCTAACAACCCCTCATTGCATCACTAACATAGGCTCAAACCTTTTCCTTAAGGAAGTCAATTCCTTCTGAGACCATTGTATAGGAGGTAGAGGAGAATTTGCAATCTGCTCATTATTATATTTGGGATTAACCAGTTCTTCATTATCTACGATACCTTTAGGAATATCAACTAAACCCAAATATTCAATTTGGTTTAGAGATAACCTACTGTAGTCTAGCTTTCTGATTTCCTCTTCTATCCTCAGATCAACCCAGATTTCCTCAACCATTGGATCATGAAATTGAGTCTTTCTTTTGATTTTATCCTTCACTCCTCTATAATCAAATTTTGGTCTCCTCCTAAATTGCTTCATAGTTACCAATTGCATTTTAGTTTCCATAGTCCTAGCTTTTGCTGTAGTTGAAACTGAATATCTCCTGATCTCAATGGGAAATCTAAAACCAGGTTTCATTAACTCCATTTGCTTGTTGTGGACAACAAACATTTGTCGACACATCTCCATCAAAACCATTTTATCAGAAGGAAAACTTGGCAACATATATGGATAGCCTTGAAAAAATCCAACCCTTAAGTATGTAAAAGTCAGAAATTGAAAAAATAAACAACCAAATCCATTTACTATTGACCATGCTTCATCTAAAACTCTTCTTTGTTCCAACTGAGGATAAAAAAGGCACAAGTACACAACAAAGAAAGCATCATTTACCCTTCTAAAATGGTGGATTGAACCCTTCAATGTAAGTTGAGGATAATATTGGTAAATAGGAACAACCCTCCTATCCCCTTCAGATGTCAAGCCTAGGAAAATCCTCATTGAGGCTGCTATGTATACAAGATAGGAAGTCATATAGAATTTGAAGGTAGTATGTATCTTGATCAGTTGCTCATGGAGAGCATTGCTGATTTGTTCACCCTAGAAGATAGTCTGTTTGTCCAGAAGTATAATTTTAATGAAAGGATACATCCATTCATGAAAAAGTGAAGAAGAAGCTAGTCCCCTTACTCTACTGAGAAGAGTTATTAGATCACCCACTTCCTCAACAAAATCACTTCAGGGAAAGCTCCTTGGCCACATAGACAAGTTTGACCTTAGAATCTTAAGCCACTCGGTATTAATTGTCCTTTTAGCCTTCTCAGAATTCTTATCATATTCTTGTTGAGCAATAGTAAAATCAAGTTTCACAACATCAACAGAGTGGAACACATGAAAACCTTATCAACAAACTCTGGATCAAGCCTCATGATTACATTACCATGAGCATCAAACACTTCCTAGTATCTTTGTTTTAGAAATGAGCACATTGAAGAACAAACTCTGTATTGTGTGCTGCCACTGGAAATGAAGACACCGGGTGAATGTTTCTCTTGACAATCTTTTACATAAGAGGGGTGGGGTTGTCTGACTTAGTCCTCTCTACAAATTTAGTCATATCCACATGATTGATCTCTGTGTCCCAAATATCATCAACATTCAAAGTGACCAAAGTGATCAGGAAAACACCTTGATACTTGTACTTCATTTCTTTTACTTTCTTTGGAGACAGCTCAGTCATTTAGAAAAATGACTCCTTCGGATGAAGACCTTGGCAACTACTTGCAAGAGAAACTGCAACAATAAGTCATGATCTTCCAACTAAGGGAAATATTGGTAATTTTGGGAAACTACAAGTTAACGATCATGATCATAGGAGTGAGCTTGAAAGGGCTAAAGTGCAAGCGGGTCAAAAAAATAGAGGAAAGTAGGCTCAGGATAGAAATTAAGAAAGTTTTCTAGAGTTAGAAAAATTTGAGGGAATGAATGCATGGGTGGCAAAATTTGCCGCTCCTACAGGTAGGTCGAAGCATTTTTTTATGTTTGAGTAGCAAAATTTGCCGCCTCAGCACTTAGGAAAAACTTTGCAAGATTTGTGTATAAGTGACAGAATTTACCGACTCTACATATTGGAAGTTTGTTTTCTTTGTGTAAGGGCGGCAAATTTCACCGCCCATACACCTTTAGGATGGAACGATCATAAATGAATAAGTGGCAAAATTTGCCAACTTAACACTTAGACACTTGAAAATTCACATGTTCGAGCAGTGAACTTTACCAACTCGACATGAGAAAGTTTGAAGTTTGTTTTAATGCATGAGCGGTAAAATTTACCGCTCGAGCATATTCGGGAGTTTTGAAGTCCTTTAAGTGGTAAAACTTACTGCTATCTACATAAACCTAAAACTGAAAACCAAAAACTGAAAGACTCAGAAAAAATAAAAAAGAATACAAGAACCTAAGAAAAAGATCCTTTTAAACATAGAAAACATAGGGTTTCAAGCATAAAAGCCGTAGAAAAATAAACTGAAATAAATACAAATCTAGACACGATTCTGTGTATTTATAAAACCCTAAACACAAAACAGCTATGGAAGGAATAAAAGAAAACTAACCTGATACAGAGAACTGGAAATAAAATCACAAAACCCTGACAACTAACACCTCCAAAATCTAATGCTCCTCAAGTCGAATCAACGACTTAACAACTAGGGAAAAGAAGCGAAGGTAAAGTAGGAAGAAAGACAAAACATAAACAATTTAAAATGCCTTTAAAAACTTAAAACGAAACAAAGAGTTCAAATTAAATGCCACATGAGTTAACTACCATGACATTTATTACATGCCCCAACGGCAAAATTTGCCGACATAACATGTGTTAAAAATAAGACATGTAACAACAACAAAATCTGCCTCTCTATCATGGACTTAGATAAAACAAAGAATGCATTGGTGGCAAATTTTTCCGCCATTGCATTTAATGTCTAAAAGCTAAAAACATGCAAGGGCAGCAAAATTTGCCACTCTTACATATACACAAAAATACTCTAACTCTTTAAAATTGAGAAAACCATTTCAAACAACTTATATGAGTTTCGATAAATCCAAATGAGAAATGACTCAAATAGATAATCGAGAACAAGAGGACTATGAATGAGGATGAGATGACTCACCTTGATTTGCAAACTTAGAGTGTAGGTTACGAAATAGACAAGTTTCGTAGGGGTCGTCCTACAAAATGAGCTCAGCTGATTTTGAGGACAACAGTTGGATCTAACTAGGGAAGTTCCTTCTATTGTTCTTTGAAATGATTAAAGGGAGAAGAATCTAGTCTCTAAGTGCCTTCATCCATGCCATTGGGCCATAGAGTCAAGCTACCAAAAGAAAAAAAACACAAAAAGACTAAACAAAAATGAAAAATAAAAACACAAAACTATACAAATGTACAAATGAACTTATCTGATACTTCAAGGATTGAAATGTTATAGATGTTGTCCACTATGGGGCAACAAGAATGGTGTTCCATCTTGATACTCTAGCAAGAAACTATACTCTCCACAAAGTTTGTGAATGACGAATGGGCCTCTCCATAGGGAATCAAACTTCCCATGCATTCCTTTTGGCTCTCTCCTCTTGTCGCATAACAAGACTTGATCCCCAATTTGAAATTCTTTGGCCTTCGCCTTCTTGTCAAAAAATTTCTTAACCTGACATTGATGCTCAACAATATGGTCTACTACCATAACCCACTACTCTTCAAGTTTAATGAGGTACATTATTCTTTTGTCAATAGAACTTTCAAAAGTTCTATCTTCCACTACTTTTGCCAACTTCAAAGCTGGCAATTCCAAAGTAATAGGTATTTTTGCATTCAAACCACATAGAAGCTGAAATGGTGACATGCCTATTGTCCTTTTAGGAGTAATTTTGTCTACCCATAAAGCATCAAACAAAGCTTTATGCCACGTTCTCTGATTATCCTCCACCAGTTTCTTGATAATTATAACCAGATTCTTGTTACTAGATTCTGCCTGACCATTCCCTTGTGGATAATAGTCTGATGAATGTGAAAGGATGATCCCATATTCAAAGAAAAAACTAGTGATCTCATTTGAAGAAAAACATGTAGCATTATCTGCTATGATTTTGTTTGGAACTCCAAGCCGAGAAATGATATTCTCCTCGAGAAATGATTTTGTTTGGTGAAGTAAGCTGTTGCAGTGAGAACAAAATTGTGTTCCACACTTGATGGTGGGTTTACATCACAAATGAAGTCAATGGCCCATTGCTGAAAAGATTCTTAAATCACAAATGGCTTTAGTGGTAGTGCGGCTAACTTAGGCTTCCCAATAAACTGTTGGCATAGTTCACATCTACGTACCCAGTTGTACACATCTTGAAATAATGTAGGCCAATAATACCTAGCCCACACAATTTTATGAGTTGTTACAGGTGCAAAAAAATGTCCTCCACATTCCAAATTGTGAAAAGACTCTAAAAGTTTGCTTTGTTGTGCTTTATCCACACAATGGAGAAAAACTCCATCAAGGCTTCTTTTATACAAATCGTTATCCCATAAGACATAGTTTGCAGCCTTTAACTTGATAGTTCTCTTCTCTTTATAAGATAAATGAGAAGGACATTCACCATACATGATAAAATAATCGATATTGGAATACCACTCATCTGTTGTAGTAACAAAGAGAATAGTTGGAACATCCTCAACCTCTACATCTTCATCACCTATTTCTTTTGGGACATTATCAGCAATTAGTTGACACAAACCTCTACCACGTACAAGCTTAGTGGGTTTGATATCAAGATCAAATTCTTGAATTTTGGCAATCCAATTTCCCTTTTTAGTCCCAAATTCTTGTTGTGTCAAGATAGATTTCACTGTTGTATCCGACACCAAAACAACAGTATGTGAATTCAAAATGTAAAACCTAAAATGCTTCACCGCCTTGACTATGGCATAAGCATGTTTCTCCATATTTGATTACTTAAGTTCATGAGCCTTCAGTGAGCAACTCATAAATGAAATCAGAGATTCCACACCCTCTTCATTCTGCTGAACCAGAATCACTGAAAGTGTATGCTTGGAAGCATAATTATACATTATGAAATCTTTAGTGTAGTTAGGACAAACCAAAACTGGAGCATGAGCTATGGCTCTTTTAATGTCCTCAAAATCTTCTTTACCTTTCGCACTCCAAGGGAAAGTGGTCTTACCTTTCATCATATTGACAATATGATTTTCTTTGCAAATTCTGGAATGAACCTCCACATAAAATTCACCTTCCTGAAGAAAGAATGAACAACAGTCTTACTAGCAGGCAAAGTAAGACTCTGGATAGATTTGACTCTTTCTAAGTCAATTTTAGTACCTTCTCTAGACACAATGTGACTGAGAAGCTTACCTTCTATAACCCCAAAAATTGATTTCTTAGGATTAAGAGAAATACCATTTTGATGATACCTTCCAGAACCTGTCGCAAGTGGTAGGCATGATCTTGACGATTTTTAGAGAAAACGGTCAAGTCATCAAGGTCCACCACAATGAACTTCCCCATTTCATCTCTGAAGGTGAGGTCCATTGCTCTTTGGAAAGTAGCACTAGCATTAATCAAACCAAATGGCATCCTGCGATATGCAAATGTGCACCAAGGTGTTGTAAAAGCAGTCTTGTATTGGTCTGCTTCACTAGCTTCTACTTGATTGTAGCCCAAAAAACCATCTAACATAGACAACATTCTCTAAACTAGTTATAGTTTGTAACACTTGATCCATAATAGGCAGAGGTAGTTATCTTTTAAAGAAGATTGATTCAAATTTTTGAAATCAACACAAATATGGATTTCTTCGTTCTTTCTCACAGGAACAATATTCACAATCCAAGTGGAATGATGGATGGGAAAGATTATCCTAGCATTCAACATTTTTTGGATTTTAGAAAGAATAGTACCTGACATCTTGGGATTATACTACCTCTACTTTTGCTTGTGAGGCAACGATCCTACCTTGAGAGGAATCTCGGGTTGGATCTCCTTGGGTCTGAAAGACTTCAGATCATCATATGAATACGCCATCACATCAATCTAATGGTGAAGAAGTTTAATGAACTTGAATTTCTCATGAGTAGTGTAACATTTCTTGATGTTAACCATCTTGGGATCCGCTACAGAACTCAAACTTACTTTCTCAAATTCCATGGATGAACTTGAATCAAGTTGTTGTTGTTTGATATATCTATCATGCTTGTCAAATAACTTTTCCAGAGAAACCAAAGCTTTTGGAATCTTGTTCCCTTTTAGCTGAAGAATGTCCTCACCAGTCTATGAATCTATTTTAGAAACATATTCCCGAGGTGGAGAATCACTACCTTCAAAGTAGAGCTCATCAAAGCTATCTGTCTTCTCTAAGAAAGCTATGATCTGATTATCACCATTGAAGACCTGCCAATGGTCGACATTATCTGGTAGGTTTGGTTGAAAAACCAACTCAATTGTGTACTTATCACCTTTAAAATCCTTGTGAGGAACCATAAGGGTGGTAGAAACAACTAATGAATCAGCACGATCATTAAATTCTCTTGGCACTGCGGAGATATCAAAAGCATCAAAGTCTGCAATGCAATCCGAGACATGATTGTGGTAATGTCTCAGCCTTTCATTCTTGGTTTGATAAAGATTTCTCACTTGACAAACAACAAGCTCAACATCACCTTGTGCGTGAAGATTTTTAATACCTTTAACACGAGCAGCCTCCATTCCAAGTAACAATGACTCGTATTCAGTGGTGTTATTAGTATTGTCGAACTACAGCTTATAGGAGAGAGGAAAAATATCACCTTGTGGAGATATTAGAACTACTCTGGCTCCAGATCTAGTGGAAGAACAACTGCCATCAAATTCTAAAATCCAAACATCATTTGAATTTACCACTTTGATGTTTCTATGACCAGTAGATTCTTCCTCATCAGAGAGAGAAGAATCCGGCATCACTATGCTCTGGTGTGAAATTTCATCTAAATTTTTTTCTGAATCTTCATCTGAATTATCTAAATTTTCATATGACAAACTATAGGTGTTTTCAGTGGTCAAGAAATAATTACCCATCCCTAAAGACTCAAACAAAATTTGAGCTTTTGGATTTTTAGTTTGACTAACAATATATTTTTCCTCCTTTTCAGGAAGTAGTTTCTACATGATACCTTTGATAGGTATCCTTACCTCGGATAAATCCATGTTTCATACTCCTACCAAATCCTTACAAAAATTACATCCAATCAAAATGCGATAAGAAGCTGGAACATTAGCAACTAAGATGGTCATCTTGATCCTCTTATCCGAAAAAGATGCAAATGCAAATTGGGCATCCTTGATTTGGCCTAACAAAGGCACTTGCTTATTTTCCATTGAGAAACATCTCTCAAAGGTCTTGGTTAAAGTGAGACCGAGAGAATCTACCACCTTGGTAGGCATGACATTATCAGAAGCTCCAGATTCTATGATACAATTGCTTAGCTTGTGACCATTGACTAATAGAGAAACATAGAAGGGTTCTATTTTCCTTGGAGCAACAAGGGGAGTAGTGAATAGGTTATTTTGGGTGGACCTATTCTTTGAGGAGTCATGAGCAATTTTAGGAGAATCATTCCTTGTAGGGGTAGCCTTGTTTTTAACATACTTAGCTAACCTATCAAACTATTCAAGATTAGCTTGTAAATATTCTACCTCAAACATCTGGATTTTGGTTATCCTAGAATGATCAATTATGTCAAAGAGCTAAAATGAATTAGATACAGAGGTTGGAAATCCTTCATTCTGGGATTTAGTCAGGGTAGTACTAGTATGAGGAACAGAAGTAGAAGAAATAGGATTGTTAGATGAACTTACTTGTTTATTGACAGCCGGGTCCTTTGATTGAAAAGGCAATGGAGTTACTCATTTGGAAATTGAAATCATAGGTTGAGGCTCTTCTCTTGACTTTCCTTTATCAACCACTTGCTGATTTGATTGATTTTGGGACCTGGTAAAAACAACATACGCTCCATCCTGTATCTCTCCTCTTTCTGCTTCATCTTGGTAGTTCAGAAAACCAATAGTAGAGTCACTAGCTAATTCTTCTCCTTCTATAAAAAGATTAGCATTATTTTCCTGATCCAAATTAGGTTGGAAAGAATTATCCTGTTTCGCTTCATAGTAGCCAATTTCTGAGTTGACCGGCGGTGCTTCAATGGCAAGCTTCCCCTGTGTTGGTGGAAGCCTATTTTGTTGCCATTGATTTCTTGCAGCATTACCTTGATGTGAATTTTTAGGGAATGTCCTTCTTGGTATGTCCCTATAAGAAGGAGTGGACATACCTTGGGACATTTACTTTTTCAAAGCTAGCAACTCATTTGATAACTTCTGCACCATAAGATCTATGGTGCTTGTGGAAGAATTATCAGTAGAGGGTTGACCTCTATTTCTGTTCGAATACATTCTTATCTTACCTGCAAGGATAATATCATCCTTAACCTCTGTAGCCAAACTTTGAACTAAAGGAAGATCAGTACGATTAGCTCGTCTTAACAGAAAACTTACCTCAGGAAGCTAGGTGTTGATGAAGAAACATTTAAGATTCTCCGTCATTGGCTGAGAGGATGCTGGAATCCTATTTGTCAACTTATTAAACTTGATGATGAAATCTCACATGGGCTCATGTGGTTCTTTCTTCATCTGTGTTAGCTGAGCTAACAAAGCATATGCATCTTCCGCAGGCTTAAACCTAGCTTCAAACTTGGTTTTGAGAGTATTCCAATTGGTTATTGTTTGGGCTTGTAGGTGGTAGAACCAATCCACAACAACACCTTGAAGTGTTTCTACAAAAGTCTTATACCTACATCTTCGTGTTCCACCCCTAGCACACCACAAGCTATACAAAAAGCTGCAATGTGTTCATCAGGATGGACTTTACCATCACCATAGAATTTCAGGGAATTCTTCCTTGAACTATGAAGTAGTTTATGCAGTGGTGGTGTCAAATTCAAAGGTCCAAAAGTATTACCCCACGTTCCTTGAGCTGCCATTATGCGTTGATTGAAAGGTGGGATGACAAACCTTTGTGGAAATTGAATAGATAAAACTCTATTAGTATTTGGGCTGGAAACTTCACTTGGTATAGGGGACCTGGCACTGGTAGGAGGAAAACTCCTTGTTCATTGAAGCTGAGGTTTTGGAGGCAAAAGACCAAAATTATTTTACTACATTAACTCAAACACAGGATAAATAATTCCTTGAGCTCTCTTACTTCTTGTATACCTTGGGTCTTCCAAAATGCAATGTACTCAACAAAGATTTAGAAAATACTTAAAGCAATGGATGAGAATGAAAGGCTTCAACTCAAAGTGTGAGGCTCCAAGTTGTGCGTTCTTCCCTAGCAAAGTCACCAAAACACTGTTGGGTGAATATTTTGTCCTTTAGCTAACTAACGGCAAAATGGTTATATCACCACAGCTATAATGAGACAAAGTCTCTCCTCTTTGCAAGGGGAGGTTCCTTCTAGATGATGAATTATTTCTAATAAACAACATTTAACACTTATAGAAACTAGAACTATGCTTGGGGTGTTTTCATTGCATCCTATTCTCCTTTTTTAGAATAGATGTTTTTCTCTTCAAAATGATAACTTCAACAGAAATGATATTTACTAACTTTTGAACTGAGACAAACTATAGAAACACAAAGTCTCCTATTGCTTAACTTATTTCCCACAAATAAACCTGATTGAATTCAAATGTAGCTCAAAGTCTCCACTCTCATCCAACATGATATAACTAGATTGAACACAATAGTTTACAGTACAAAGTCTTTAAACAATTCTATTCTCACAAATGTAAACACAAACTTCCGTAATGAGAAAATAGCACAAAGTCTATTTATCTAGAACAAAAACACTTCTCTCAATTTTCAATAAAACTCCACATTTCCATAAATGAGTCAATATAACATAACACCAATGACGTAAGAACAATGATACCATAAAACAATATGATTCAACTCAAAGTTTGATACTCAAACTGTTTGCTTATATTAATATTTGCTTGAAAATTTGATAAACATGAAAAACTCAAAGTCTTGATATGTTTTCAATTCGGCAGAGTTTCCTTGCAAATAGATAAAAGATAAAAAATTACAATAGAGGCCCTCTTTATTTATAGGGAAAGGCCTTGAGAAAATTTAGGAAAAACCTAACTACTTTGACTTATTCAAAATAGGAGTTCTTATTGACTTGGGACTTCCTATATTTTTACATGTAATTACATATGAGAAAAATACATGTAAATATGTCCAAAACTAAATGAAAAGTACATATGAAAATACAAAAATATACTAAGGTAAAGATCAAATATGTCAACTCCCACTGACATCCTTCTTTGTTGACCCTTCATATTTTGTGATCACTGCTTGCATTTCAATACTATCTGGTGCCGTAGTGTTGTTGGAAATTACTCTGGCCTTAATGATTGTATCTCTGATGGTAGGGGTGACTTTCTCATGATCTTTCAACTTGACCTTCAAATTGTCTATCGTTACTTGATAATCTGTCAAGTTATCCAATGAATCGATTGA
This sequence comes from Cunninghamia lanceolata, assembly GCA_027924645.1. Classification (NCBI taxonomy): domain Eukaryota; kingdom Viridiplantae; phylum Streptophyta; class Pinopsida; order Cupressales; family Cupressaceae; genus Cunninghamia; species Cunninghamia lanceolata. The sequence goes on along the minus strand of BSBN01000013.1, from coordinate 4,536,107 downwards.
GAAAGCTTTTCCCTCAAACTCAGCCTGCATCATCTTATTGAATTCCTGTATCATTTCATCAACTGGAAGAAACTCATGATTATCATTGATCAATTTACACGAGAGTTGTTCCAACTTGTGCAAGAGACTTAGATCACTGTCATCACCCAACTCTTAGGCATCTCCTAATTTTTTGATTAATTCATTCAAGACTTTCCTTCGGCAAACTAGGACTTCCTTTGTTGAAACATATGTCTCTCAATTTGAAATAATGCCAAGTGAAACAAGAGTCTTCATTTTCATGCTTTCCCATTTTTCCAAACTGGAATCCAGCTATTCATTATCCGCAGAAAAAGAATCAATCAATTCATCTAATTCTGCTCTTACCTTGGCCATTTTTACTTTTCTTTCTGCTACTGCCTTCAATAGTGAAACAACCTATGTTGATAATTTCTCTAAATATTCCTCTACAACCTTCCCTTTTTCTTGAGTCTTTTCAACTTTTTTGACCAAGGGATTCTCAACTGTTACTGCCATAGGCTCTATAATTTCTGATGTCATCATGATTTTTTGTAACACCATGGCTAATTGCTCAACTTTTAATTTGTAGTATTCCTTTTGTTTCTTCTCCTCATCATATTTCTCAAGAAGAGATGTGGCAGTGACCTGGAAATCAGCTTTAATACTTTTATGTGTTAATTTCCCCAATTCCACCCTAGATATCACATAGTCATTCACATCAAAAGTATCTTTAGTAGCCTCAGGAGGAGGCTTGGCAATCTCTGCATATCTGATCCCCTTATCATCAATAAGCCTTGACATAGTCTTAGGCTTCTTCTTTTGCACCTTTGGCTTGGGAGTCAGCAGTTTCCCCAAATCAATATCATCTTATGATATCTCTTGTTTCTTTCTCTTAGGAGTATAACTTGAAAGCCATGGGGGAAGTATTGATGTACTTATATTCTAATCAGGAACCATTGGTGTAGTGGAAAGAAATGTACTTACACCTGTGGTAGTAACAATGGGAGGAGTATTGCTGAACACAACACCTGGTACATCCACATTAACAGCTTGCTCAAAACCCAAAACAAATTGCTTAAATATTGCAAAACCATCAATGTCATAAGAAGGGGATGACAAACTAGGAATAGATCTAGAAGAATGAAGAACATTATCAAAATTCACATTATAATCATCAAAAATTGTTTTGGAAGTTGATGGAGACTCAGATGATTGAATGTGAATCGATGACATTGGGGTTATAGGAGGATTAGGCACAGAAACTGAAATAGGCACATTTAGATGAGGAGAAGATATATTAGTATCCTGCAACACATCTCCATGTGGAGACACAGCTGTATCTTGTACATTTTCCTATTCATCTTCTTCTTCCTTCTCCTTCTCACCCTCATTGTCTAATGTAGACTTATTCTCAACATCCATGTCCTCAACATTCACACCTTCAAAAGTTGGTTCTTCAACATCTTGCTCTGCATCAACTTCCATTTCTTTACCAACAGATTCTCCCTCTTCTTCTCTATCTTTTCTTCCTCTTGTCACGAATTTGATCTTAGGCTTAGAATCCTTAGATGTGTTAGGAGCATCATTCTTATTCTTGGTTCGTATCTCAACTTTCTTTCCTGTTTGCTCAAAAACTTCTTCCTCCGAGCCAGTTATAAAATCCTTCAATGATATACCTTTGCTTTGGAGCCACGGGTTTGTATTGGCTAACACAGGCTCAAACCTTTTCCTTATGGAAGCCAATTCCTTCTGAGACCATTATATAGGAGGTAGAGGAGAATTTGCAATCTGCTCATTACTATATTTGGGATTAACTAGTTCTTCATTATCCACCATACCTTCAGGAATATCAGCTAAACCCAAATATTCAATTTGGTCCAAAGATAACCTATTGTAGTCTAGCTTACAGATTTCCTCTTCTATCCTTAGATCAACCTGGATGTCCTCAACCATTGTCTCATGAAATTGAGTCTTTCTTTCGATTTTATCCTTCACTCCTCTATAATCAAATTTTGGTCTCCTCCTGAATTGCTTCGTAGTTACCAATTACATTTCAATTTCCATAGCCTTGGGTTTTGCTGTAGTTAAAACTGAATATCTCCCGATCTCAATGGGAAATCTAAAACCAGGTTTCTTTAACTCCATTTTCTTGTTGTGGACAACAATCATTTGTTGACACAGCTCCATCAGAACCATTTTATCAGAAGGAAATCTTGGCAACATATATGGATAGCCTTGGAAAAAGCCAACCCTTAGGTATGTGAAAGTTGGAAATTAACGAAACAAACAACCAAATCCATTTACTACTGACCATACTTCATCTAAAACTCTTCTTTGTTCCACTAAGGATCAAAAAGGCATAAGTACACAGCAAATAAGGCATCATTTACCCTTCTAAAATGGTGAATATAACCCTTTAATGTAAGTTGCAGATAATATTTGTAAACAGGAACAACCCTCCTATCCCCTTCAGATGTTAAGCCTGGGAAAATCCTCATTGAGATTGCTATGTATACAAGATAGGAAGTCATATAGAATTTCAAGGTAGTATGTACCTTGATCAGTTGCTCATGGAGAGCATTGCTGATTTGTTCACCCCAGAAGATAGTCTGTTTGCCCAGAAGTATAATTTTGATGAAAGGATACATCCATTCATGAAAAATTGAAGAAGAAGCTAGTCCCCTTACTCTACCGAGAAGAGTTATTAGATCACCCACTTCCTCAACAAAATCAATTCAGGGAAAGCTCCTTGGAGTCTTAAGCCACTTGGTATTAATTGTCCTTTTAGCCTTCTCAAAATCCTTATCATATTCTTGTTGAGCAATAGGAAAATCAAGTTTCACAACATCAATAGAAGTGGGACACATGAAAACCTTATCAACAAACTCTGGATCAAGCCTCATGATTACATTACCTTGAGCATCAACCACTGCCCTACTCACTACCCTAGTATCTTTGTTATAGAAATAAGCACATTGAAGAACAAACTCTGTATTGTGTGCTGCCACTAGAAATGAAGACACCAGGTGAATGTTGCTCGTGACAATCTTTTGCATAAGAGGGCTGAGGTTATTTGACTTAGTACTCCCTAAAAATTTAGTCATATCCACATGACTGATCTTTGTGTCCTGAATATCATCAACATTCGAAGTGACCGAAGTGATCAGGAAAACACCTTGATACTTGTACTTCATTACTTTCACTTGAAAGGAAGCTAGGTGTGCGGAAATCACTTCCTACACTAATCTAATGAGGGGAGGAGAGTGCAAATTCAAATTTATCCTAACTATTACAGCAACATTAAACCATTAACATGAGATATTGCAGAAAATACATAAGGAAGAAAGAATGATAGAAGAAGAGAGACACAAGATATACGTGGGGAAAACCCTTACGGGTGAAAAGCCCCACACTCCAAAACACTGCTCAACTATATTACGTAAACAAAGTGATTACAATACAAATTAGAGCGAATGCTCTTGTAGGAGTCTTTGACACTCATATCTGGAGATGATCTGGCAGCATAACAGTACCTGTCAAACCTATAATACATCACCTCCTCAAAGCACCTGTTTATATAGAGTTTACAAGGTAGTTTTGGCTCTATCTTGGAATGGGCATCCAACATGGCCTCATGGCCCAAAAACCATGTATATGGACACTTTTCCAACCTTGTAGAATGTTCCTAACACTTGTCAAGTCACCCCATCCCAAAGAGGTCACCTATTCCTAAAATGGGTAATGATAGATGCTTCTACGACTCTTACGACCGTCATAGCATAATGACATGCATTTGTAAGAGAATCTGTCATATACATGCTATAAATAGCATATTCTCTTACAACATGTCATAACCCACCTTGGGGCACCCAAAGATGCCTTCTCCAAAGATGCTCTTCAACACTTGTCTGTACCTGTCATAGAATCTCCTATTTCTGACTCTTAAATGTCATAAAACTATCATAGGAATCTGTCACGACTGTTTTAGTCAATATTCCCTTACACAACATCCAAGATGCTGACACATGGAAAAATATTCCTACCACTAAGTGGGACACCTATCTCTTCATGTGAGGATAAAATTACAACTTGTCATCTTCCATGTAGGATGACACATCACTGTGCCACATCCCATAAGATGACAATATGAAATTTACAATTAATTTACATCATAGGCAATGAATAAATAAATACAATGAAAATAATACAAGGAATTACCAAGGTTGAGACACCTTAATTCCTAATATTCTTCCACTTGTCGAACACTTTGTAAGAGCCAATAGAATTAACAGGATTTAACTGCTATAGGCCGAGAGGCCCATAGACTCTGAACACCATTTGAACTTCTCTATGCCCACTAGCTTCGTCAATGCATCTGCAACATTATTTAAAGTATCTACCTTCTCCAAATTTACCTTCCCATCCTCTACCATGTCTCGTACAAAGTGAAACTGTACATTAATATGCTTTGTTCTGGCATGGAAAGTTGGATTCTTCACGAGGCAAACTACACTATGACTGTCACAACTAATCGTAATTTGACCTGCATAAACACCAATATCTAAACACAGTCTCTTAAGCCAAATGGCTTCCTTACAAGTATGAGTTGCAGCCATATACTCAACTTTTGTAGTGGACAAAACAACCACAGGTTGTCGCTTACTCATCCAACTAATAGCACCACCAAACATAGTGAACACATAGGCACTGGTGGATCTCCTACTGTCAATGTCACCTGCCCAATCAAAATCCACAAATCCAAGAATACAAACTGAATGTGGAGGTCCTGTAGCATTACTGTGATAGCATATGGAATACTTGAAAGTACCCCTCAAATATCGAAACACTCTCTTAACTGCATCCCAATGTACTCATCCAGGATTAGCCATAAATCAACTAAGGACTCCCACTGCTTGGGCAATGTCTGGTCTTGTACAGACCATAGCATACATCAAAATGCCAACAACACTAGCATAAGGTACTCTGCTCATGTCCTCCACCCCACTAGGAGATTTTGGACAATCACTTATAGATAACTTTGTTCCCAATGAAACAAGAACACTCACTGGTCTACAATCTGCCATGCTGAACCTGTCCAACACGGTCTTCACATACTTACTCTGGCTTAACCAAAGTTTTTTGTTTTCTCTATCTCTTATGATCTCCATTCCTAGAATGTACCTAGCTACCCTGAGATTTTTCATCTCAAACTATGCTGACAACTGAGACTTCAAATTAGAAATCATATTCTTACCATTCCTAATCAACAACACATCATCAACATACAATGCAATAATGAGAATGCGATCATTGTCAAACTTGTAATACACACAATGATCTAATTTTGATCTCAGATAACCAATTGACAACACAAAGGCATCAAACTTCAAGTACCACATCCTAGGAGACTGCTTCAAACCATACAAAGACTTCTTAAGCTTGCAAACCAAATTTTCTTTACCTTTCTCTATGTAATGCTCTGGCGGTGACATGTAAATTTCTTCCTCCAAATCACCATGAAGGAAAGTTGTCTTCACATCCATCTATTCTACCTCTAAATCATGAGCAGCTATAAGAGATAACAAAAATCTAATGGATGACAGCTTTGCAATGGGAGAGAAAATTTCACCATAATCAATTCCCTCTACTTTTTAGTACCCCTTTGCAACCAATCTAGCCTTGTACTTTTCAACACTGCCATCTGCACCAAATTTCTTCTTGAACACCCATTTGCAACCAAGGGGTTTCCGTCCATTAGGCAAAGGCACCAAGTCCCATGTTTTGTTCTTTTCCAAAGAAGCCATCTCATCTTCTATGGCCTCCTTCCAGGAACCTGTATCTTTCATGCCCATAGCCTCTTTCACAGTTCTAGGCTCATCATTGTTATAAAGTAAAGCAAAATCAGAACTAGAATCAAGTAATGAATAACCAAATCTATCAGGTTGCTTTCTTGTTTGTGTAGACCTCCTCAATGGCTGAGATTGAGGTTCTGCTTCTTATTCTTTGCTTCCAGAGCTTCTAGAGCTCTCCTCATCATCAGGCCTCACAAGGTATGTCGGTTCAGTCTTCTCAGGGGTAGAAGGAAACTAAACTACATCTTCTTTCTTTTCTGACTATAGAACAATGGAAGAAGGTGGTGCAGTCACGGTAGGAGGGTTCATAGAATGAATTGTCTAGAATGTGCAGCAAGAGTAAACACAATAGAAACTGTTGGTTTTTTCCCAGACTGGATGCTTATTCCCAGATTTCCCTACAAGGTAGCCATCAATGATCAACAGGATCTCTGGGCCAGGGGCCAACAGTGTAGGAGATAGACTCTATATTTTATCTCCTCTTCTTCTTCAGGCTCTGCAAGACCTAGGGGGGTATTCCCTACTCAACATCCATGAGGATATGCATACAAGACTGGGATGCTGACAGAAAGCAGATAAGTCCTCATGTAAGTAGACCAAAACTGAAAGATAAGAGCAAAGGGGCTAGCTTTGGGCCTATTTGCAGTTGTAGACAGAGGACTGAGGATCCTAAAACTAACTCTAATGTCCTAATGGTTGTTTTAGATTTTGATTTGGATTTTAAGTGTGGATGCAAAGCTGGACATGGTTGTAACACAAACACAAAGCAAGATTGGTGCCTATCCAGGGCCTGGAGTCAGTAGACATACACCTGTGAATGATCAGCATGAACAGCTAAAACTGGATTTCAAGGGGATATATGTGATACCTGCCTTACAGATATCTCCCAATACAGAGTGTTGAGTTATCTCTACTTATGGCATCCCTACTGCAGTATACCCTTCCCAATGTTCAACCTGAAAACAGTTTAATCTACCCCTTGAGCAGAAGTTAAAAGATCAGACATTCAACATAGGAATTCTATGCTCTAGAATCTAAACATTACCCAAATATCCAGATTCAGAAGAAGAATACATGCAATACTGGAGACAGAATTAACACAACACATGCTAAGATAGCATTTCTCATATAAGATTAATCATGAAATCAGTGGGTTCATGCCAAAAACGTACAACAAGAGATACATAAACTCACAGGTTAAGCTGTACAGAGCAACCAGATCAGCTTGTTATGAGTTATAGAGCCAAAAATCTTCAACTTTCAACAACCACAAATGAGTAACACTTCCTGCTTATAACAGCCAGGTAGTGTACCCCAGCAATTAATTACATGGTTGACCAAAAATCCCGCCAGATACACAGTATCAGGAAAATGGCGCTCAAACACTACCAGATTGGCACCCAAACATGAATGCAGCAGGTAGGGGAGGAGACAGGAAGATATCTCGAGCCCTGCACCACTGTCCGCTGATGTACACCTTCAATCGGGTACCAGATCCGCCCACACCTCTGCAACCTTCGCCATTAATGGCGCACCAACCCGCGGCCTTGGGAAGAACATCTAACAGTCGATCGCAACCATTTCCCGCCGAGATTCATCATCATGATATTTGAAAATGCAGGATATCAATTATCCCACATGCACCCCGCGATGACCTCTTTAACACTTTATATACTAGGTCATGAGCATATATGATGTCGGTGCTTTTGCTCCTGACGACACTAGTATAAGACTTCATCATCATCATCCTCCAGCAGCATGATATCCTGTCGCTTGAAATATCACCCTGACGTCAGCATCATATTGCAATATAACTGCATGATAATCGCCTTCATCCGCACAACCTGATCCATCGGAGGAACGTCCTCCTGCTGAGCTTATACCAAAAGTCTGGCCGATGAACATCCTGATGACATCATCATCATATCTTGCTGACGTCATCATCATATCTGCCTACTGCGCACCTCCTCATACCCGGATGACATCATCATCATGTTTGCAAATATCGGGAGATCTCCACAAGATGATCTGTGTTAGAAATATGACCCCCCCCGGACCTTGATGATGTCATCATCATATTAACATCAGGATGATATTCGGAAGACAACCGGATATTTGGAAATATCATCCTGATGTACAAATATCAGGTTGCACTGTAGCTCCACTATAAGATCGGGGCAATAGATGAATATGATGATGCTTGAAAAGATCACCCCCACTAGATAATGCACGAAGCCGGCAGGCGGATATCTCCTTGATATCAGCATCATCATGACGCTGGAACAAACATACACCCGGGTGATATGAAAATATCACCCCCTCCTTCGGAAATATCATGATGCAGATAGGCAGAGAAAAAGATATCACCCTGACATAAGAATGACGTCAGCATCATCAGGATGACAAAACAACGAACATGAAGTGATACAACATCATCAGGATGATATTGACTAAGATCATCTTGACGTTCAAAATATGATGACCCCAGTGAATATCGGGTCACACTTAGAACTCTTCAACAACATCATCAGGATGATCATAACCAAGATCACCCGATGATAAAAATATCACCCCGGCGAAATATCATGCAGGCAGAAAATATGATGACCCCCGCAAGCAACACGGTGATAACTAGAAATATGATGATGATGATGACGACCCTTAAGAAAAAAAAAAAGTCAGGTCGAACAACTTAGAGAATAACCCCTTCAGAATATCGGGGCAACATCATCATCATGTTTGGGCAAGGTGATAATTGGAAGATCACCGGATACTTGAAACATCACCCCCGCAAGCAAATCAGGGCGCACTGTAGCTCATCAGCAGGATCCGGATGATATCCAAACATCACCCGATATTGAAATATGATGATGACGATGAGAAACCGGTCGACGGAGAACACGATGATGCAGACCATCATCGAAGACAAGATGATGATGATGACCTCCTCCTCAGGAAAATATGATGCTGCAGCTGAAAAATGCTGAGGAGGTCCAACACTTAGAAAAATGGGCAAGAAGATAAAGGGTTCAAATGAAGAAACCCCCTGATCATGAAAAATCAACCCCAGGTCAAAATGAGTGCTAACAGTGGCTCCGAATGGGGACGTGCAGGTGAAAACCTGCAGCGAGAACCAGATCTCCGGGCAGACCAGACAAAAAGCCAAAAACGCGAGCTGTACAAGGCATTTACACTACATACATATTTTTTACAAATGTGCACAGCAACCAGTTATTCATGCAAAATAGAACTTAAGGAATTGGCCATGCACAGGCAATTCCAGAACTTCACCATCTAGGGCCTGGAGGAAATAAGAATCCTCCCCATGAGTATTGCAAACCTGATATGGGCCCATCCATAAGGGTTCAAATTTACCATGTTTACCCTTTTCCTGACCTTTAGCATTCCAAATGAGCACCAGATCATTGACTTGAAACTTCCTTTTTGTAGTTCTCCTGTCAAACTGATATTTCACATCTTGTTGTCTTTTGAGATTGATCTGGTGGGCTTTCCTTCTGTTTTCATCCAATGCAACCAGCTGATTCACTCTTTCTGTCATGGAATCTTCAATCTCCTCATCATTTTCCTGAATGAATCTATAAACTGGTAGGAGATTGTTTATGGGCAGTCTAGCTGATGCACCATATACTAGCTCAAAAGGTGACTTCCCAATAGCCCTTTTCACTGTGACTCTGTCAGCCCATATTGCTAAGTTCAACTTTGAGTCCCAAGCTCTCTTGTTCTTGTCCAGTATCCTCTTGATAATTTTCATGATGCTCTTATTGCTTGATTCTGCTTGACCATTTCCTTGTGGGTGATATGGTGATGTATATGACAGATTTATCCCATACCTGTTGCAAAAATCAACAAATTCACCTGATCTGAAGCACATAGCATTATCAGTGACTATCTTAAATGGTACTCCAAACCTGATGATGACGTTTTCTAGTATGAAATCTGTCACCACCTTACTTGTAGCTCTCTTAGTTGGAATGGCCTCAATCCATTTGGTAAAGTAATCAGTTGCCACCAAAATCCAACTGTGTCCCCCACTTGATTTGTCTGCAATTTCCCCTATGAAGTCAATTCCCCATTGCTGGAATGGAGCATCCACAGTTACAGTTCTGAGGGGTAAAGCACCATCATATTTCAGCTTTCCTGAAAATCTTTGGCAAGGGTCACACTTTCTCACTAACCTTTGTGCATCTGAAAAGAGAGTGGGCCACCAATATCCTGCTCTGAGAATTTTATGAGCTGTTGTTTGGGCAGTATAATGTCCACCACACAATCTTTTATGCATATCAATCAAAACATTGTTAGCCATATCCTCATCCACACATCTCAGCAGCACACCATCAGGGTTTTTCCAGTATAGCTCACCTTGAACAATAACATACCTGATTGCATGTAACTTTAAAGTCCTCTTTTGACTGTCACTGAAATGGGAAGGACAATTCAGATTTTGCAAGTAGTAAATAATATCCTTGTACCATTCAGATCCTGATACATTTACACTCTCATCTTGGACTGCATTAACTTGGCATGCTTCCAAGTTTGACTGTGCCATCATCTTGGCTAATCCTTGTCCTCTTATCAACTTAGTAACTTGTATGTCTATGTTGAACTCTTGCAGTTTGTTTATCCATCTGCACCTTCTTCCAGTCACCTCCTACTAAGTGAATATGTCTTCGACTGCTGCATGAGGTACATATGCAACTATATATGATCCTACCAAGTATGGTCTGAAACTTTTGATGGCTCTAACTAGTGCATATGCCTGTTTTTCCATAATATCATACTTCAACTCAGAGGCCTGCAAGGACATACTGAAGAAAGCGATGGGCTGTTCAAAACCATCTTCGTTTTTCTGTAACAAACATGCAGCAACAGTATGAAAGGAAGCAAATGAAAATACTTGGAATGGCCTAGAAAAATCAGGAGATTTAAGAACAGGGGCCATCTTGATTGCCTCTTTGATATTCTGAAATGATTCTATTGCTTCCCTTTCCCAGTTGATAGTTGCATCCTTCTTCATCATCTTGGAAATGTTCCTTGTGGTTTCTGCAAAGTTGGGAACAAATCTTCTAACAAAATTTATCTGTCCAAAGAAGGACTGAACTCCTTTCATAGTTTTTGGCATTTGAATCCTGTCAATAGCAGCCACTCTCTCTGGATCTATCCTGACTCCATCCTTGGAAACAATATGTCCCAGAAGCTTTCCTTCAACTACTCCAAAGGCACACTTCTTTGGGTTTAAAGAAATACCATACTCTAGTGCTCTTATGAAAATCTGCTCCAGATGCAAACAATGCTGCTCTTCTTTCTTTGAGTAAGCAGTCAAGTCATCCTGATATACAGCCAGGATTGAATCAATCAACCCTGCAAAAGCAACATCCATTGCTCTTTGAAATGTAGCACCTGCATTTGTTAGTCCAAATGGCATTCTAACATACACATAAGTTCCCCATGGAGTGGTAAAGGCGGTTTTATACTGTTCTGATTCCTTTACCTTCACCTGATTATATCCTGAAAATCCATCCATCATGGATAAGAGTTCACAACCAGTCACTCTCTGCAACATAGCTTCCATATTAGGCAGTGGATAGTTATCCTTTAAAGAGGATACATTCAAGTTCCTGAAATCAACACAAAGCCTAATATCACCATTCTTTTTTCTGACTGGGACAAGGTTAGACACCCAAGTTGAATGTCTGATTGGCACAATTATTCCAGCTTCCCTGAGCCTTTTGAGTTCTTCTTGCATCTTGGGAGCTAAGGTAGGGTTAATAGGTCTTTGCTTTTGTCTAAATGGCTTAGCTCCAAGCTTCAATGGGATCTCATGCTGGAATAAATCTTCCCTATAGGCTTTTAGGTCCTCATATGACCAAGCAAAAACATGTTTATACTTTTTCAGTAATGCAATCAGCATACTTCTAATGTGTGGTTTGAGCTGTTTACCAATGTATACCTTCTGAGGGGCCTGAGATGTCCCCAAATTTATCTCCTCTAAATCTTCCTTATTTGTGGGAGATGTCCTTGTGACCATTTTATCTCTATTGTCAAAAGCTCTTTCCAAAGCTACCAACCCTCTAGGGATTTTATTAGTCCTCAATTGAATTATCTCTTTTCCCACAAGAGTTTCTTTTCCATCTATAGTCTCTACAAAAGCTTGGAAATCAATTTCTTGATTCTCATACTCATCTATGCAGTGCAAAAATTTCAACAAATCCCTATCATCATTAAACACTTGCCAACTGCATATATTTTCTGGTACTGCAAGCCTAATTTTAACTTCTACATTTGTAACACCTGACAGAGTGATGTCATCTGGCCTTATTGCAACATTGGCTAAGAAATCAGCCATAACATTTTTTGACCTCTCTACCCAGCCTATTGAAAATGCATCAAATAATTCAATGGTATCCCAAACAACATGCTTGTATTGTTTCAATCTTTTATTTTTTGCAGCATACTTATTTCTAATTTGGGATACAATCAGCTCAGAATCCCCAAATACTCTTAACATCTTAATTCCATGTTTGAGAGCAATATTTAGGCCTAAGAGTAAAGCCTCATATTCTGCAATATTGTTTGTGCAATCAAACCTCAGCAAGAAAGAGAATTTGAGGAGCTTACCAGTTGGAGACAGGAAAACAACTCCAGCTCCAGAGCCTTCTTTTGCACAAGCTCCATCAAAAAACATGGTCCATAAGCCTTGCTGATCCAGCTCTTCAATGCAGACATTTTTCTTTTTATCTTCTGTATCATCTGAGACAACCTTGAAGTTATCATAGTCAGTGTCTACAAAGCATACTTTTTCATTTGCTTCTTGGTCTTCCACTGTCTCTGATGATCTCTGCTCTCTGATTAGCTTAACATCCCTGCCATTCATTGGAATCATGGCATATGACAGGTCCAGCTGCATACTTCCACCAATTAGTGCTGCCCATCTCCTTGACAACAACATACCATATTGTGGCTTGATGTCAACCACTGTTATATTCATTTTACATCTTTTTTCAGGAAATGCTGCCAGTTTGAAATCTACATCCTTCATGATTCCAATAACTGGTACCTCTCTGGCATCCATAGCATAACATTTTCCACATGCCTTGTCAATTTTTAATCCAGTTTGTTGCATGATGGCCAAAGGCATGACATTTGTAGATGCTCCAGAGTCAAGCATACAATTTCTAATTATTTTTCCATTTATAACCAGGGAAACATAAAATGGTTCCACTTGTGAAGGACACTTTGTCATAGTCACTCCTAAATAGACTTCAGGAGTCTCATCTTCTTCATTACACATGACATGTTTTTCACCCTGGGTCTGAACATTTTGTTTAGCTTGAAAAGGTACCCCTGAGATTAGGGATATTGTCCTATTCTTGATCTCTTCCACTTTCATGAGTTCCATAAGTGGAACAGAGACTTTTACCTGAGAGAGGATCTGAGCTATATCAAATGGAGCATAGTTTTGTATAACAGTTGTAGCTTGCTCCACAATCTTGTTTTTATCCTGAGCTGATTTAGCTTTCATTTTCATAGTTCCCTGATCATCATTCTTGTCTTGGGAACCTTTACTTTGATCTTCAGCCTGAGGGATTTTGTTTTCTGGTCCTTGAAATTCATGACCTGTTCTGTGTCTAAAGTTCTGTTTATTATTTACCCACTGCCTTTTTTGTGGTTCAGTTACTTTATGACCATGCATTAGCTGACCTGCAGAAAAATCATCTGGCTGATGTGGGCTGCCTACTTGATTTTTACCTCTGAGATTGTAGTTGCTTTTGACCTGAGCAACTGCTGCAGCTGTGAAGGCTCTAATTTCCTCATCAGAAGGCCGTTGTAAGTTACTCAGAAAATTGTGTGAGTTCTGAGCATACACATAGTTATCTTCATTATCTTCATCATATGGGAACTGTTGGCAGGCCTGAACTTGATGATCTGTATTCTCATCAGCATCATAAAGAGTATATCCATTGCCTATGGACATCATATTAACATCATCATCCTGCACATGATGTGGCTCATTGCATTCATTACAAGATGTAGCATTATCATACAAGGATTGAGCAATCATACACTGTGACTGTGAATGTGGCATCTGACAAATTATACACCATGGAGCATCATCAACAATATTTATAGCTTTCTTTAGAGGATCAGGAGTTTCTTTGACATGCTGAGCCCTCTGACTTGTGTTGTTACGTGGGAATACAGGCTTACCATCATGCCAATTGGTGTTATAAGGCATATCATGTAATGATGGCCTCTTTTCTTGCCTTTGATAGACTTGCCTATTAGGACCCATCCCTTTTTCACTTCTAGCTAATCTATAGCTTAGGTCCTTAACAACATTTGCCAATTTGTCTATCTTATCTTCAGGAGCAGATGTACTACCTTGAGTGTTCTGAGGCTTGTTTGGATTCTGCAGAATTTTTATATCATCCCTTCTATTTGTCTTGCCCGATGCTTTCCTGTTGTTTTCAATATTCACTGCAATTCTGAAAGCATCCCTGAGAGTAGCAGGACCTTTATCTCTTAGTCCATATGCAGTCTTTGCATCAAAGGCATTGATATACAAAATTATGCACATTGGTTCATTTGGCCTCATGTGATGTGGCAATTTGTTCAACACTTTAGTAAATCTTGCATTAAAATCTGCAACCTGCTCATTTGACCCTTTAGTGATACTAGTGAACTCATTTACAAAAAAGCTAGGGTCAGTTCTATCACCATATTGCTCCTTGAACATCCTTTTAAAATCATCCCATGATGAAATACTCCAGTCAGGCAGATTCTTGTACCATTCTCTTGCCTCATCTATTAAGGATTGCATGAATGACTTCATGAAAACATCCTCATGTTCAACCTCAAAGTTATCCATGACATTTTGAAAGGCCTTTAGATGATCTTCTCCTGACACTGTGTTGTTTCCTGAAAATTTAGGCACTTGCAGCCTCAGATGCTTATCAATGGGGTTAGGATACCCAGGAATACCATCAAACACTAGCTACCTAAATCTATCTAGCTGCATGGGCTGTCTGTTTAGCTGATTAACATTAACATTTCTGTTTGCATTTTGGTTTCCTACATGGTTTAGTGGTATCCTAGCATCATTCACATTTTGTCTCTCATCATGATGCTGATGTTGCACTTCATATCTTTGCTGATGTCTCTGCACATTTGCATTCTCTAGGGTAGGAACTGAATCATTTTGGGCAGTTCTTAAGGCTTGCACTTTCTGCTTTATATCATCTCTGATTTTCATGGCTTGTAGATATTCTAGTTCCGCTCTTAGACTTCTGATTTCTTTAGCCAACTGTTCATCCTTAGGCCTGGAGGTAGATGGTCTCATACCATTCTGGTCATCATCTTCATCATCCCTCAGAGACTCTGCCTCCTCAAACCTTTCACTTGGGTCTAGAAAAGGGCGTTCTTGGAACACCTCTGACCTCATTCTCATGCTACCACCCTGTTGCCTCTCATATGCACCTTGAATATCAGCTTCTACATTTAAAAAATAAGGCGCATGCTATCCTGATGGCCTAGGGTTATCTTGTATATCATCACCTTTTCTGGGGGAACTCTCATGACTAACTGAGACAGTTCCCTTTCTTCTGTACATCATTCTTTTTGTTAATGGTAACTCTTCAAATAAAGGATTTATTTGGGATCTTCTCCCCTGCATATAAATTTTACTTTGACCGGTTGGGAGATTACTTCGGAGTCGCCACCTATTACTAGGAACTATTTTCTTCTGAAAACCAGGGTTCTTTCACAAGGTTCCCCAGCAAAGTCGCCAATTTCTGTTGGTTTTTTCCCAGACTGGATGCTTATTCCCAGATTTCCCTACAAGGTAGCCATCAATGATCAACAGGATCTCTGGGCCAGGGGCCAACAGTGTAGGAGATAGACTCTATATTTTATCTCCTCTTCTTCTTCAGGCTCTGCAAGACCTAGGGGGGTATTCCCTACTCAACATCCATGAGGATATGCATACAAGACTGGGATGCTGACAGAAAGCAGATAAGTCCTCCTGTAAGTAGACCAAAACTAAAAGATAAGAGCAAAGGGGCTAGCTTTGGGCCTATTTGCAGTTGTAGACAGAGGACTGAGGATCCTAAAACTAACTCTAATGTCCTAATGGTTGTTTTAGATTTTGATTTGGATTTTAAGTGTGGATGCAAAGCTGGACATGGTTGTAACACAAACACAAAGCAAGATTGGTGCCTATCCAGGGCCTGGAGTCAGTAGACATACACCTGTGAATGATCAGCATGAACAGCTAAAACTAGATTTCAAGGGGATATATGTGATACCTGCCTTACAGATATCTCCCAATACAGAGTGTTGAGTTATCTCTACTTATGGCATCCCTACTGTAGTATACCCTTCCCAATGTTCAACCTGAAAACAGTTTAATCTACCCCTTGAGCAGAAGTTAAAAGATCAGACATTCAACATAGGAATTCTATGCTCTAGAATCTAAACATTACCCAAATATCCAGATTCAGAAGAAGAATACATGCAATACTGGAGACAGAATTAACACAACACATGCTAAGATAGCATTTCTCATATAAGATTAATCATGAAATCAGTGGGTTCATGCCAAAAACGTACAACAAGAGATACATAAACTCACAGGTTAAGCTGTACAGAGCAACCAGATCAGCTTGTTATGAGTTACAGAGCCAAAAATCTTCAACTTTCAACAACCACAAATGAGTAACACTTCCTGCTTATAACAGCCAGGTAGTGTACCCCAGCAATTAATTACATGGTTGACCAAAAATCCCGCCAGATACACAGTATCAGGAAAATGGCGCTCAAACACTACCAGATTGGCACCCAAACATGAATGCAGCAGGTAGGGGAGGAGACAGGAAGATATCTCGAGCCCTGCACCACTGTCCGCTGATGTACACCTTCAATCGGGTACCAGATCCGCCCACACCTCTGCAACCTTCGCCATTAATGGCGCACCAACCCGCGGCCTTGGGAAGAACATCTAACAGTCGATCGCAACCATTTCCCGCTGAGATTCATCATCATGATATTTGAAAATGCAGGATATCAATTATCCCACATGCACCCCGCGATGACCTCTTTAACACTTTATATACTAGGTCATGAGCATATATGATGTCGGTGCTTTTGCTCCTGACGACACTAGTATAAGACTTCATCATCATCATCCTCCAGCAGCATGATATCCTGTCGCTTGAAATATCACCCTGACGTCAGCATCATATTGCAATATAACTGCATGATAATCGCCTTCATCCGCACAACCTGATCCATCGGAGGAACATCCTCCTGCTGAGCTTATACCAAAAGTCTAGCCGATGAACATTCTGATGACATCATCATCATATCCTGCTGACGTCATCATCATATCTGCCTACTGCGCACCTCCTCATACCCGGATGATGTCATCATCATGTTTGCAAATATTGGGAGATCTCCACAAGATGATCTGTGTTAGAAATATGACCCCCCCGGACCTTGATGACGTCATCATCATATTAACATCAGGATGATATTCGGAAGACAACCGGATATTTGGAAATATCATCCTGATGTACAAATATCAGGTTGCACTATAGCTCCACTATAAGATCGGGGTGATAGATGAATATGATGATGCTTGAAAAGATCACCCCCACTAGATAATGCACGAAGCCGGCAGGCAGATATCTCCTTGATATCAGCATCATCATGACGCTGGAACAAACATACACCCGGGTGATATGAAAATATCACCCCCTCCTTCGGAAATATCATGATGCAGATAGGCAGAGAAAAAGATATCACCCTGACATAAGAATGACGTCAGCATCATCAGGATGACAAAACAACGAACATGAAGTGATACAACATCATCAGGATGATATTGACTAAGATCATCCTGACGTTCAAAATATGATGACCCCAGTGAATATCGGGTCACACTTAGAACTCTTCAACAACATCATCAGGATGATCATAACCAAGATCACCCGATGATAAAAATATCACCCCGGCGAAATATCATGCAGGCAGAAAATATGATGACCCCCGCAAGCAACACGGTGATAACTAGAAATATGATGATGATGATGACGACCCTTAAGAAAAAAAAAAAGTCAGGTCGAACAACTTAGAGAATAACCCCTTCAGAATATCGGGGCAACATCATCATCATGTTTGGGCAAGGTGATAATTGGAAGATCACCGGATACTTGAAACATCACCCCCGCAAGCAAATCAGGGCGCACTGTAGCTCATCAGCAGGATCCGGATGATATCCAAACATCACCCGATATTGAAATATGATGATGACGATGAGAAACCGGTCGACGGAGAACACGATGATGCAGACCATCATCGAAGACAAGATGATGATGATGACCTCCTCCTCAGGAAAATATGATGCTGCAGCTGAAAAATGCTGAGGAGGTCCAACACTTAGAAAAATGGGCAAGAAGATAAAGGGTTCAAATGAAGAAACCCCCTGATCATGAAAAATCAACCCCAGGTAAAAATGAGTGCTAACAGAAACAACTCAAAGAAATAAATTAAATACAGATTTAGTCATTCAGTATATCATAGAATTCAAATAGAGATCGGCTGGCAACATGCAAGCTTACAATTAGGCTCACAGGCTTGATTTCATACATGCGTAAGATAAGGCTTTGAAACTCCTTCGCACAAAATCTAAACTATCAGATCCTTCTTATGTCAATAGCTACTTTCCTAAGGATCTATTACATCCATATATATCATCTTTGGACCAATAGATTCCTCCGCATCAGCCAAGGAAGGTCACAAACTCCAATGAAGAGTTGTAACATGTTCACAGATAGGTCAGACCTGAATGCAAAGAACACTTCCTCAAATGAATGGAACAATGTGTAGACCCTTGGGGAAGGTCGGCCAAAAACCATAGAACATTGAATGATGTGTCAATGAGATCCACAAGTCAAGGAATGATCCGTAAGCCTTCTCCTTCAGTTGGTTATCATGAACTGTTAGAATGCTATGTTTTGAGAAAACAACCAACTTTTGATAGTGCTATCTTTCCGGTAGTTGATCCAAATGCTCTGAATTATTGATATGTTGTAGATGAATGAATTTATATGCTAAGTCCAGATCCGCAAGATGTGAAATGCCAAAACTGGACCACAAACTAAGAACTGCTACTAATTGAACTGCCTAAACTAAATTGGAAAATGAAAGAATTGAAATGCAAACAAACTGAAATGCAATTTTTTTTGGTTGATGCAAGATTTCTCTTGACCTAGGGATGCTCCTACATCAGATGTCCAGGGTTATTGAAAAAGTGAGTCCCTCACTTTGTTGGGGCTCAGGGAGAACCAAGGCGGTCCACCTCAACCTGAGAAATCTAAGATGAATCTTCTTCCAGTCTGCCTTTCTACTTCACAAGGTATTATTTGTATTGTATACCTCTAGTGTTGCATCCAACTCTGTTGTCCAGAATGTCTTCAATCTACTCCGGTGCTTGTTGTGGTAACTACTTCTTCAAGTCTTCTTCCATGCTATCACTAAGCTCTGCTTCATGATACTGATAAAGATTTGTAATGTTGAAAATAGGTGAAATACCCAATGTCTCCGGTAATTCCACTTCATATGCATTTCCTGAATCAAATTTCCTGAGTATCCTACAAGGTCCAAACTTCTTCATCTTCAAGTTGTTATATGTCCCAACTGGAAATCTTTCTTTTCTCAAGTACACCATTACTTCATTTCCAACTTCAAATTCCTTATGTCTTCTCTTCTCATCTGCTTTCTCTTTGTACTTACTGTTCATGTCCTTCAAATGCTTCTTCACCTGATTATACACTGTCTTCATATGATTTACAAATTCTTCTGCTTCTGCACTCCTCTTTTCTTCTATACTGATATCTCTTAATTCTGTAACTCCTCTAGGATTCACTCCAGTAACAATTTCAAAAGGTGTTCTTCTGGTACTCCTATTTACTGAATTATTGTATGCAAACTCTTCTTGTGAAAGAATCAAATCCCAACTTCTAGCTTTGTCTCTGAGCAAACATCTCAACAAGATTCCCAAACTCCTATTTACTACCTTTGTCTGTCCATATGTCTGTGGATGAAAAGTAGAACTGAACTTCAAATCTATCTTCATCTTCTTCCAAAGTGTCTTCCAAAAGTAACCAACAAACTTTGTGTCTCTGTCTGAAACTATACTCTTAGGTAATCCATGCAATCTCACAATTGTTGATAACTGAGAGGGGGGGGGGGTGAATCAGTTATCTTAATTATTTCCCTTATTGAACTTTCTTTTTAATTGATGCAACATTGAATCAAACACAAAAACATTATCATGAAATAAGAAACACATGACACAGTATTTTTGATGTGGAAACCCTGTTAAGGGAGAAAACCACGGGGTGATTAACCCAAAATTATTCTCTGTTAGAAGAATAGGAAATTACAAAATGGCACTTGCCAATTAGGGCTCACTGCCCGAGCACACTGCTCACAAGAGGCCCACTGCCTACAATAAGACACACTGTCTACAAAGTGATAAAAATCACAGTCTTGAACTGATTGGAGGCATCTGCATATGCTGGAGTTCAGTTCCGGTTAGGCTTAGTACACTGATCTGCTGCACTTCATCTTTTCTCTGTTCTTTATTCTGCTATCCTTTCACATTCCGGATCTGTCTTGGTACTTCTGCTCTGTTCTGCACTTCTTCGCATATATCATCATACATACATCCTTCACAACTAAATCCATCCTCTATATATATATCCGCACAAGTAATTTCATCATCTTTCTAGTCGGCATCCGGAACAGTCTAGTTTCTTACAAACTCTGTTCTGTCGGCTGAATCCTTCCTCACCAAGCAATGCGGATCAAGCATATACTTGTAGATATCATTAATCATGTCGGCCAAACATGATTCATGCCTTCACAATCTTTATCATCAACAGTAACACATCCGGAAAGTAGTCTGATACTCTGTCAGTCAGTTCTTCCTCTGTTTTCACTGTCTCTCAGGAATCCGAAACTCAACTATTCATATCTTTTTCCTTGTCCATCACCGGAGGCTAAATCCTTGGAATATACCACTCAAGGTAGTCCTCTTGACTTCCCCAAATCTGCACTGTACCAAGACACTTCCTCTAAGAGATCCGGACCAATCTGTCGGACCTTGCCACATGCTCTGTTCTTGTTCACCGGACCACAACAATCTTTATTCTGACTTCCGGTAGAGACACATCATGACTTGCGGATATGTGGGATGACCTTTGTTGCCATCAATGACAACAACCATGAATCCATATAGTGTCTCTTGCCAACAATCTCCCCCTTTGGCATTGATGGCAACACTTAGTGAAAAATGACTAAGTGTTTACACTATGCTCCCCCTTTGCTGATGCTCTGTCTTTATATACAATTTCTGGAACTCCCCCTTAATTGGATTCCTCATTTTTCACTGCTCCTCACTCCCCCTTTGACATCAATGGCAAAGGGTAGGGTCCGTACATCAAAATTTTCAAAAATTTTCTATACACAGCCGCATATTTACATACTCACATATATTGAAGAATGTCTGCAAAGGATGTCTGCAATTGGATCATTTCTGTAGCCCAACTTTGCTTCATTCTATCCAAAATTGAAATGTGACCACTCAACAAAAATGCAAAAGCTTCTGCCCGCTTGAGATCTGTCGGATCATTTGTTTGGGCGGTGGTCTGAGCATCACTGATAGCCTCATGCATAGTTTCCAACTTAGGGATTATAATCCGTCTAAGTTCTCCCATCCGGTTAGTGATGTTCTTCCTTTCCTTCTCAAGATTCTTTATTTCATTCAAGACTGCAATAGTCTGACATTCTTGATTTATTATGGAGGAAGAGAGAGGATCAAAACTTTGGGATAAGCTTTGTAGCTTGTCCTGTTCCTCTTTTATTTTCTTATCAATTGCTGCTGTTGCCTTTGACCAGGATATACAAAATTTGTAAATGTCACCGCCATCCTTAAGAGCATTCTCTAAGCTCTTTATTCCAATACTCACAATCTTCTTATCTTTAGAGATTAATTCTAATACTTCTGAAAATCTTATATCCAAAAATTCCTTCCGGACCTTTTCTTCAGCAGATTTTTCTAGAGATTCAAAATGTGTACTAACACTGCTGACTAAGGTTTTGAGATTACCGGAAGAGGAGGCTGTGGGATCCTTTTGAAAGGATGGCATGATCTTTTCTAGCACTCCAGATGCTACCTCCATAAGCTCACAGTCTTCCATGTGAGATTTCAGCAGCTTCTCTTTGACTTTCTCATTTGCAAATGAGGCTATTTTCATTGTTTGCACTGGTGACAAAGAGTCAAAATCTAAGGGTCCTTTTAGCAGGTCCGGTTCATCAATTTCTATAGTGGCTTTGCTCAAAAATTGTTGAACAGTTTGTGCAGTGTCTCTTGCCGGAGACAGATGTTTCTTTTCTTCTGCAGTCTTGGAACTATCAACCTCTTTGTCTTCCACCCCTGCTTCCTTCTCCTGTAATTTCTCTTCTTCTTTGGATCCGGAGACTGTAGGGGAAATCGGAGGAGAGATGCTTGTCTGTTCAGGGCCCACTTCTTCCGGAACAGATGATTCCAAATCCGCAGCTGTTTCTGCACCTAAGTCCTCTACAACAGGAAGATTGAACCTTTTGAAGGCCTTCCGGAGGATCTCTTCTGTCTCTTGGGCCACTTTGTCAGTCTCACCAAGCATGAGTTGATTCATCCTGGCTTTACTTCTGAACTCATCTTTGCAGTCCTTGAAGATTATGTTCATTGTCTTGGGATCAATTTGAGGATATAGCTGAATAGCTATCTGCTCCCGGATCTCAAGATCTTTTGCATGAGCATTGTTCTTTCTTACTTCTAATTCCTTTTCTAGGCTTTTAGGAATAAGAGATATGATCTCAATGAAAGCCTTATTGTATATGTTTAGATATTTGACTGTGGCTTCCTGCAGAGTCTTTTGGTCAGCCTCACTGAAGTCATCATAAGATTCAGTCATTGGTTGAAGGTTTCCATCCACCGTGACCGACTTGATTACATTTTCTAAAGACAGAGTGGGCTTTTCAACAGATACCTCTGCCATTTCATCCTTGTCTTGTCCTGTGAAGGGTTTACCGGATCCTTTCTTCTTCTGCTTCTTTATTTCTTTTACTCCCTCATCTGACTCTGTTTCCTCTTCATCCTTTTGGCTTTCATAAGCCCTTGTGGCTTTTGTCTTGGATCTTTTACCGGATGCCTGGACTTCTGGTTTTGAACTTTTGGTTGAGGGAGGTGCAGATCTTTTTGATGATCTGGTCCGGGTGGGAGTTTCAACCGGAACACTTTCTTTACTCTTCTCTTCTTCCTCAGCCTTCCTCCTCTTTTCCCGGCTGGCATCAAGTGCCTCTTTTGAGATGCCTAGGCCTTGAGCAATATGCTCAACTTCTTTTCTTACCTTCCTCTTTATCTCCGGTTCCCTGAGTTCTACATGTATCTTTACACTCAGTTCCTCAAAGGTTCCAAACCTTTCTGCCTTAGGATCTTTGGGCTGGCTTAGCATGTGTTGAACATGCAGCTCTACTATCTGTTCATCCACTTCATACCCCATGGGCATGATCCAAACAGTCCTTGGCTCCACTGCCTCCATTAGACACTGATCTGTTTCTACCATGAAGCATACTGTGTCTTTGTACTTTTCAACAAGGGATTGGGGTATTCTTTCTCGTGCATGCATCATGCTTTGGAAGTTCTTGAAGTATCCCCATAGAGCTGTATTTCTTGCTTTGGCATCCCCAAGTCCATGCAAATAGTCTCTGATTTGGATGGCAACCGGTCTGTCATTCTGCCATACCCATCCACTGGATCCGGGAAGCTCATTCATGTAGTAAAAGAAGAGACAAAGGATCAGATTGCCATACTTGAAGGAGTTTTTCTTGTCCTTCTTGATCTTCTGCAGATTTTCAAAGAGTTGGTTCACAAGAAGCTCACACAAGTCATAGTCTGCATTCTCCTTTAACATTTGATAAGCTGTGTAGATTGCAGTTCCCGGTACTGAATTTTCCCTACTGGAATGATAGATTTTGTAACCAATTATCATAGCTGCAAATTTGACATTCGGTTCAGTGATGTCATCAACTGTCATAGCTCTCTTGTCAAACTTGGATCCGGTTGCATCACTAACTGTCTGATTTTTGACAGACTTGAGAACAGGTAATCCACCGGATGAGTGCAGACCAGTTACAGCCCTAATTGCATCTTTGGTGATCTTGAAGGGCTGGTTCAACCATAGGAAATTGTCATGTACTCTACTTAGTACATACCGGACCCATTCATCTTCTTCAAAACAAGGGAAATGAATGCACTGTGCAAAGTGTTTGTCCCGGATGGCTTTGTACTAAGGTTTGATCTCAAAGGAGTCATCTATCAATTGTTTGTGATAGATATCCATCAGCTTTGATTCTCCAAAGTCTTCAAGATTTGCATGGATGTAAACCCTAATATCTTCCGTATGCAATACACCATGAGGAACACTAGAGAAGGCTCCTAGTGGATCTACCTCCAATGATTTGTAAGGATGTTTCTTGAATGTGGGGCGAGGTCTATCAGAGATCTTAACTATATTTGGAGTAGCCATTCTTCAAAGATTTACAGTGAGATAATGAAAAACGGAGAATACCTTATGCGCCTTCAGTTTGCACGGAGTGGTGGGATTGATTTCTTTATGCAATGACTTCGGTAGGAGATCTTTGGTGTGCTTGATGAATCTTGTTGCAGAGCTCCACTTTTTGCTTCTTCTTGAGTGCAGAATGAGCAAATGATTTTTGAGAAATCCCTTATATTGCTCCGTAAACCCTAATATCTGTTTGCAATAAATGCTTCACCTATATTATTCCGGTTTGCCTTGTCCAGATAGCTTGGAGTATCCCGGATCAGTCCTGATCTGTGAACATCATCCGGATCTTTCAATCATGAATAAATTGAGGTGACACATTACAAGAACATTCCAAACACTCTGTCCAATCCGCAGAATAAGATAGTGCACTTCCGGATCTCTCCGGACCTGTTTGTAATCCTCTGTCATACCGGAGCATCTCCCGGAACAGGTCTTACTTGATTGATTACAGCTTCTTCATAACTCCATGCGGACCTCTGAAAACTTATCTGGATCATCTCAGGACTTATATATTTAAACCCTTTACTCCGCATCTTGTGCCACATCCGGCACCACTTGATTGGCTGGGGGAACAGGATTTTCTTTGAGTCTCCCCGTGAGCCAGAGCTCACTTTTTAATTTCTGGAAGAAATATCAGCACCAGAGTCTGGTGCGGATCCAACCTCTACATTCTCTGAACTTTTCTTCACCCAAATCTTGCTCATCTGATTCCTAACTTCATCCGCATTCATCTTTTGTTTACCCTTGTCTTGATTCTGATTATACACCGGACCTCTTTTGTCCTGATTCTTGCTTCTACAGACTTTAGCATTATGACCGGACCTATTACAGATTTGGCAAATAACATTTCTTTGCATATTTGACTGATATCCTCTTGATCTGCATTGATTAGCCATATGACCTACTCTATTGCATGTAAAGCATCTACCTTTGAATGATTTGTTTACTTGCATATTTCTGCATTCATGGGATTTGTGTCCATACCTTTTGCAGTTGAAGCACTGTCCGGAGAAGGATGAATTAATCTGATTAATTCTCTTTCTGCACTGATTAGCTTTGTGACCAAAATGGTTGCAGCTGTGGCAGTATCCATTGAAAGATGGATATCTTTGGGCATTGGGCTGTCTTACCGAAGGTCTTCTAGGCCTGCTCCTTGGATTTTCTGATCCAAAATTCTTTTGACCGGATCCGGAGCTTTCTCCTTTCTCATATCCCAAACCATACTTGTCATCTGTCCTCTTTTGACTTCCAAGAAGAACTTCAAGTTGAGCAGAACTTATCTTGAATTTCTCTTTATATTCATTTGCTGTTTGAAGGTCTCTTTTGAGAGAGGCAATTTGATCCTCAAGTTTTTCTTCATTATCTTTGGCATCTTCAAGATCAGATTCAAGATGTCTGATAATCCTGTCCATCTGGTGGCATTCTTCTGATTTTTCTTTGAGAGATTGTCTTAGATTGTCTTCAGCCTTTCTTTTTTCTTCAATCTCTTGAGTAAACTTTATAGTTCCTGATTCCATTTCATGTCTTAACATAATGACTTCTTTTGATAACTTTTCACATAACTTGGTTTGCTCAGTCAATTCTTCATTTGTATTGCTTTCATCACTTTGTCTTGCCAATTGTTGGAGCAGCTCCTTTCTCTTTTTCATAGAGAGACTTAATTTGTCTTTTAATTCTCTCATGAATTCATCAGCCTGTTTGAGTCTTTCCTTTAATTCATTGACTTCAGAATTTGACTGTTCAAGATCCTCAAGGGCAGTCTTGAGTTGCTCTCTTAAACCATATGCATCCATTTGAACTCCCAGATCTTCCTCAAGCTGTTAGGCTCTATTAGGAGGAACTTAGCTCTGATACCAATTGTTGATAACTGAGAGGGGGGGTGAATCAGTTATCTTAATTATTTCCCTTATTGAACTTTCTTTTTAATTGATGCAACATTGAATCAAACACAAAAACATTATCATGAAATAAGAAACACATGACACAGTATTTTTGACGTGGAAACCCTGTTAAGGGAGAAAACCACGGGGTGATTAACCCAAAATTATTCTCTGTTAGAAGAATAGGAAATTACAAAATGGCACTTGCCAATTAGGGCTCACTGCCCGAGCACACTGCTCACAAGAGGCCCACTGCCTACAATAAGACACACTGTCTACAAAGTGATAAAAATCACAGTCTTGAACTGATTGGAGGCATCTGCATATGCTGGAGTTCAGTTCCGGTTAGGCTTAGTACACTGATCTGCTGCACTTCATCTTTTCTCTGTTCTTTATTCTGCTATCCTTTCACATTCCGGATCTGTCTTGGTACTTCTGCTCTGTTCTGCACTTCTTCGCATATATCATCATACATACATCCTTCACAACTAAATCCATCCTCTATATATATATCCGCACAAGTAATTTCATCATCTTTCTAGTCGGCATCCGGAACAGTCTAGTTTCTTACAAACTCTGTTCTGTCGGCTGAATCCTTCCTCACCAAGCAATGCGGATCAAGCATATACTTGTAGATATCATTAATCATGTCGGCCAAACATGATTCATGCCTTCACAATCTTTATCATCAACAGTAACACATCCGGAAAGTAGTCTGATACTCTGTCAGTTAGTTCTTCCTCTATTTTCACTGTCTCTCAGGAATCCGAAACTCAACTATTCATATCTTTTTCCTTGTCCATCACCGGAGGCTAAATCCTTGGAATATACCACTCAAGGTAGTCCTCTTGACTTCCCCAAATCCGCACTGTACCAAGACACTTCCTCTGAGAGATCCGGACCAATCTGTCGGACCTTGCCACATGCTCTGTTCTTGTTCACCGGACCACAACAATCTTTATTCTGACTTCCGGTAGAGACACATCATGACTTGCGGATATGTGGGATGACCTTTGTTGCCATCAATGACAACAACCATGAATCCATATAGTGTCTCTTGCCAACAACAATCTCCTTGAAAAATAGGTCAGCTACATGCACTGCATCAATTGTCTTCTTACAATGTATGAAATGAGCCATCTTTGAAAATCTGTCAACCACTACAAATATTGAATCATGTCCTCTCTGTGTCTTAGGCCATCCCATTACAAAATCCATGCTTATGTCTTCCCAAGGTCTCTCCGGAACTGTCAAAGGTTTATACAATCTAATGTTCTGACTACTCCCTTTTGTAACTTGACAAACTCTACAACTCTGCACAAATTTCTGAACATCCTTATGTATCTAAGGCCAAAAGTAATTTTCACTTACCAAAACCACTGTCTTGTCAATGCCAAAATTTCCTGCCAATCCACCACTATGTTTCTCCTTGATCAAATTATCTCTCATTGAACTTCTAGGTATGCATAACTGACTTCCTTTGAACAACATATATTCTTGAATGAAATAGTCCAACCATTTACTCCTATCTACCACAATAGGTTCCTTACATGCTCTCCAAGGTTCTGTAAAATCGGTGTCTCCCTCATACATGTTCTTCAATTCATCAAAACCCAACACTTCGACTCTCATCTCTGTCAACAAGTTTCTTCTCCTACTCAAGGCATCAACAACTTTGTTTGATTTACCACTCCTATGCTTCAACACAAAAGTATAACTCTGTATGAACTCTACTCACCTCATATGTCTAATTCAACTTACCTTGACTATTCAGATACTGCAAAGCTTGATGATTTGTATACAACACAAACTCCTTAGGCAACAAGTAATATCTCCACTTCTTCAAGGCTTGAATTATGGCATAGAACTCTTGATCATAAACTAAATATCTTCTCCTTGCATCATTCAACTTCTCACTGAAATATGCTACAGGTCTACCTTCTTGACTTAAGACTGCTCCAATTGCATTTCCACTAGCATTGCAATCAACTTGAAATACCTTATTGAAATCCAGTAATGCCAAAATAGGTTTCTCTATTACTTTCTACTTCAACAACTCAAAACTCTTATCTACTCCTGATGTCCACTTGAAATCTTTTCTGTCACCTCTCATTGTCTCTGTCATAGGGTTGCAAACTGAACTAAAATTTTTGATGAACTTCTGGTAGAAACTAGCCAAACCATGAAATGATCTAACCTCTCCAATACTCTCTGGTGTAGGCCATTCAACAATTGCTCTCACTTTCTTAGGGTCCATCTCCAATCCTTCCACAAAAATCACAGATCCCAGATATACCAATTCTTCCTTCATGAAACTACACTTCTTGATGTTTATCAGCAATTTCTCTTCTCTCAACCTCTGCAAAACTTGTCTAATATGCAACAAATGTTCCTCTTTTGTCCTAATGAAAATCAAAATATCATCCAAGTACACAATTATAAACTTACCCAAGAATTTCTTCAAGACCTCATTCATCAATCTCATGAAAGTACTCAGCGCATTTGTCAATCCAAAAGGCATCACTAACCACTCATACAATCCTTCATTTGTCTTAAAAACAGTCTTCCATTCATCACCTTCTCTGATTCTGATATGATGGTATCCACTCTTCAAATCTATTTTTGTAAAATATTTTTCTCCACTCAAACAATCCATGATATCATCCATCCTAGGTAAAGAAAATCTATACTTAACTATGATCTTGTTTATTGCTCTGGAATTAGTACACATTCTCCATTCTCCATCCTTCTTCGGTGCTAGCACTGTAGGTACTGCACAAGGACTCAAGCTTTCTCTAATCAAACCTTTCCTCAACAACTCTTGTATTTGTCTATTCAATTCTTCATTCTCTACCAGTGTCATTCTATGTGTTGCTTTGTTAGGCAAGCTTGCTCCTGGTATAAGATCCATGTGATGACTGATACTCCTTATAGGTGGTAATCTTTTAGGTACATTATCTGATATGGTATCTTCATACTCTATCAGCAACTCTCTTATCTCCTCTGGTTCAGTCTCTCTCTTCGCTACTTCAGGCTTCTTAGGAATCAAAGCATAACACATACTTTCCTGTTTCAAACCATCCAAAAATTTCCTTCCATCTACCAAACAGATTCTAGCATTCCCACATACCACATTTTTAGGATCATCTTCTAAAGGAATCAAAGTAATTCTTTTCCCATTTGTTGTTATAGTATATGTATTCTTTCTTCCATCATGCATAGCTTTTCTATCATACTGCCAAGGTCTACCCAACAAGATATGACAAACATCCATAGGCATAATATCACACAAGACTTCATCATGATAAGATCCAATATGAAATTTCACTAGACATTGTTCACTCATCAGTACCTTATGATCATTCTGAATCCATGCTATCTGATAGGGCTTAGGGTGTTTCAACCTTTCCAACTTCAGCTTAGTCACCATCTCCTCTGAAACTAGGTTATCTGAACTACCACTATCAATTACAACTTTACAACACTTACCTCCTGATTTGCATTTAGTTCTGAATAAACTTTTTCTCTGTGACGGTTCCTCATTTGTCTCTACTTGAAATAGTTCTCTCATCATCACCAATGATTCTCCTTTCTTTGGATTGCCAACTAAACAAGGTGATCCAACAGGTTCTTCTTCAACATAGGCCACTCTCCCACTATCCTCTGTCTTCTTGCTTGTACTACCCTGATTACATTCAAATGCTCTATGTCCTTCACCTCCACACTTGAAACAAGTACTTCTAAATGTCTTCTTATCAAATTCTCTTCCTTTTATTCTGTATCCTTTATTTTGATATGCACTAAGGTTTCCTCTCCAATAAAAATTTTTATCATCTCTCCGGTAAGCATTGTTATCTCTGTCATCCTTTCTAACTGGGCTGTCAAATTTGTTCTACTCCACAAATGATCTATCATATCTAGAAAATGATCTTCCCTTCTAAAATTTACCTCCTCTACCTCTCTGTCTCTGATCATGCTTCTTATTTAGCTTCTCTTCAACTTTCAAGGCAAATTGATATGCTTCTTCTAAAGATGTCATCCTTACCGAGCTTAGTTCTTCTTGAATGTTCAATCTCAGTCCATTGATGTATCTTGCCACTTTCTCCTTGCTTTCTTCACTATGTCCTATTCTTATGATCATCTTATGAAATTCTTCAGTGTACTCCTTCACAGATTTCTCCTTTTGTCTCAGGTTTTGTAATCTTTTCAACAATTCCAACTCATAGTCAGCAGGTATGAATTGATTTTTCAACTTTGTCACCATCTGATCCCACTTTGTAATCTTTTCTTTTCCTCTTCAGCTTCTTTCCAACTGAACTTCTTTCCACCATATAGCAGCATGTCCTTTCAACTTTGTCTTTGCAAATTTCACCTTCTCTGGATCTTTAATCTCCTCATATTCAAAGTATTCTTTCATGTCATTTATCTAGTCAATCAATTCTTCAGGATTCAAATAACCAGTATAGTTTGGTACATCAACTCTAGCTCTCTTTCCAATCTTATAGCTTGCAACATCTTTATCTGATCTGATTCTTCTTTTTCATCACCTTCTAGGGTATCACCAGTGTGTTCAACAGATTGAAATTCTTCCTCATCATCACTTTCAACATTACGTCTCAGTGTCAATCCTCTTCGCCTATCTTCTTCAACATCATCCAAAAAAATTTGAATTGTTCTCATCAATTCCATCATCTCACCTATTCTATTAGCCATTGTACCAATAGGAGGAACTCTTCATGGTGGCATCTTCCTAGGATCAAGTGCAAACTGCCTCAAGTTCGATGATCAGGCTACAAGTGACAACTACCTCTCAATCGGCGATCGGTTGCGCACAAGTAACCTGCCTTGGATCAATGATTTGCTTACAACAAGATCTTATGGAATCCCCTTCACCAATTCACTCTAAAGAATCAAACTTTCACTTTCCAAGATTCAAACTTTCACTCTAATACCACTTGGTGTAGTCACGGTAGGAGCATTCACAAAATGAACTATCCGGACCGTGCAGTAAGAGTAAAAACAATAGAAACAACTCAAAGAAATACAACAAATGTAGATTCAGTCATTCAATATATCATAGAATTCAAATAGAGATGAGCCGGCAACATGTAGGCTTACAATTAGGGCTCACATGTCTGATTTCATACATGCGCAAGATAAGGCTTTGAAGCTCCTTTGCACAAAATCTAAACTATCAGATATTTCTTATGTTAATAGCTACTTTCCTAAGGATATATTACATCCATATATATCATCTCTAGACCAATAGATTCCTCTGTGTTGGCCAAGGAAGGTCACAAACTCCAATGAAGTGTTGTAACATGTTCACAGATAGGTCAGACCTAAATGCATAGAACACTTCCTCAAATGAATGGAACAATGTATGGACCCTTGGGGAAGGTCGGCCATAAACCATAGAACATTGAATGATGTGTCAATGAGATCCACAAGTCAAGGAATGATCCGCAAGCCTTCTCCTTCAGCTGGTTACAAGAATTGTTAGAATGCTCTATTCTAAGAAAATAATCAACTTCTGATAGTGCTATCTTTCCGGTAACTGATCCAAATGCTCTAAATTCTTGATATGTTGTAGATGAATGAATGTAGATGCTAAGTCCAGATCTACAAGATGTGAAATGCCAAAATCGGACCACAAACGTAGAACTGCTACTAACTAAACTACTTGAACTGAACTGGAAAATGAAAGAACTGAAATGCAAACAAACTAAAATGCAAATGTTTTTGGTTGTTGAAGATAACACTTCTACTATACAACACTTTTTCAGTCATAGGATCCCAAAGCTTGTATCCTTTCACATCGACATCATAGCCAATGAAAATACATTTAACAACCTTATTCTCCAACTTAGACCATTTCTCCCTAGGCACATGTGCATATGCATCACAACCAAAAACACGAAGATGCCTTACTAAAGGTTTCTTACTAGACCACACCTCCATAGGTGTTTTTCCAACAAGAGATGATGTAGGAGATCTATTTACTAGATAGAAAATAGTGGCAACAACTTCAGCCCAAAACTTTTGTTCAAGGCTTGCTCCACTAAGCATACTCCTAGCCTTCTCCATCGGTGTCCTGTTCATCCTCTCTGAACTCCATTTTTCTGTGGGGTATATGGAGTTGTCTTATGCCTTTCAATCCCTTTCTCTTTACAGAACTTATCAAACTCTGCCGAACAAAACTCACCACCATTGTCAGTTCTCAAACACTTAATCTTTTTACAAGTCTAATTTTCAGCAAAGGCTATAACTCCTTAAACTAACTAAAGACTTCAGTCTTGCTTATGATAAAATAAACCCATGTCCTTCTATTGTAATCATCCATGAAAGATACAAAATATATAGATTTTGAAATTGAAGGAACATTCACAGGACCAAACCCATCAGAATGAATTAGATCCAATACACCAGAAGACTTGTGAGAACTAGAGTAAAACTAAACAAGTTTTGTTTTCCATAAATGCAATGTTCGTAAAAGTCAAAACTCGAGATTACAATCATTTAACCCCTCAATGAGGTTTTTATTTTTTAGGGTACGCAGACCCTTCTCACCAATGTGGCCATATCTCAAATGCCATAACATAGTCTTTTCAGTAGGAAGCTTGGCTTCCATAGCATGTGCACTACCATCGGAACCAGTTACAACAGATTTCTTCACTGCATGTTTAGATGGTGGGGATGAAGTGACAGCAGCTCATTTCCTTGAGTCAGAAGAACTATTGCACTATGAAGTGCATGCCTCCAGCTGAAATAGAGTACCCCTCTAAGTACCCTTCGCAAGCACCATAGATCCTCTTGTCATCTTGCATCCATCCTTCGAAAAGACAATCTATACACTTGCATCATTCAACATACTTATAGAAAGCAGTTTCCATGCAAGGCCTGGAATGTGCATAACTCCAGTGATCCCCTTCACTCATCCATTAGGGAATTGGATTGAGACTCTTCCACAACCAACAATCTTCAGATGAGAGTCGTCACCAAGGTACACCCTTCCACCATCGAACTCTTCATACTTAGTAAACCAGTCTCGATGCGAGGTCGTGTGGAATGATGCACCAAAATCAATCAACAACACATCATCAGATGCATGGATGGCTAGGGCTGTGATGAAGGCATCACCATCATCTTTGTTAGAATTTGAATTAGGAGCTTTCTTCTTCTTTTTCTTCTCCTCTTTACATTCCTTTCAGAAATACCCAGACTTGCCATAGTTCCAACAGAGAGCCTTGGACTTTCCAGGATATTTGGATCTCCCACAGGATTTAGATTTGCCCTTCTTAGCTTTCTTGTCTTTCTTCTTCCCTTTCTCCTTGGGTCTTCCACAAACTACAAGAGCCTCTTTGGCTAATTTAGATGTCTTCCTCCACATTTCTTCAGATAACAGTGAGGACACCACATCTTCCATCTTGAAGGTGGTAGTGGTGCTTCTGATAGCCATGACAAGGTGATCCCATGAATCTGGCAAAGAACAAAGCAGGGTCATGCAACGATCCTCCTCCATTTTCACACCCACAGATGTCAATTGTGAAATGATCATGTTGAAAGCATTCGTGTGATCTACAACAGATCCTCTGTCTTCCATTTTTAGAGTGAACAACTTCTTATTCAGGAAGAGTTTGTTTACCAAGGACTTGGCCTGATAAACAACAATGAACTTCTTCCAAAGATCCTTCATTGTCTTCTCCTCATGGATGTTCAACAGAATAGAGTCAGCTAAATAGAGTCTTATGAAATCCTTAGCCTTCCAATTTTTGAGGTCCCAATCATCTTGTGACATTTCTGTAGGTTTCACACCGGATACGGTTTCCCATAGGTCACGATCAACAAGTAGGTTCTCCATCTTGAGTTTCCACAACTCAAAATTAGTGCCATTGAATTTCTCAACCTCTAACCTTATGGATGTGGTTGCCATCTCCTTGTTGCAACAAGATACAAAATACTCTACACAAAACTCCCACTCAACCTAAGGTCAGCTCAAAAAACCCCTACCCAACAACTAAGACCAAAACTGGCCAGGCTCTGATACCAACTGAAAGGAAACTAGGTGTGCAGAAATCGCTTCCTACACTAATCTAATGAGGGGAGGAGAGTGCAAATTCAAATTTATCCTAACTATTATAGAAACATTAAACCATTAACATGAGATATTGCAACAAACACATAAGGAAGAAAGAATGACAGAAGAAGAGAGACACAAGATATACATGGGGAAAACCCTTACGGGTGAAAAACCCCACACTCCAAAACACTACTCAACTGTATTACATAGACAAAGAGATTACAATACAAATCAGAGCCAATGCTCTTGTAGGAGTCTTCAACACTCATATATGGAAATGATCCAGTAGCATAACAATGCCTATCAAACTTGTAATACATCACCTCCTCAAAGCACATGTTTATATAGAGTTTACAAGGCAGTTTTGGCTCTATCTTGGAATGGGCGTTCAACATGGCCTCATGGCCCAAAACCCACGCCTATGGACACTTGTCCAACCTTGTAGAATGTTCCTGACACTTGTCAGGTCACCCCATCCCAAAGAGGTCGCCTATTCCCAAAATGGGTAATGACAGATACTTCTACAACTCTTACGACCATCATAGAATCTGTCATAGCATAATGACTTACAGCTATAAGAGAATTTGTCATATACATGCTATAAATAGTATATTCTCTTACAACATGTCATAACCCACCTTGGGGCACCCAAAGATGCCTTACCCAAAGATTCTCTTTGACACTTGTCTGTACCTATCATAGAATCTCCTATTTCTGACTCTTACATGTCATAAAACTGTCATAGGAATTTGTCATGACCGTTTCAGTCAATATTCCCTTACACAACATCCATGTTGCTTGAACATGAAAAAATATTCCTACCACTAAGTGGGACACCTATCTCCTCATGTGAGGACAAAATTACAAGTTGTCATCTTCCATGTAGGATGACACATCACCGTGCCACATCCCACAAGATGACAATATGGAATTTACAATTAATTTACATCATAGGCAATGAATAAATAAGTACAATGAAAATAATACAAGGAATTACCAAGGTTGAGACACCTTAATTCCCAACATTATTTTCTTTGGAGATAGCTTAGTCATTTGGAAAAATGACTCCTTCGGATGAAGAACTCAGAAGCTACTTGCAAGAGAAATTGCAACAATAAGTCATGATCTTGCAATTAAGGGAAATACTGGTAATTTTGGGAAACTGCAAGTTGACGATCATCACCATAGGAGTGAGCTTGAAAGGGCTAAAGTGCAAGCAGGTCAAAAAAATAGAGGAAAGCGGGCTCAGGATAGCAATTCAAAAAGTTTTCTAGAGTTAGAAAAAAATGAGGAAATGAATACATGGGTGGTAAAATTTGCCGCCCTTGCATGTCAAGGGGAAATGAAAATGTCAGGGTAGAAAAATTTGCCTCCCCTGCAAGTAGGTCAAAGCATTTTTTTATGTTTGGGAGGCAAAATTTGCTGCCTTAGTACTTAGGAAAAACTTTGCAAGATTTGTATATAAGCGATAGAATTTACCAACTCTACATATTGGAAGTTTGTTTGCTTTGTGTAAGGGCAGTGAATTTCGCTGCCCATACACCTTTGGGATGGAATGATCATAAGTGAATAAGCAGTGAAATTTGCTAACTTAACACTTAGACATTTGAAAGTTCACATGTTCAACCAGTGAACTTTACCAACTTGACATGAGAAAGTTTGAAGTTTGTTTTAATGCTTGAGTGGTAAAATTTACCGCTCGAGCATATTCGAGAGTTTTGAAGTCTTTTAAGTGGTAAAACTTACCACTATATACATAAAACCTAAAACCTAAAACCTAAAACCAAAAGACTCAGAAAAAACAAAAAAGAATACAAGAACCTAAGAAAATGATCCTTTTAAACTTAGAAAACATAGGGTTTCAAGCATAAAAGCCATAGAAAAATAAATTGAAATAAATACAAATCTAGACACAATTCTGTGTATTTATAAAACCCTAAACACAAAACAATTGTGGAAGGAATAAAAGAAAACTAACCTGATACAGAGAACTAGAAATAAAACCGTGAAACCCTGACAATGAACACCTCCAAAATCTGATGCTCCTCAAGTCGAATCAATGGCTTAACAACTTAGGGCAAGAAGCAAAGGCAAAGTAGGAAGAAAGACAAAACATAAATGATTTAAAATGCCTTTAAAAACTTAAAATGAAACAAAGAGTTCAAATTAAATGCCACACGAGTTAACTTCCACGACATTTATTACATGCCTCGAAGGCAAAATTTACCGACATAACATGTGTTAAAAATAAGACATGTAACAGCAGCAAAATCTGTCACTCTATCACGGACTTAGATAAAACAAAGAATGCATTGGCAGCAAATCTCGTCACCATTGCATTTAACATCTATAAACTAAAAACATGCAAGGGCAGAGAAATTTGTTGCTCTTGCATATACACAAGAATACTCTAACTCTTTAAAATTGAGAAAACCATTTCAATCAACTTATATGAGTTTTGAGAAATCCAAATGAGAAATGACTCAAATAGATAATCAAGAACAAGAGGACTATGCACGAGGATGAGACGACTCACCTTGATTTGTGAAATTAGAGTGTAGGTTACGAAACAGACAAGTTTCGTAGGGGTCATCCTACAAAATGAGCTCAGCTGATTTTGAGGACAACACAAAGAAATGTTACTATGTTATAGATTTTGATGATGAAGGAGTGACTACTGATGAATCTGATGATGCTAGTACCGGTGCAAATGAATGCCTATTTATTGCTATTAAAGAAGATCCCATGTCTACTAATTTTGCTAGCTATTTGAAGGAAGAAAAACTAGTGGAATAAAGTGCTTTGGCTATTCAGGTTGAGAAGGATAAGGATGAATGGATTATTGATAGTGGATTATCACATCACATGACCAGTGACAAAAGTAAGTTTGTATGTTTGGAAAAGTATGATGGAGGACTAGTTAGGTTTGGAGATAATGCAGTTGGTAAGATTTGTGGAAAAGGATCTATTTCATATGATGGAAAGCATAATACTGACAATGTTTTATATGTGAAGGGTTTGAAGCATAATCTTTTGAGTTTTGGTCAGATGTGTGGCAAAGGATATGATCTGAGATTCAAAGAAAGTGGGTGCAAGATCATGGAAAGCTCCAGAACTATGATTGCTACCGGTAAGAAAACAAAAGGTAACATCTATCAATTAAGAGGAACTAATGATTATTGTTTATTGGCTTAGGCAGATGAAAGTTGGTTGTGGCATAGAAGGATGTGTCATATAAACTTTGATCATCTGGTAAAGATAAGTTCAGGTTAGATTGTGAGAGATTTACCAAAACTTGTGAAACCATCCAACACAATCTGCAAGGAATGTTAGTTAGGGAAGTAGACAAGAACAAGATTCAAGAACAAAGAGCAAATTTCTGTTGGTTTGCTAGATCTAGTGCATACAGATCTTTGTGGTCCTACAAGGGTGATAAGTCTACAAGGTGACAGGTACTTCATGTTGCTTATTGATGATTATTCCAGAATGACTTGGGTTACTTTTCTAAGAGACAAATCAGAAGCCCTAGAGAAGTTCAAATCTTTCAAAGCGATGGTTGAGAATGAAATAGAATTGAAAATCAAATGCTTAAGGTCAGATAGAGGAGGTGAATTCACATCAAATGAATTCAACATTTTCTGTGAAGAGCATGGGATAAAAAGATAGTTGTCTGCACCTAGGACACCTCAGTAGGGATTTTTTTAGTGGTGAATCTTTGCCAATTGGTGAATAGTTGAAATAGAGGCCTACAAAAATGGCAAATATATCAGGCTACAAAGGGGACTAAATCACCCCATTTTTACAAAAAATAATTCAGTATTAATTAATTCACCAAAACATTATTATTTTAAACTAATAAGTTGAATTATTTCACCAGGTACATGATGCATTATTAAATGTGATTAGCCAATAGTTTATAATATAATTACACATCTTAATGGTATTCGCCAGTAATATTATATTCCTTCCATTAATTTTGGGATAATATTCGCCTTTACTAATAAATTATTATGTAGTTTTAGGGTTATTTTCGCTTTTAATATGGATTTGTTTATTACCATTGATTATGAATTTGATCTCAAGGCTCTTATTTGATTCTGGGGGCCATAAGCACATGCATTTTAAAAGGCTTGCTTGAGGCCTGGAATTTCTTTCCTGCCGAATTAAAATCAAAGCCATAATAAACCCTAAGCTAAGGTCCCATGCACGGATCCATCCTATCACTGGAAAGAAAAATTTAGTCACAGTAGCAGCACGATCACTAGTAGAGGATAGGTAGCATACCTTGTAGCATCACTTCCTTCTAGTTGTAGATTCATTGCCAACAATTGATCCAAGAGTCTGCTTGTAGATACCTATAGTTCAATTCAAGGCACAGATCCAAATCCAATACCAATTTGTTGAGTCAGATCTCACAAAGGCCCCTACAAGACAAAATATAAGGTGAAAAATTAGTCTTTTTTAATTTGATTTATTGGTTAGTTTAGTTTGATAAACATATTGTTATTGATGCACAGAATTGCAGATTTCATTACCATTTTAGATTGAAATTAAATTTATGATAAAAAAATCTAAAATAAAGAAAAAAATAGAGAACAAAATTCAATAAATTAAAAAAAATTGTAGCATTTTCTGTTGGCCCTACTTCCTCTTATCATCATATTTAAAACAAAAAAATATATGTTTTAACTTTTTTAAAAACATAAACATCTATGCTTGTTTTTATCTTTTAAATTTTTTAAGAGAAAATGTAGAAACATGTATTCTTTATTTTACATTCTTTAAAAGAATTAAAATAAAAATAAAATCCTTCATCTGCAATCATGCATGGCCATGCAATTAATGTGAAACTTTTAAATCTCCCCCTTCAGATTTTACCTGCAACATGTAATAATACCAATATCAATTCAAATAAATAAATAAACCATTTAAAAATAATGTTAACCATTTGCAAAAAATAAAATCAATAATAGAGATAAACAAAAGAAATAGAGAAGCCCATCAAAATGGAGGAGGTGAGAAATGGGTTTCTCATATTCACATTTAAAAAATCAATCTACAAAAAACATGAAAGCATTTAAAAAATCATTCTACAGCAAAACAATTAGGAAAAAATGAAAGCTTTTAAAAAATCATTCTCCAACAAAACAATTAGGAAAAAATTAAAGAATTAGGTAGAAAGAAAAGTATTTGTGCAATATTTTATTGTTTTAGCAAGTTTTAAATATAATAGAAGTTGCATATTTAGCTCCTAAAATGTAGTTAACTTGAGTTTTTAGTGGAGTATTGTCCTTTATTATTGTTTTAAAATGTACTTTTAAATTGTGCTTTATTTATTTTTTATATTTTATTACTGCATGTAGTCATGACAATATTTAACTAAGGTTTAGAAATAAATAATTATTTATTCTTATTTTTTATACTTGGATTTTATTATTCCATGTAGTTTTAAATATTTATTATTTTCAAATATGAAGGGACTTATATTTTATTCCCTTAATTCTTTTAAGGGTTAGTGCAATGATTTTTTTTATTATTATTCTATTGAATTAGTTTATCATTTTAAATTGCCTTAGAGAGATGGATTAAATATAGAGTTTATTTATAACTAATCGATTAAATTAGAATTTTAAATATTTAAATTTGTATGGTTAGATGCGATCCTTGACCTTCGCAAGGGGCACTGTCCCTTGATCTTGCTGGTGGCTACCACCTCGAGGCCCCTGCTTCAACATTACAAAAAACAAAAATATATATAAGGGGACTACGCCAACCAACTATGTAAATTTTTAAAGGGAAGATTCGTCATTCTAATTAATTGTTTTGGTGTTTATTCGCTAGGATTCGCCATTGTAATTATTTTTTTTACTAATTATTCATTGGGATTCACCAGGATTTTATAACAATTTCTAAAATGTGCATAGATTCGCTAGGAAAATTAATATTTTTTTCAAAAAAAAGAAAGATTCACCAGGAAAATTATAGCACTTAGCTAGGATTCGTCAGGATTTTATAAGTTTTTTTTAGGGGGGGTTCCTTAAAGTTATCACTGGACCTCAGCAAAATGGAGTTGTGGAAAGGAAAAATAGGACAATTCAAGAGGCTACTAGGAAGGAAGCAGATCTGCCAGAAGTTTTTTGGATAGAGGCTATTCATACTGTTGTTTACATCCAAAATAGAGTTCAAGTCAAAGGTAATGGTACTTAAACTCCTTGTGAATTATGGTATGGAAGAATTCCTTCAGTAAAGTATTTCAAAATCTTTGGAATCAAATGATATGTCAGGAGAGATGAAGATCAAGGAAATTTTGATGTAAGGTGTGATGAACGAATCTTTCTTGGATACTCTACCAATAGTAAGGCCTACCGATGCTACAACAAAAGGCTCAAAAAGATTGTTGAAAGTGTAAATATGAAGGTAGATGAAGGCAAGGAAAAGATAACAGACCTGAATTACTATGAACTAGATAAACTTGTGACTATATCAAATGAACAAAAAGATGAGCAAGAAGACAGTCAAAATGAAGAAGAGTCTTCGGAAAGTTTTGTCAAGACTCCCAGGTATGTAAAGATCAATCATTCTAAAGATCAGATTACAGGTGACAAAAACAAAGGTGTGCTAAAAAGGAGAAGAGTTGTAGAGGAACAAGTCAATTACTATTTGCTTTCAAAGATTGAACCAAAGACTGTGAATGAAGCATGCAATGATGAAAATTGGGTAAAGGTAATGGAGGAAGAACTATTGCAAATAGAGAAGAATGAAACTTGGGAATTAGTTCCTAGACCCGCTGACAAAAATGTTATTGGAACTAAATGGATCTTCAGGAACAAGCTAAATGAAAATAGAGAAGTTGTAAGGAATAAAGCAAGACTTGTATGCAAAGGATATTCTCAAATTGAAGGGATAGGTTTTGAAGAAAATCTTACCCCAGTAGCATGGATTGAAACATTCAGAATATTTCTGGCATTTGTAGCTCACAAAGATTTTAAGGTATATTAGATGGATGTGAAATCTACCTTCTTGAATGGTGAGTTAGAAAAGGAAGTATACATTGAGCAACTGGAGGGATTCCAATTGTCAAATCAAGGTGATATGGTATGCAGGTTGAAGAAAGATTAATATGGACTCAAACAAGCTCCTAGAGCCTGGTATGCAAGGTTACATAGGTACTTATTGCAATTGGGATTTAGTAAAGGTACTGTAGATAGTAATCTATATTTTAAAATCAATGATGATCAGATCTTGATTGTTGAAGTTTTTATTGATGACATTATCTTTGGAGGAAATGAAGGTATGTGTATAAAGTTTGCCGGTGAGATGAAAAGTGAATTTGAAATGTCCATGTTTTGTGAAATGAATTTCTTTTTGGGTCTGCAAATTAATCAATTAGATAAAGGAATCTTCATATCTCAATCTAAGTATGTGAAAGAGTTGTTGAAGAAGTTTGGGATGGAAGACTCTAAACCGGTATGTACTCCCATGGTGACTGGTTGCAAGTTGAGAAAAATTGATGAATCACCTAATGCTGATTAGAAAAAATACAGATCCATGATTGGAGGATTGCTTTATTTAACTCAAATCAGACATGATATTATGCATGCAGTTTATCTTGTTGCAAGGTTTCAAGCTGATCCAAGAGAATCACATGTGATGGCAGTTTAGAGAATTTTGAGGTATTTGAAAGGTACTTCAGATCATGGCTTATGGTATCCAAAGGATAATGATTTCACTCTCAAGGCTTATATAGATGCAGATTGGGCCAGAGATATTGATAACATAAAAAGTACAAGTGGAGGTGGAGGTGCCTTCTTCTTGGGTAATAGATTGGTCTCATGGCTGAGCAAGAAACAAGATTCAATATCTCTGTCAACTGCAGAAGCAGAGTATATTGCAACAACATGTTGTTGCACTCAAGTATTATGGATGAAGCAGACTTTGAAGGATATAAGAGTTGTGTATGAAGATCCAATTGCAATATTTTGTGACAATACAAGTGCCATAAACATTTCAAAGAATCCAGTGATGCACTCATGAATAAAGCACATATCAATAAGGTATCACTTTTTGAGAGAGAAGGTGACAGAGAATAAAGTAAAGTTGGAATATGTGTCCACAAAGGATCAGATTGCAGTCATTTTCACTAAGCCTCTACCTAAAGATACCTTTGATTATCTCAAAGAAAAGTTAGGGGTCATTACCCCTCCTATCCTAAACTAAGATGCATAGGAATACATCAATCCAGTGGAGCTCAAAGTTTCATTCTTTAACTTGGATTGATGTTCTAAAGGCTACTTCTCAGGGGGAGTAGCTAGATGGTTCTGATAAAGTAAGTAGGTTAGAGCAGCAACATGCAAGTATGTGCCCTTTTCCATTGATGTCAAAGGGGGAGAGAAATCACGTGAAAAACTCAGGGGGAGAAAGAATGCAGATGTGTAAAGAGAAAGGGGGAGAATCTTGTCTTGGTGGTCTTTTCAAATTTTCACATTATATGTTGCCATCAATGACAAAGGAGGAGATCGTTGCAAGTATGTGCCTAATCGTTGTTGTCATTGATGTCAACATATCTATGTTGTCATTGGTGTCAACTGTGCTCTTACTTTGTTGAGGATATTGAGAAA
The DNA here is from genome assembly GCA_027924645.1 of Cunninghamia lanceolata. Taxonomy (NCBI): domain Eukaryota; kingdom Viridiplantae; phylum Streptophyta; class Pinopsida; order Cupressales; family Cupressaceae; genus Cunninghamia; species Cunninghamia lanceolata. The sequence continues at coordinate 4,492,988 of BSBN01000013.1, read as the reverse complement.
ATTAGCCCCTTCGATGATAACAATGTGTTGAAGTAGAAACAATGCATTACATGCAGAAGAACAGTCCAGAAGAATACTCTGTATTTCCTGTAGAATAAATATATTTACCTGCGGATTGGAAGTTATTTAGAAGCATGTCTGAAGATGTTATATTTTGAGTTTTAGCCTTTGGTATGAAGAATTGAGTGAGTTATGTTCACTAGAGTGAAAACAACTTTTTCTATATGTTTGGTGGTGACAGGGAGAAAGTGTTTTGCTCCACATTCCTCCGCATTGAAGTATTTTGGTTTGCGGTTATGGAATTAAGTTAGTGATGATGTTAATTGACTTCAAATGCAATGGTTTGTGATTTGGTGGTCCACAAGCTATCTTTTACTCATCACAGTGGATGACAGTGTTGTTCTTGTACTCTGGTTTGAAAAATCTTATTGATAGAGTGATTAGAGATCGTGCGGTTGTTCTTGGTGATTAAAATGTGCTTGTGGATGTCTCCTAATCATGCTCCTACATTCAGATTGGTCTACAAGGTGTAATTCAGATTGTGCATGAAGCGTGTTCTTGCGAATACCTGTGTTAACATTAATCTTGGCTGACTTGATTGAATTCATCATCTACGGAGATGCATCAAAGATTGTGATAGTGTGTTGTAGCGTGGAAGATTGTGTTTGAGTCCCTACTAAGGTGCGGCATGATTCGCATTCATTTCTTTTCTTTGTAAATCTATTTAGGTCTAGACCTATTATGATGTAACATATGTTTTCTAACCTTGGAGATTGTTCCAACGGTTGATGATTATAATGCACGCCGACCTTGATGATCATTCCAAGGTTGATGAAGTGTATAAATACTTGTAATTGAGTCATTAAAATGTATCAAAGTGCAAAGATGTGAAGATAGAAGTGAAGTAAGGTAGCAGAGCAGAGCAGAGGTGTTTGTCCTTCACTGGAATTGAACCTTGGCATGGAGTAGATGTTGTTATCTTAGTTAAACCTTTTAGCAGTGAGCCACCTTTTGGCAGTGAGCCACCTTTGGGTAGTAAGCCTCCCTTTGGCAGTGAGCCACCCATAGGCAGTGAGCCTTTCTTTACAGTGAGCAATTTGGACAGTGAGCCCTATAAGAAGTGAGCCTCTATTTTTTGGTATTAATATAACTTATATATTTCTGTGGGCTAACACCCACCATGGTTTTTCCCTTTTAGGGTTTTCTACGTAAAAATCTAGTGTCTCCTGTGTTGAGTATGTTATTGTGTTGAGCTTCTCATTTTATGCTTTCATGTTTTTATTAGAATACAAGTAATTAATAAGTTGATGATCATAATTGGTTAAAAATTTTAGGACAACTGATTCACCCCCCTCTCAGTTGTCCAATGTAGTCCAACAATTTCAACAATATTCTACCCTCCAACAATCAACTTGGATTTCAACTGAGCATGATTAAATAGAGTAAACTTACTAGTTTTATGCTTGCAAAAACCTAAAATCCCTTCTCTCGTTTGTTTGAAATCTTTTTGTGCACTAGGACTCTATTTGTGCTTGTGAAAATGATGTAGAAAGACCTAATTTTGCCCTTTAAGAAGCTTCATAGCGTAGGGTTTGAGGCATTAATGGATGTAGCTTCGGCCTTAACTCAAATTCGTGTCACAGGGTGCCTACAACGTTCATAAAAAGTTTAAACTTGGGCCGCTAATCCAATTCTTCCTTCGTGAAATCTACGATCATCATTCACCCACCAGATTTGAAAATCCAAGTCTTCCTTGTTGAAAATTCTTTAGCCATTAGAAATGAGCCATGTTGGATGTACTTCCTCTGACTACTTCACCTTTTGTCTGATGTGGACACGTGACTCCATTTCACGGTGTCGTAGCAGGAAATGGCCCACCATCAACTTGCTATGCGCGGGTGCACTAAAGCCTCCACACCTCCCTCTTTATATATACCTTCATTCCTTTCTCAAGAGGAGGCCACATGTCACCATTTTGTGACTATGCTACGGACTTGTACCTTTGCCAGGATTCTTCGGCATGTTTGTGCTCCCATCAAATCTTAACTCTTCTGTAGATCACTTCTTACCTTGACACTTGGCATCACATGGTTCCTTGATTTAGAATCTTTGATTAAGGGGATGTAAGCCCAAATTCCTTAACATATGTCCCCGTTTAGCGGTCTTGCAGAAGGATGATGACATCATATTCAAGCCTCTGCAACGTTGCGAAATACTACCACACGTCATTTTCAAACCCTTCTGAAGACTTTGGATTTAAAAATTAGGACAATTATAGGCTACAAAAGGTAATGCTAGGACTTAGGGCCAGTCACGTCATGATCTTAAAGGATTCAAGTTTTAACTTAAACAACTGGGAACCTACTACAAGCTGTCAACATGAAATTAGAAGACAAAGTCAAGAGGACTTAGGAACCTAGGTTTGAAGGCTTATAGGAATAAAGACTTGCAATTTCTTAGACTCAAAACCCTAAACCCACACAAGTACCACTAGGATGCATGGAGGAAGTATCGACATTTTGAGATTGCTTAGCTTGGGGTGTATATCCAAGGCCATATGAGCAAGGAGGGACCTTGACATGGATGGACTCCAAAATACCATGTTCATAAAGGCCTAAGCTTTTACCATGATAGTTCATGTTTTGGAGCATGCGATGGACAATGGGACTAGGCATGTTTTGAGAACTAGACTTGAGTTCATTATTGGATGGAGAAGGTGAGGTCGTGGATAATGGTTGTTGTTGTCCTAGGGAAGAACACTCATGAATTAAGGTGGATAGACCAAGGGGATATGATGGATTTGAAATGGGGTTGATAGTGGATGTGGAAGGATCATTAGGTTCTTGATTATGTTCATTTAGATCCAAGGCATTTGTTTGATCATCTATGTGTGCTTGGGAGCCAAGTGTCTCATCATGGTAAGTGGAGGTTGGTGGATCATGGGTAGGTGTAGTGATAATCTCTTGACCATGGAATGCATAAAGTTGACTAAAAGGATCATCATGGCCTTCTTGATCATAGAGGGGATCTTGATCATATATGGGAGCTTGGTCATGGCTAGGATTAGGTGTGCTATGGATGGGTTGGATGGAAGTGATTTGAATTTTATTAGAATGAGGGATTGATGGTTCCACATGCTTAGGATTATACCCTTGACATATCCCTTAACTTTCTTGAATAGAAGGGGATGGCTATTGGGTAGGCTCAATGTGTAGTGGACTACATGATGGGTTTGAAGGCATGGACATGATGTTGGAAGACTCTTGGAGAGGCTTAAAGATATGAATTTGTTGACATGTTTGACTCCTTGATAATAGCCCTTGGATCACATCCTTTGTAGGTGGATGGGTGGTGGAAGTTGAAGGATTATGATTAGGATTAGGTGAAGGGCTAATTAGATTAGGTGGATTAAGAGTATTAGTGGATAGGTCCCATGGTGGAAGGATAAAAGGGCTGAAAGATGGTAATGAAGGCTTAGGACTTTGATTAGATGGAGGGTCAAATGGATTGGATGAATTGGTGGATTTGGGTAACTCCATATGTTTGTTTTTGTAATGTTAAATAAACTTAGGGTGTGGAGTTGGAGGATTAGATGATGGTGGGGGTAATGAAGGGTTTGATGGATTAGAAGGTGGAGGGACCAATGGAGTAGGACTAGAACATGGTGGCTTTAGGATAGACATTCAATTGGATGGTGGTATAATATACTTGTAGGAGAGATAAGCTAGACTAGTGTTCCCCTTGTCAAAGGTATAAGGGTTTGAAGGGATTTGATTTAGTTGCAAAGGGTGACTTATGCTCACATGCTCTTGTTTGGATGTGACTTGATATGAACGTTGGTTGACATGGAAAGAAGTGGGAAAGGTTGATGTAGCATGAACTTGACATATGGATGGACTAGGTTGGTATGAAGTGGAAGGGGATGACACATAGGATTGATGTGGAATTTGTTGAGTTTGTGGTCATATTTATTGAATGGATAGGGGATGTGTTTGATGGGTTTGGTATTGACAAGTGGCTATGAAGTGTTGGGCTTGTGCTGGCAGTTGTTGTATTTGAGGTGATTAACTTTGTTGAAGTTTTTGGATGATGACTTGGAATCGTTGTATGGTTTTTTGGTCTAGGGGTTGTGGAATTTGGTGAAGTGTTTGGATGAGGTCTTGTAGTTGTAGTGCTAGGATCTTGTCTTCTAGTGTTGGTGTGGAGTTGCACATGTGTTTGCATCTTGTTCCTCAAGGTATGAAACATGATTCTTGTCATCATTGGAAGTAGGAGGAGGGGCCCATTGAAGTATGAGCTTAGGTCTTGGATTGTTCTCATCATTAGGGCTAGAGGAAGGGCCACCTTGAAGTATGACCTTGGGTCTAAGATTTGTATCATTATTAGGATTAGGGGGAGGGACTCCTCGAAGTATGATTTTAGGTCTTGGATTGTTTTTAGCATTAGGATTATAGGGATGGCCTCCTCAAAGTATGATTTTGGGCTTAGGATTGGTTTCATCATTAGAACTAGAGGAAGGGCCTCCTTGAAGTACGAGTTTGGGCTTATGATTGGGATTAGACTTGCTAAGAATCAAGACCATTTTGACAAGTGATTGACTAGGACTAGGATGATGATGTGGAGTGATTAGGATAGATAGGATAATGTGATTAGGATAGGACAAGTAGGATGAAGTTGATTAGACTAGAATGAAGATGATGATGTGTAATGATTAGGAATGATTAGGATTTGACTTGGATGAAAGTGACTAGGATGATTAGGGTTTTGATTAGGATGAAATGACAAGTATGAATGTGTTGGCAAAAATGTTTAAGATGTAGAATGTGTTTATGTGTTTGTGTTTATAGCTTGATTTGGCAATTTGCAAACAAATGATTTCACATGTACACACATGAATCACACATGCAAGACACATAAGCAATTTTGACTTTGAAATTTTAATGTGATGATTAAACAAACACTTGAAGACATATCAACAACCTTAAGACTAGTCAAGTGGGTTTGGCCAAATAGGTCTTAATCTAGGTTGCACAAGTTGACTAAGGATCTCCCCAATATACTCAAGGTATGGGGGGCCCAATTCTATGAAATGAAAGTGAAATAATGCCAAACAACCAGGAGAAAGGGGTAACCCACCCTTCACCTTCACTTCCCAAAGGTATAAAATTGGGCAAGATTTTGACTTCCAAGAGGGTGTTTTTCAATTCACACCTCGCTATTTAGACTCCGTCAGAACGCTAGAGTTGAGGTTGTCCCTTCGAGTGGTCTGTCTCCAATCAGACCTCCTAAGAAGGGTAAACAAAAGAAAATTGAGTGAGGTGCTTTTGATCTCCAAGATCACCTTGCAGTGCGAGGAGAGAGCATACACACACACACACACTAGATTCACACTCACAATGTAAATTCCCCTTAGAAAATGAAATGTGTGGTGTGAAAGTGAATGGATGAAAGGCATTTTTTATTGTCAAGATCACATGAAGCAGATGAGAAGAGCATACACACCTTTAATCTCACTCAAGTTCACCAAACAATGCAAGCACTCATTCATTTTAATCCAAAGCCAAAATGTGTGATGGAAGACAATGGTTCGTCTTAAGCCCACTTTTAATGTGTGATTGAAGACAATAGTATGTTTTAAAGCCCAAATCCAAATGTGTGATACAAACAAGATTTTCTTTTGAAAGCCCAAATTGAAGTGTGTATGCAAGCAAGATTGATTGATCAAATGAGAGATGAAAGATGAAATGAGTGCACCTAGAAAATTCACTTTCCAATCTGTTGTTGACTGATGTGAATGCTGCTACAGTTCCATGTGATCACCTAGAAGCCACAAAATTGAAGAAAGAACAAGTAAACTTGCAAATGAAAGTGTTATGTGAGAATGAAGAAATCTGAGAAATCTAATCAAGATGAATAGCTATAGAAAAAAAAATGTCATGAACAAAAAATTTATGATATTCTATGCAGTTTTTAAAAAAAATTCAAGAAAAATGGATTAATTTTGCAAAATTTATGTGTTTGAAGTTACAAAATGGTGTTGAATTTGACTAAAAAAAAGTGGTGAAAATGGTATAGTCACTTGATGAAACCTTCACCATAGTGTATCTGGATGAACCAGCTCTCCAATGCCACAAATTTCATGAAAATCTGCCTTTGTATGTGAAAGTTATGAGGAAATGAAAAATGCTGCTCCTTTAAGGTTTGAGGATGAAGATGACAAGTCTGTTATCTAGCATAAACTGCTAACTGTTAAAGTTTTTGTGATCACATGCCAGCGGTTAAGGTAACTGCAGTTAGTTGGGCAGTTAGTGTTCAAATAAGCCCTTGGTCACCCATGTGACTAGGGGCTAAACCAAATGAAAAAAAATAGGAAAAGGGGCTCGATGGCCCCTCCTCCTTGGTCACTAATGTGACCATGCCCTTACCCTCGACTGCGATAGGGAATTTATGTAGACTGCAAGCAGTTAAGAGTCTTAGGAGTTTAGAGTAGTTAGGGCTTAAGGCTTAGCATTGATGGTGGAGGTAGAGCTTAAGATTTATGTTGCAGGGGGTGGAGAAATGAGAGATGATCATGACAAATGGAGGCGACCATTTTCAAAGTAGTGATGACCATTTTCAAATTAGCATTGACTGAAGATCTTGGTTGCAAAGGGGAGTGGTGGAGGTGTCACAATGGTAGTGACGAGGGAGATTTTGGCGACCGATGGAGGGATTTGTGAGGGCTGAATGGACATAAGAAGGTGACCGAGGGTTAGGAAATGGAACAGCGGGGTATGAAACAGTGGCGACCGAGTGATGAGGTCACTTGGAAGGGTAGCAACAAAGCTCTAGGGGGTGTCGACGTAGAAGAAGAAGGGTGGAGAAGTGGCAGAAATGGAGTTTTAGCAGTGGGGAGGACTTTAGGAGGCAATCGGGTGGAGAGATAAGGAGGCGACAGTCTTCAAGGAGTGGCGGCTGAGCGTTTAATAGGTGGCGGTGAGGCTTATGCAGCGGTGTTTAGGGCAAGTAAAGGTGGAGATAGGGTTGCGACAAGGTTTTAGGATTTAGAGGAAAATGACAGTAGTGACCACACAGTTAGAGATCAGTTGACCAACCTGCAACATAAACCATGACATTGCCTGCGATACAAAACACAAAACCAAAGTTGATATCAACAAAGGGGCTCTGTGGATCCATACAGTACGGATCCTTACTATACGGACCTGCAACCCTAAAAAAAATTCAAAAATGGACAAAAAGTTTTTGGAAACCAAATATGACAAATTTTATGTCATTTTTCACTCGTGAGGCCTCTCAAACGCAATGATGAGGTCCTTTTTAGGCCTAGAGGTCACCCACAAAACTTGATTTTCAAAAATTGACAAAAAAATGTTAGATTTGCAAGATATTCACGTCGGGTTCACCAAATGTAGCTAGGGTAAAAATTAGGGCTAAATCACAAACATCAAATCATCAAACCCTAACAAGAACAATGAAGTACAAGATAACATAGAAATCAAAATAATCAAAGAAAATGCAAATGAAAATCTCTACACTAATCTTGGCTTATCTCCATTGTTATTCTCAATCTTGCATAGGAATGCATGATATCGAATGATGAATGTTGGTTGCTCATTCTAGCAGCATAACAATATTTAAAAACTGGATGATGAGAAGCTCTAATGTCATTTAGACAGCATAAGGTTTCTTGGAAACTCCTTGATCAAATGGATTGGTTGAGGGTTGATTTATAAGAAGTGAGTGATTTGAATGAAGGGCTATGATCAAAAGGTGATTTCAACGATGTGGACGATTGAGATCAAATGGGGTTTACCACTCCATGAGGAATTGTAGTCATGTGACAAGTGTAGGGTAGGCCTAATTTTAATAATGTTTTATTTAAATTAGTGGGACATGTGAAGTGTATTAAATGAAAAATGTAGTATGTGACATGTGTTGCAATAAGATGAAAGGTGAGGACAAATTCAAGTATTTTATTTGAATTAATTGGAAAGTGAGAGGTAAATTAATTAAATAAATAAGATTTATTTAATTAATTGTTTAGTGGGATAAATGGGATTAGGAAAAAATGTCATATGATGCCTCTAGTAATGTGTCGACAAGGTGTTGCAAGACATGAATAATTTTAAGTGTTTACAGTTTCTAAACACCAACTTAGTGCCGATCACATTCTTATCTTTAGGTCTTGGGACAATTTCTCAAGTTTCATTCTTTTCTATTTGATTCAATTCTTCTTCCATGATAGTTATCCAATGTTTATCCTCACTTGCTTTATTAAAACTCTTGGGTTCTATTTTGGAAAGGAAAGACAAATTTTTAGTTACCAATCTCCTTCTTGTCTTTATTTCTCCATCTTTTTCACCTATAATCAAGTCTTCTGGATGATTTCTTTAGACAAATCTAGAGGGTGTCTTAGATGATATCCTTGATGGTGTCTTTGGGTCTTATTTCTCAACTTCCCCATTTTCACTTTCTTCATCTTTGCCATTATCTTTAGATGGAGGATCAACTTCTTGTGCCTTTTCTTTATGGCATCTTTCCTCGTCTACCTTCACATTTGCACTCTTAACAATCTTATGCAACCTATTATTGTAACATTTGTATACTTTACTTCTTGATGAGTAACCAAGGAATATTCCTTCATTAGCCCTGGAGTCAAACTTTCCCAAATCTTCATCTCTCCTTATATAGCATGTGCTTCCAAATACTTTGAAGTGCTTCACTGTTGCAGGCCTTCCTTTCCATAACTCATATGGTGTCTTGCAATCATTTCCTCTGAGTTGTCCATGGTTTAAAATATAAAAAGAGGTATGAATTGCATCTCTCCAAAATGTGTCAGGTATCCTAGACTCATTTAGCATGGCCCTAGCCATTTCTTGAACTATTCTTTTCTTCCTTTCCAAAACTCCATTTTGTTGTGGAGTTCTTGCAACAAAGTAATGTCTCCTTATCTCATGCTTTTCATAGAAATATTCAAACTCATTTGAAGTGAATTATCCTCCTCTATCTGATCTAAGACATTTGATCTTTAGACCTATTTCATTCTCTACTAAGACCTTGAATGCCTTAAACTTGTCAAGAGCTTCCGATTTTTCTTTGAGAAATGTAACCCGTCATTCTAGAAAAATAATCAATTAACAACATAAAGTACCTTTCCCCTTGCATTCCTTTTGTCCTTGTAGGCCCACAAAGATCTATATGTACAAGCTCCAAAGTTTTCAAAGTAGAATATTCCTTTGACTTGAAGCTTCCTCTAGTTTTCTTCCCAAGTTGACATTGCTTACAAATGATATTTGAAGGTTTTGAAATTTTTGGCATTTCTCTTATTGCTTCCTTACGACTGAATTTGACAAGGTTATCAAAGTTTATCAAAGGTTATCAAAATAATCAAAGCAAATACAAACCATAATCTCTACACTAAGCTTGGCTTATCTCCATTGCTCTTCTCAATCTTGCATAGGAATGCATGATATTGAATGATGAATGTTGGTTGCTCATTCTAGCAACATAACAATATTTAAAAACTAGATGATGAGAAGCTCTAATGTCATTTAGACAGCATAAGGTTGCTTGGAAACTCCTTGATCAAATGGCTTGGTTGAGGGTTGATTTATAGGAAGTGACTGATTTGAATGAAGGGCTATGATCAAAAGTTGATTTCAACAATGTGGATGACTGAGATCAAATGGGATTTACCACTCCATGAGGAGTCATAGTCATGTGACAAGTGTAGGGTAGGCCTAATTTTAATAATGTTTTATTTAAATTAGTGGGACATGTGAAGTGTATTAAATGAAAAATGTAGTATGTGACATGTGTTGCAATAAGATGAAAGGTGAGGACAAATTCAAGTATTTTATTTGAATTAATTGGAAAGTGAGAGGTAAATTAATTAAATAAATAAGATTTATTTAATTAATTGTTTAGTGGGATAAATGGGATTAGGACAAAATGTCATATGATGCCTCTAGTAATGTGTCGACAAGGTGTTGCAAGACATGAATAATTTTAAGTGTCTACAGTTTCTAAACACCAACTTAGTGCTGATCACATTCTTATCTTTAGGTCTTGGGACAAGTTCCCAAGTTTCATTATTTTCTATCTGATTCAATTCTTCTTCCATGACAATTATCCAATGTTTGTCCTCACTTGCTTCATTAAAACTCTTGGGTTCTATTTTGGAAAGGAAAGACAAATTTTCAGTTACCAATTTCCTTCTTGTCTTTATTTCTCCATATTTTTCACCTATAATCAAGTCTTCTGGATGATTTCTTTGGACAAATCTAGAGGGTGTCTTAGATGATATCTTTGATGGTGTCTTTGGGTATTATTTCTCAACTTCCCCATTTTCACTTTCTTCATCTTTGCCATTATCTTTAGATGGAGGATCAACTTCTTGTGCCTTTTCTTTATGGTATCTTTCCTCATCTACTTTCACATTTGCACTCTTAACAATCTTATGCAACCTATTATTGTAACATTTGTATACTTTACTCCTTGATGAGTAACCAAGGAATATTCCTTCATCAGCCCTGGAGACAAACTTTCCCAAATCTTCATCTCTCCTTATATAGCATGTGCTTCCAAATACTTTGAAGTGCTTCACCGTTGTAGGCCTTCCTTTCCATAACTCATATGGTGTCTTGCAATCATTTACTCTGAGTTGTCCATGGTTTAGAATATAAAAATAGGTATGAATTGCATCTCTCCAGAATGTGTCAGGTATCCTAGACTCATTTAGCATGGCCCTAGCCATTTCTTGAACTATTCTATTCTTCCTTTCCACAACTCCGTTTTGTTGTGGAGTTCTTGCAACAAAGTAATGTCTCCTTATCTCATGCTTTTCATAGAAATATTCAAACTCATTTGAAGTGAATTGTCCTCCTCTATCTGATCTAAGACATTTGATTTTTAGACCTATTTCATTCTCTACTAAGACCTTGAATGCCTTAAACTTGTCAAGAGCTTCTGATTTTTCTTTGAGAAATGTAACCCGTCATTCTAGAAAAATCATCAATTAACAACATAAAGTACCTTTCTCCTTGCATTCCTTTTGTCCTTGTAGGCCCACAAAGATCTATATGTACAAGCTCCAAAGTTTTCAAAGTATAATATTCCTTTGACTTGAAGCTTCCTCTAGTTTTCTTCCCAAGTTGACATTGCTTACAAATGATATTTGAAGGTTTTGAAATTTTTGGCATGCCTCTTATTGCTTCCTTACGACTGAATTTGGCAAGGTTATCAAAGTTTATGTGTCCCATTGTCTTGTACCATAACCAACTCTCATCTTCTTAACTCGTACATGTCTCACCTCTGATTTTGCTGAGAATATAGAGATTGTTCATTGCTCTATTGGGTTCTGCAATTCATTTTCCTCCTCTACTGATCTCATATCATTATGCATGAAATGTGAGGGTGTGCCCTTCGTCACACATTTGACTCACACTTAGGAGATTGTGTCTTAGCCCTTCAACATATAGCACATTCTCAGTTCTTGTTTTACCATTATCTAGGCTAAGAGTGTCTTTCCATGATATTTTTGCAGCAGCATTATCTCCAAACTTCACTGTTCCACCATTCATCCTTTTGAAGGTGAGAAATTTACTTTTATCACCTGTCATATGTTTTGAACAACCAATGTCAATGTACCATTGATCTCCTTCATTTCATGCGCGTAGAGCTATCTGAACCAACTTGGTTTTTTCTTTCTTTTCTTCTTCCTTCTTCTTTCTCCATGTTTTTGAATTCTCATCTTTTTCCTTTATTATTATCTCCTCCATGTTTTGTTTAGGAGGTTCCACAAGACCACTTCTACAAAATTTTGTTGTATGTCCAAAATTGTTGCACTTACATCATATGATGTTATAATCCACAAGAGGGGCAAATGAGTTGAAGTTTCTAATTGTGAACCCATGACTTATGTTCTTGCTCCATGCAAGGTTATTTCTTGTATACGCTCCATATTTCATTGCTCTATGACTAAAATTGTTTCAAGCATGCATTCTACAATCTATTGCTTTAAGGCCAAATTGACTGCACAAAAAGCAATAACCAAAGGAGTGATTAAACCTGGTTATGTGAGGTTGCCTTTGTGAAAATTGCTTCCTGAAATTATCATTCTTAGCTTTTGGAAGTATGATTGACTTTAGATTCTCCTTTTTTCTGATTTCACCTTTGATGGGACTTTTAAGGACATCAACACTCTTTGGGCTTTTCTTCATTTGATTTCTTTGATGATTGAGCTGCTTTAGAACTTTGTCCTTCTTGATAGCCAATACCACTCCTATCAAACATAGGCTTTTGAGAGTTGATAATGTTATCCAAAATTTTTGAAATCTTCTCATTCTTTAAGTTCCTATTTACTTGAGCCATTATTTTTTCTAACTTATTTCTCAGTGAAACAATCTTTGATTCCAACATTTTGCAATTTTCTTCCTTTTCCTTCAATCGGTTTCTCACTTCTTCCTCAATCCTTTTTGCTTCATCAATTTGAACCTTTAGATCTATGATCGTCTTTTCTTCTTCTTCAAGAACTTGAGATGTTTTGGCCTTGTATTCATTATCTTCTTGGAGATGTGATTTTAGTCTTGAGTTTCTTCTTTGAAGCCTTTCAATCTCATTGTAGGTAAAATAGAGTTCCTCCTCAAGATCCACTTCATTATCTTCATCCTTCTTATCTTTTGAATCTTTCTTTTCTCCCTTTTGGTCTTCATTTTTAGGAGCATCATCCTTTGCATATATCACCATAAAAAGTATTTCTTCTCTGTCACAATTAGAAAATTCTTTGTCACTTTCCTCCAATGAGCTATTATATTCCTTGGAATAAAGACTCTTGTAATTCTAGAAGTTCTTCCTTTTCTCATGCTGACCATGTTTATAACCCTTCTTGTATTATTGATATCCTCTTCCTTTCTTCATGTTATAGTCCTCTTCATTGTCGCTACTCTTTTTTTTTCCCTACAAACACTTAGAAGCAAAATGACCTATTGTACCACAATTAAAACATTTAAATGGTAACTTACCTTGTTACTTACCTGATCCTTTCTTTGGTTTCCTCATGAAGTGGGCTTCTTCTTCGTCTATTTCGTTGTTTGAACTATCATTTGGTTCATGCTCTTTATTCTTTCCTTTCCTTGATACTTTGAAGGCTGCCTCCTTTTTGGAAGGTTTATCCATGGTTCACATTTCATAGGTAGTAAGAATCCCATGCAAATCATCCTTTGTCAGTTTATCCAAATCTTTCATTTATTCAATCATTGAAACCTTGGGATCAAATCTTAGTGGTAAAGATTTTAATACCTTTTGCATGATCACGACCTCTTCAATTATTTCTCCAAGACTTCTTATAGTGTTCACTATCTCATTGACTCGAAGCAAATAATAAGCTATGTTTTCTTCTTATTTCATTTTGAGGCTTTCAGATTGTCCCCTATGGGTTTGAAGCTTTGCCTTCTTCACTTTATCATCTCCCTGATAAATATTCTTTAGCTTATCCCACATCTTCTTGGCAGATTTGCAACACTACTCTTACAAACTCTGATTCAGGCAAACTGCATAAAATAACATTCTTAGATTTGACATTATTTTCACTTGCCCTCTTTCTCGCTTGATTTGTAGATGGGGTTGCTGGAGCAGTATAACCATTCTCAATGGATTGTCAAATATCAAACCCTAGAGCACTTAAATAAGTTTCCATCCTTCTACTCCAAAAGGCATAGTTTGTCCCATCAAATAGTGGTGCCCTGTTTGAAGAAAACCCATATCCTTCTTGACCATGTGTGCTTCCAAGATCTACCTTCTTGTGGTTAGGCTATTCATGAAGGAAATACCTGCTCTGATACCAATTGATTCTCACATGATTATACTAAGAGGAGGGGGTTGAATAAGTATAATACAAACTTTTACTTTTCAAAACTTAGCAATAACACACACATAAGATCTAGTAATTAAGAACATAGAAGGAACACAAGATTTATGTGAAACCCTTGTTGGAGAAAACCATGACAAAATATTGATTATATATTGATCTTCTTTAGAGGCACCAACCTACTTATTTTACAAATCTTCTTTTGTAGGCACCAACCCACGGGAGACACCAATCCCCACTTACAAAATTTGTAGGCACCATTAACCCGCTGGAGATACCAATCCCCACAACTGAGCACCAACTCGGCAAGAGACACCAATCTCTTATTTGATAGGCACCAACCTTCAAATTCTTCTATGAGTGATTGTTTTTACAACATCTATGTATATACTTCTTCCCTTACAAATCCAAACACAACTCTTGTAATATCCTTCCTTCACAAATTTGATTCAAATCATGCACAATCTTCTCTCACAAATCTAATCACAACTATCTCAAAATCTTCCTTCAAATCTGCTCGTAATCTTCACACATATTCATCAAATATTTTGCACTTATGTTTCATTCATGAGCTGCATATATGCTTCAAAAAGATTTGAAACACTCTTCATAAATACTTTCCCTAGGTTTTCTCAAACTCAGAAATAAATCTCATTCTCCTCACTCACACCAAACTCAACCTTTTCATCTATCTTTTATACTTCTTCAAGAGAGGTGAATCATTCAAAGTATATGTATTTTGCAAAGAGAGGCAACTCTTTTTATACACCTCTTGATAATAACTTTGTCCTCTAGTGGAGTGCTCTATTTGGGAGGTCGGCAACCTTTTGGAAAATATTTATTTTAATTTATTAAAAACTTTAACCAAGGGTTCCAAAGTATGAGGGAGTCAACCACCTTGAACTTCATCTTGACACCATTCTATGAGGAGGTTAGCCACAACAAAAAAAATTATTTAAATTTAATCTTCTAATCATTAGCGCTTCTAAGGAGGGAGTCGAGCCTTAATATTAAATTTGAGATTGTTTAAATTTGAATCTTGGTGCTACCACAAGATGATTACCTCTGACATGAAGTCGGCTAGGTTTCTCATGTTTAAATCTTTAATTTAAACATATCATAATCATTCTTTTAACCTTCACCAAATTGCTTCAATAACATTGATTATGTATTTCCTTTGACATCAATGACAACAATCCGACAAAGTTATCATCCAGATGTGCAAGCTTTTCTAACTAAGCATAGAAAAGTTTTTGGTGGTATACCTCCTGAGAGGCCTCCTGAAAGAGGCATGGAGCATGTGATAGAGTTAGAGGAGGGTGCCAAACTTGTCATCACTACTCCATACAAGTATCTGAAGAGACACAAGGATGGAACTGAAAAGGCAATTAAGGAGCTCCTAGATATGGGTCATATTGATCCAAGTAAGATCCCATTTGCATCTTCAATTGTTTTAGTGAATAAGAAGGACAGGACTATGCATATGTACATAGATTATAGGGCCTTAAACAAGAAGACTTTTAAGAACATGTATCCCATTTTGAGGATTGATGAGCTCAATGATGAACTATATGGAGTGGTCTACTTCTCTAAGATAGACTTGAGATCATGTTACCATCAGATATGAGTTCATGAGGAGGGCATAGAGAAGACTGCTTTCAAGTTTCATTTTGGTCACTATGAGTTTTTGGTTATGCCCTTTGGCTGAACCAACATGTTGCAAGTATGTGCCTAACCAGTGTTGTCATTGATGTCAACATATCAGTGTTATCATTGGTGCCAACTGTGCTCTTGTCTTGATGATTGCTTGTAATGAGTTAGATGCCTATGTAAGTGTTGGAAAGCCTGGTATTGAGGATATTGAGAAAATTTACTCCTTCGGTAGAAACATTATGTTGCAGAATATATTTGTATATAGAAGAATAGTCCAATAGATTGCTCCACATTTCCTATAGAATGAATATCTTTGTCTGCGGATTGGAAGTTATTTATAGGCATATCTGAAGATGCTATGTTCCAAGTTTGAGCCTCCAGTATGAATATTTGAGTGAGCTATGTTCACCAGAGTGAAAACTACTTTTCTGTATGTTTGGTGGTAATAGGGAGAAAGTGTTATGCTCCGCATTCCTCCACATTGAAGTATTTTAGTCTATGGTTCTGTCATGCCCACATTTTCCTTGTGGTCACAACACACATCGCACGTGTCATAGCCACATCTGTCATGTGGTTATGACACGAGATATGAAAAACTTTTCTCACACCGTCCTAAAAACCCCTTCCGCATGCGTACGCATGCTCAACGGTGTTCTCTCATGGCGAAACACTATACTCATCGGCGGAATACAAGTACAATGGCGTGCAAACGGAAACATATAGATCAACAAGAGGGTCGATACAACGCTGCTAACGTCATTGCAAGAGTGAGATTACCCAAGTTCTTAAATCGAACCCTCGGCAATGTTCGGTAGCAGAATGCCTTACGGCGTTAGTGGGAATTACGCTGCACTCATTTACGCACGTGGTTCGCTGATAGAGGAACCACTCCCCTCGACGCCTTGTTCCAACTAAACCGGCTAGTGATCTCCCTATTTAGTCATTTTTCAGCCAGGCACGGTTGTCTGTCTCCTCTCTTGTTTCCTGAAACATACTACTCCTATGACTTAGCATTTTCAACAAGGCGGTTTGGTTGCCCTCTCTTCCCTTTCCACAAGTTCTTAAGTTGGATTATATCTTTATCGCCCTTACCTTAACTATCTCTTAGTTCATTTAGTGTGTTTATATTTCGGTCTCTCTCTCTCTTTCATTTTCTATACTTTCTTTATGTGCATCCTGTCCTTTCTTCGTGATTTACGTCAATCAGGGTTATTACTGCAGCTATTGTTGATATCAAACCTAATTTCAGGATGATCTCGGTCACAAAGGCTGGTTTACTATTTCGCTGGACTCAGTCTCCTAATCTTCCCCGATCTAGGTTCCTCCTCTTCGTAAATGCTTAGTCAACTTGTACCTAAGCACAATTGACAGAAGGGTCCGTCAACTTAGTTCTCTTATCCCGTGTGAGATATGTCGCGCATTTTCTCCTCTGTGTTTTCCAATGTTGGTTTTTCCTTCTTCGGAACCTCTTACAGGTTTACATATGAGATCGTTTGCTACAGTTGAGATTAATATGGCCACAAGGATTGTCAGTGGTGGCTTCTTAAGTTTATTTCCAGTGTTCTTTTGAGTAAGGAGTTGTGTAATTTTCCTCTTCATTTTTCCGGGTGATTGTTAGTATGTTTTTAGTTGAAACTTCCGAGAAACTCTTTCCAGAGTATCACTGAATATTCCTAAACTCTCTTTACATTATAATTTTATTTTCTCTTGTTTAGAATTACTGTTGTTACTGTTACTCTTAATTACGATTCATACACTGTTTGTAACTCGTATGACGTTGTCAATAGATGTAGGTGGTTCACCACTTTATAAAACTCTGTTCATGGTAATATAGCTTCTTTGGTTGTTGTGTTCAACACTTAATAACATCTCCTGTGAGAATATAATTGTTATTTATATATATATATTTTTTTTCTCCATATCCATGAAACATAGTTTATAACGATTTTAAACGAGAGCCCAATAATTTGGTTCATAGATTTACTCCTCTGTATGTTATATATATATATATATATATATATATATATATATATATATATATATATATATATATATATATATATATATTTATATATATATATATACATACATACATACATATATATAATATATTTATTTTAATGTCTATGAAAAGGACGAATTGGTTTACCACAACCTATATATATATATATATATATATATATATACAGATATATACGCATTATTATATTAGATATATAGCTATATACATAGACATATAGAATATATATATGCCTATATATAGAGCTATATAAAAATAAACAGCATTTAAATTCCAAATAACCCAAACATATGTTAGGGCCAAGCCCTAACATTTTATGTGCTGGAGTTACCACAGCCGACGGCGGCCATGGGCGGCGTGACAGAGGAGCGGGGTCGGGGTGGCCGCAGAGCGGCGGACGGGGGTTTATGGTGGCCGCAGAGCGGCAGACAAGATCCGCGGGAGGCATAAGGGTATGGAGGAGGGGGGAGATGTGGAGTGGGGCGGAGCCCCACCCACATTCCCACGACGTGGGGTGTGGGTGGGGCTCCGCCCCACTCCACACCTCCAAATATAACATAAAACCTGCGGTGGGGTTTTCTTCCCCACCGCCCATTGTAAATAATGACTGTGTATTTTGTTATCCGCGGCTTAATTTTTTTGACAGTCTTTCACCATTCGTTGATTATTATCAAAAATAAAATATCTTCAAATATATATATATATATATATTTATATATTCATATATAAATATATATATATATATATGTATATTTATAACAACGATAATATATTTATATATATATATATATTCCATATATATATATATATATATCCCCTTTTTTTTTATATAACAATTATAATTACTTTCAATTTCTCTATTATTTTCTAAAATGATAATTACTCAAAATGAGAAATATATATATATCTCTATATATATATTTATAAAGTATTTAGAGAAAAATATTATATTTGTATAATTCCAATTTCGACAATTTTTTTTTTAAATTCACTACTCTATGCATTTTCTCCAAATCAACCTATTATAAAGAAATTGTCATAACAATTAGATATAAATATATATATATATATATATATACATATATATATATATATATATATATATATATATATATATATATCCCAATTTCACCAAATGATAAATAGCTCTTCCCTTATTATAAGTATAAATTTTCCATTGTTATAAACATATAAGACTTGTAAATTTACAAACAGATTATATTTACATGCTAGATTTCCTCTAATTCTTCTAAATTAACAGAATCCATTATTATGGAGAAAACTCAAATATTTAAAAACTGTCTTTTCCATTTCAACATTGAAAAAGAAACTAGCATTTCAACTAAAGAAGCAATTCCAAACTTTCAAATGTAAACAACTCAGATTAAGTTGCAAAAACGAACTTATTCTTTTCAGTAATACTTGAAACACAAAAATTGCTATTGAACAAAGGTTGCAAACATCCACTTAAAATTTAAGCACAGTCATATTACAACTTCTCAAACATGAATACCAACTTCCCAGATATGAACTTTCTCCTCCCAAACAGTATACAACTGAAAACTTATGACAACCAATAAAAGTCCAATAATAACAAGACCAGGGAGGTGATTTTCTTCACTCCCAGAATATCAGTAATTTACAACAATAACAAGAGAGGTGTTCTCTCTTCATTTCTATGAAATAATCCAGGCCTAATTCTCATGACAAGAAGATGATCTGTTTCTTCATAAATAGCCCACCAGAAGCTCCAAGAGAAAACAAAAAAAACCTGCGTATCAAAGACAAACAAAGAAGAAAAATACCACTCGTCTAGCTCTCCTCCCTACCGTAGACCCGCAAGAGGGTCACCCCCGAGCTAGGGAGACCATACTCACACCTGGGTACTCAAACACTCCACTTCACAACAGAAACAACAACAATCCCAAAGCACACATACACCCGTGGCTATTTTACACAATACGGAAACTCAACTACAGTGAGTTTCATAAGGGGCAGGAGAGTGGATACACTCGACTCCAGAGTGTCACCCTGACAGATAAATGAACTCATATAAATTTCTCTTGGTCTCAACCAAGTGTGATCACAATTTGTAAGAAATCTGTATTTGACTCTCAAGTCAAAATACAGTCACAGATACATGCCCTCAAGGCTTTCAACATCCCAAAAGATGGAACAGGTATGCACCCGAGGAGGATCTCTCCTCCCCTACCCCAAACTTGATGAGCATTTCTCCCAAGTGGGAGACGCTCTGTCAAACACCCGACAAGAACCCCACAGAAAACAAATTTAAACACATATTCCAAACACATTTCATACACATTTCAGTTCTACCAACACAAAGGTAAAATTCAGACCAACCTTGCAAAGCCCTCCTGGAATGAAGTTGTTGCAGAGTCCACAGAGTTCACTTCCAAGCTTAGCCACCAACTCCCTCTCCCTTCTCTATCTTCCAAACTAACTTCTCTCTATTTGGTAAGGCCAAAATGAAAGTTTTTCCCCAAAATTCAACTAACTCCCTCTCATCCCAAAATTTGAAAATAAATAACCCAAAATTCTCTTTCTTTCTAATTTTTGAGAAATGGGGAAGTGACACTTGTCACCTCCTCACCCTTCCCAAAAATCACTATTCTGTCCAGGTGGCTTATGTCACTCTCCATTCCCAAGGGTACTCCTTATTCCTTTCATGTGACTCCACTTTCTCATGGGAAAAATAAAAAAAAGAGTTAAATGGGAACAAGACAGGTGACCCATGCCTCTTTCTCCTTTCTTCACATGGGTGTCCCCATAGTACATGGGGGAATCTTACTAAAGAAGAGGTAACTTTTACTAATGGATGACATCTCTTATCTAGGGTAAAGTAGAGGGGATGGGTTGAGTGTTGGTACAACCCATCATGTCCCCTCCTACCTCCAATTTTCGCCACTTAACTTCAGGGAAAGGTTAAGTTGACTAGATGGAGGTTACTCAAGGGTTACCCATGCCAAATGGGCCCCTGGACCCATGGGGTAGAACCCAGGGTCACTTTTAACCCATACAAGACACCCCAGGTCAAGGTAAAGCACAAGAAAAAAGGGCCTCATAATTTAAATAAAAATAGAAATTTCAAATTCAATCTCTTTACAACACTTACTTATAAAAATAATATTACATGAGGGTAACCTAACCCACTCGACCATACGAAAGACCACATTACATCATGACATCAAACACAAAGAGATCTTGGTTCATCGTGGAACCAGATCGGCTTAACAGGGAATAACAATTAACAAGGTGTGGAATGATCTCCGAAATCTGTGGTTTGATTAGTAGTCCCTGCACACTCAATTACAAGATCAGTAACCACATAAATTCATCATAGCCGAAGCAACTTAAATAACACATGCATTCTCATGCCTTAGTACAATCTAACATAATTAAAAATCATATTACAATTTTCCATCATCTCTAACATCTCTAATTCATTTTTCTGAAAAGTAACTTATCCAAACATCACCCAATTAGTTTTTCCGAAAACATAATAAAGTTAAATAGTCTGACAAATTTCGGGAACTGCTATCCCACAAATATGAAAGTAACAATAACAGCACTGTAAAGAGTCATGACAATAGTAGTAAAAAGGGCGGTCCTCACAGGTTCTAGAGTTAAGTCTAAGATGATGATATGGACCTTTAGTGCCAATGGTTCATGATCTGGTGGTCCGCAAGTGATCTTTTCCTTATGACAGTAGCTGGCAGTGGTGTTTATGTGCTTCAGTTTGAAGAATCTTCTTGACATGATTAGAAGTTGTGTGGTTGTTCCTGATGATCTCAATGTGCTTGTGGATGTCTCTTGATTGTGTTCCTACCCTTGGATTGGTCTGCAAAGAGAAAATTGGATCATGGATGAAGAATGTTCTTAGTAGACCTAGTGTTCTCACCAGTCTTGGCTGACTTAGTTGATTTGACTATTTGCAAAGATGCCTTGAAGATTGTAGAAGCATGTCGTGGTGTGAAGGATTGTGTTTGAGTCCTAGCTAAGGCATGGCATGATCAACATACATCTTTACATCTTTCCCTTAGCTAATTTCTATATTAGGTCTAGACCTATTTCTATGTATGTTTTTGTAATACCGACCTTGGAAATTGTTCCAACGGTTGATGAATGTATTGCCAACCTTGATGTACATTCCAAGGTTGATGACTTGTATAAAGACTTGTAATGTAATTGCAAAAAATGATGAGTGTGCAAAAATGAGGAGATAAGTGCGAAGAGTAAGAAGAGTAGAGTAGAGGAAGAATATTGTGCTTCAATGGAACTGAACTTAGGCATAGAGTAGATTCTATCAAATCAGTTCAAAAATCTTTGGTAGTGAGCCACCCCTTGGGAGTGAGTCGTTCCTGGTAGTGAGTCATTCTTTGCAGTAAGCATTTTGGGCAGTGAGCCTCATAGGCGGTGAACCTCTATTTGTTGGTATTGGTATAACTTATATATTTCTATGGGCTAACACCCACCGTGGTTTTTCCCTTTTAGGGTTTTCCATGTAAAAAATCTGGTGTCTACTGTGTTGAATGTGTGATTGTGATTAAGTCTATGGTTTCATACTTTCATGGTTAAATCTAATTATCAGTAATTAAGTAATTGATGGTTTGATATTCATATGAAGTTAAGTTTTTGTGACAACTGATTCACTCCCCTCTTAGTTGTCCTATGTATTTCAACACAGCACTCCTACCATATTGTCATTCTCAAACATGACCTAGAAGTTGTAAATGAATATAAAGAGAAATTCAAGATAAGATTAGCTAAACTTGAGGTGCTTCTTGATAGTTAGAAGATGGCAGATGACAAGCATGGTCTGGGATTTGAGAAAGGTGAAAGCTTTGGATCTGGTCAAAGAAATCCTAAAGCAAGAAATCAAGGAAAACTAGAAGGTCTCTGGTAAGACAACCTAATGCTCAAAGGTATCCATCTTTCAATGGAAATTGTTTCAAATGCAATAAGTTTGGTCATAGAGATAATTAATGCAGAAGTAAAGAGAATCAAAATGCGTCATCTTTCTCTGGTCAATGCTTTAATTGAAAAATGATAGGTCATAAGGCTGAGGTATGCAGAAGTGGATCAAGAAATCCTCCTAAGAACAAACAAGTGTTCAATGGAAGATGTTTTACTTGCAATAAGTTTGGGCATATTGCAATACAATGTAGATCTAAACCTGCTCCAACATGTAATTGTCAGAAAAATAAGATTGTGTGTTTCAACTGCAGCAAATTTAGACATATTTCAAGATTTTGTAGAAGCAAAAAGGTGAACTCACAGACAGGAAGAATAGAACAGAAGATGGACAAAGGCAAGGGAAAAATATATGAGAATGAGATTTATAATGAAATGAACAAAACATGGGTGAAGAATGGTGCAAAGAATGAAGGTGATAGATCCGCACCGGAATCCAGTGCTGATAATTCCTCCGGGAATTGAATCAGGAGCTCTGGCTCAGGGGGAGCTACATTAAAAATCTAATTCCCCCTACCAGTAAGTGAGTGCATGAGTTTGACATGATGAATGAAGATAAAGAAGCCTATTACAGATCTATTAAAGCAAATTTTGGAAGAGAAGAAGCTAATGCGATTGATTGCAGAGCAATTGAAGATTGACTGTATGCAGAAATAGTATAACCGGATGTATTAGGACAAAGCATTTATTACAATGGTGAATTAGGTTTTGTGAAGCATAAAAATTCATTCATTCATCATTTGAATCACTTTGCATTTGAAGAAAACAAGAAGAAGAGTGCTTGAGCTGAGATTTCAAAGATTTGAAGTGTGACAGATGAATTCATCAACTAACCCTAATCAGCGAAACAAGGTATTCTCTGTGAAACTTTCTAAATTTGTAATCTCTGAAAATGGCTACACCTCTGGTTGTGAATATCACTGAGTGACCTAGGCCAAAGTTTAAGAAGCATCCACACAAATCAGTAGAGGTCAATCTGTTAGGTGCTTTTTTAAGTGTTCTGTATGGTGTATTGCATGTTGAAGATATTAGGGCTTATATTCATGCTAGCATAGATGAGTTTGGGGACTTGAAGTTAGTAGATTTGTTCAAGAATCATCTGAGGGATCA
The DNA here is from genome assembly GCA_027924645.1 of Cunninghamia lanceolata. Lineage (NCBI taxonomy): Eukaryota > Viridiplantae > Streptophyta > Pinopsida > Cupressales > Cupressaceae > Cunninghamia > Cunninghamia lanceolata. The sequence continues at coordinate 4,469,346 of BSBN01000013.1, read as the reverse complement.
AATTCATGGCCTTAAATATGAGTATAAGGCACTACAAGATAAGCACTTCATCTAGATTATAGGGTTTCCATCCTTCGATGAAGATGAGTGGGTCTGGTATGTGCTGAGTCAGATGCATGATGAGTTTATGTGGTTAATGAAACCCTTCAAGATCACAAAGGGCGCCATCAAAGTTGTGACAGGGTTGAACTCATCTAGTGGACTGCCAATGTTGAAGTCAGTAAAGAATCAAACTATAACTGATGCTACCGGTTAAAGGTTTGACAAAAGGGCAATGACAATAAATGACATCACTAATCCAAATATCAAATTTGCATCAATGGTGATTGGATACAAGATATATCATTCCAACAGGGAGAATTATGTATACGGTATAGCTATCTAAGCAGCTTATCAGATGTTGAGAGAGAATGTTAACTATGACTTGTGTGAGTTGCTCAGAACCAGCTAATGGAAAACCTGAACAAGATAAAAAAGGACAAGAAGAATACATTCAAGTATGGTAAATTGGTATTATGTTTGTTCTTCTATTTCATGAATGATTTACCCGACAAGAATAACATGTGTTGGACAAGTGATAAGACCGTTTCCATACAAATAAGGGAGCACTTGAACAAGATTGGTGACTCCAATGCCCAAAGGACTACTCTTTGGGGATATTTCAAGAATTTTCAGAACATGATGCAATCAAGGGAAAGAATCCCTACATCTATGGTTGAAAAATATAAGGATACAATCTGTTTCATGGTGGATACAGATCAGTATTTAATGGAAGTAGTTGAACCAAGAATTGTGTGGATCATGCCCATGGGGTATGAAGTTGATGAGTAAGTATTGGATATGTATGTTCAACACCTTCTGAGTAAACCAAAGGACACCACAGTTGAAAGATTTGGGACATATGGTGAACTCAGTGTGAAACTACATGTTGAGCTCTGGAAACCTGAATCTAAGAGAAAGATTCAAAGACAAGTTGAAATGTATGCAAAAAGCATTGGCATAACAAAAGAAGCTGTGAGACAAAATAGGGAAAGGATAGAGAAAGCAGAGAATGAGAAACAAGACAGAGAATAGAGAAGTGTTCCGGTGGAATCCACTCCTAAAGAAAGGACTACTAGGAGTTCTCGTTGAATGTCCAATGTGTCACCTTCTCCTGTTGTAGAAAAACCTACCGGTAAGGAAGGAAAAAGGACAAAGGTAAAGGGCAAAAGAACATATGTCAGTTTGGAGAAAGTAGATGAAGAAAAAACTAACTCAGATGATGAGGTTAAGGAGTTGAAGGCCTCAGGCACTAAAGCTGCTAAAGTGTCTAAGGAGAAGCCTTCTAGAAGCATAATGTCAAGTAAGAGACATAAGACAGAGGCTTATGTTGAGAAGCCTACTCTTTATGTGGATGACATCATTAAGTTAGTTACTATAGATGGAAACTTGAAGCCAATGACTGAATTTTATGGTCATTATAGTGATGCTGATAAGAGAGTTTTGGAGAAAGCGATAGTCAAATACTTGAATATCTATAATAAGACTTTATTTGAAATAAATTTTGAAATTCTGGAAAGTCTTGCAAAAGTTCTATAAATAAGAAAAGAAAATGTAAAAGTTAAAGATATTGAGCTTCAGAAGCATGTGCTAATAAAATTGTGTCCTCAAATTACTCTGAAAAAAATTAACTTGATATTCAAAGAAGTGAAAAAAGACTTCAGGAGTAAGTTCAGAATGAATAATCTCATGCTGGGTAAAATTGATAAGGTAGTTGAGGATACTCAGGAGATTCTTCTGAAGGCATTAGAAAGGCATAATCTTCCCTTTGTTGAAGAAGAGATTGATAATGTAATTTATTCCTCCATTCCAAATGTTGAGGAGTTGAAAGAAAGTAAACAACATGCTGACATCTTTGTTCCAGAAGATGAAATGCTAAATAAAGGAGATGAAGATATGGTGGAGGAAGTTAATCTTGATGATGCAGAGGACATTCAAATTCTTTTGGACTAATCTTCTCAAGAAAATATAGAGATGAATACAGAAGTATATGTTCCTGCTGAAGAAGATTCTGTGAAGAATAAAGAGAAAGAAGCAAAAGAGGACAAGGATGATTAAGAAAGAGTAACAACACAGAATATTGAAGAGAAAAAGCAAGATGACAGTACCGAAAAGGATTTGAAAGATGAAGTTGCATTTTTGGCAAGAGACACTATAGATGCAGTAAAGAAAATACTTGAGAAAGACAAGCTTGAGTTTGATGAACCGGAACTGATTCAAGGACCTATCAATTTTGACACTCTTTCCCCTCTACAAAAGATGAAGTTAGCATCCGTCCAACAAGAAAAAGCAAGAGAGGAGATTCTGCAAACTCACATTGAGGATAGTGAGTTGCTTGGTCTTGCCTCTAGAATTCTGGAAAAGATTATGCCCACCTTTCGAAAGGATTCATCCGACTCTCCCTCTGGTCAGTTGAAGAGTTTGATACACTCTGTAAGTACTCATTTTGAAACTTTTGAGAAGTCATCAGAAGTTAAAGTCAAAAGTGAATATAATGAGTAGAGATTTTCTGAAATAAGGAAAATAATTAGCTATGATAGATCAGTGCTTGATACCAGTGTAAAGAGTATTCAAAATGCTCTCTCTGAAGGTGCATAGATCTATAAGTTTTGTCTAATTCAGTCTAAAGCTATTGAAGATATTGCGAAGAAGATCAAGGACTTAGAGCTCAAATTGTCTAACATTTCTCAGTCATATGGTCCTTTAACTGAATATGTTTCTACTAAAGAATGCCAAGTAGTGAGTTTGCAGAATGAATTGAGTGACCTGGAGAAAGAAAATGTTAGAGTTTTGGGCAGATTGGATGAGCTTTGGGGACTGATTTCCCCCAAATTAGAAACTATGTATGCTCTGTTAGCAAAATCCCAAGCTACTGCTGCTACTAGTGATCCTACTAACCTTCAAAAGGTAGAATCACAAGTATTTTTGTTCAATGGGCATATATCCATTTTGGGTAGCATAAAGAAGAACTGGGATAGTGAATTATCATGATTGAAAAACATTTTTGGTGATATCTTTTTGTTGATGAACTAGGCTTGAGGATTGTATGTTTATAAGCGGAAGTATGTAAAGTTTTGACTCATGTACATAAAATTTTTGCTTGCAGATCCCATCCTTTTCCATTGATGTCAAAGGGGGAGAGGAAAAGCAATAAAAAATGAGGAATTCATCTAAGGGGGAGCTTTGAAAATCACAAGTGTTAGTAAGGAGGAGCTGTTCTAACACTTAGTCATTTTTCACTAAGTGTTGCCATCAATGCCAAAGGAGGAGATTGTTGGCAAGAGACACTGCTAGGAATGTTAGGGGTTGTCATTGATGGCAACTAAATTTATCTTACACATCCACATTTCATTAGTGGATCATACCGGAAGTCAGATTGCAGATTTGTCTAAGTCTGGATAGACAGGAATAGGGCATATGATAGGGTTCAACCTTTTTGGTTTGCATTTCTCCATAGGAAATCATATTGTGCTGGGGATCTGAGGGAATATTAAGGGATGTTAGGGCAACCTAAATCTAATATTTTAGCCTTTGGTGATGAAGGGAGTGTAAGTTACAAGCATCTGAGTATCAGGTTTTGGTTAGATAGTTCAGTCCAGTGAAGAACAGGATGACTAGGTGTTTGATCCTTGTGCAGATGAAGAGAGGTGATTGGTCAAGTAATTTATGAGAGCCAGTGGTATTGGATGACATGTGAAGTGACCTGGATACATAAGTTCTAGTCCACATTGGTTTTTGTGTATGGATTCAGCTGATAGAACAGTGTTCTTAAAAAGTCTATGTTTTTCTTAAGGTCGACTGCAGTTGATGGAATTTCATGTAGTAGATATATATAATCGATGAGTTTGAGCATTTCAAAGAGTGGTATTGAAAATATGAATGAATAAGTGTGAAGTATAGTAGAATCAAGTGCAAAGTGAAGAGATCTAAGCTCTAGATCATGGCAGAGCAGTAAAGCAGGGCAGAGAAAGATGAAGTGTGCAAAGCTATGTACCGAGCTCAACCAAAACTATAATCTTGCATTGTTAGATGTTGTTTCTCCATTCAAACATTCAATGAACTTTTGTAATTGATTTTGTAGGTAGTGAGCCTCCTTGAGCAGTGAACTCTAGGCAGTGTGCCCTAAAGGCATGTACCTTCCCCATTTGTAATACTTTTAATAGAGTATAAATTCTTGTGAGTTAACTCCCACCGTGGTTTTTCCCTTAACCGGGTTTCCACATAAAAATCCTAGTGTTCATGTGTTGTGATCTTGCTATTTCCATTCATGCTTCTTTCTTTTGGATGTATGTGATAACTTAATAAAGGAACAAAGTAATAAGTTTTATAGAACACTGATTCACCCCCCCTCTTAGTGTTCCTTAATCTCAACAAGATACAAAGTGGTAAGTGAACTCATTGTTTACAAAGGAAGAATCTTCTTAGTACTTGAATTAGGGATTAAGGTTAAGATTATGAGGGCATTTCATGATGCACCCATGGCTAGTCACTTGGGTTTCTTTAAGACTTACATATAGATATGGGAAATATTTTCTTGGAAAGAACTTAAGAATGAAGTCCTTAAGTATGTTAAAGAGTGTCCTACATGTCAATAGAACAAAAATAAACATACTTATCTTGCTGGTTTTTTGTAGCCCTTGCCTATTCCCAATAAAAAATGGGAAAGTATCTCTATGGAATTCATTACGGGGCTTCCAAAAGTGCAAGGTAATGATTGTATATATGTTGTTGATAGATTGACAAAATTTAAACACTTCATTGCTATTTCAATAGTGTTTACAACTGTACAAGTGGTAGATTTGTTTTTTAGGGAAGTGTTCAGGTTGCATAGTATGCCTAAGAACATTGTAAGTGATAGGGATAACAAGTTCTTGAGATTGCTTTGGTAGGAATTATTCAGATTGAGTGGGACTGGCCTCACTCCTAGCACGAGTTATCACACACAAAATGATGGGCAAACTAAAATTGTCAACAAGTGTGTGGAAGGGTATCTTAGGATTTATGTTTTAGGGAAACATAAGGCATGGATGAGATGTCTACATTTGGGTGAGTACTGTTATATTTCTACTTACCACATGTCTATCAAAATGTCACCATTTATGGCATTGTATGGGTATGAAGCTCCTAGCTTCATTGATTTACTGTTTGGTGATAGTAGAGTACCCAAGGCTAAGGATTTATTGTAGTAGAGCCAAGACATAATGAAATCCTTGAAAGATAACCTCCAACATGCTCAGAATAAGTAGAAGTTGTATGCATATCAGAATTGTATAGAGTGTGCATTTGAGGTGGGTGACATGGTTTATCTGAGATTGTAGCCCTATAGATAATCCACTCTCAAGAAGAGTGGATCAGAGAAGTTAAAGCCACATTTTTATGGCCCATTCAAGATCTCCAAAAGGAATGGAGAAGTAGCATATGAATTGGAGCTACCTAAGAGTAGCAAGGTGCACAATGTCTTCCACGTGTCTCACCTAAAAAAGGTGCTTGGACATAATGTTGTTCCCTCTTTTGAGTTATGTCCTTTGGATGAGGAAAGGAAACTTGTGTTGGTTCTAGAGGCAGTTATTGATTACAGGGAGTGTGCTTTAAGGAAGAGGATCATCAGAGAATATTTGGTGAAGTGGAAGAATTTACTGGTGGAGGATGCTACTTGGGAGAGTCAATAGGTATTATAACATCCATATTTGCAATTGCTTGGGGAGAAGCAATTCTGGGGAGGGAGGACTATAATGTCCCCTTCTCAAGCCTAGTCAGTTTGGTGACTATTAGTGGTGCAATACAAAATTCAATGGTTTTATCAAACTACTAAATTCAATAGAAAAACTCAAACATCAACACAAAACAATATGCACAATTACAACAACTTGATTTATTTATTTCAACAACAACAAAATGGTTACAGGAGTACAAATTATTCATACAATTACACTTCTCAACTGATACACCAGTCTCCTCTACAGAACTCTTTTGTGACACTTCTTCTTCTTCTCTAGGAAGTCGAACCCCAACAGGAACCAAAAGAAAGTATTTATACTATCCACAAAAAGGAGTTGAATCATCATCAATCAATTAAGGAACTGAATAGTCATTGTATCTCTAATGACCATAATAGATAATCAAGGATCCTACCAAATGGATAGATTCCCTATTTAAATATTTAATACAATTTTGATTATATGTGTAATTGGAATTTGACACCAGAACCTTCACTTCACTGAATGCCAAGGCCCATGTATTATTCTATTGGTAACAACTTCCTTATCGATGAAAGTAATCTTTTAAGAACTTTAACTATCCTTTGTTGTCCATTCAAACTCAAGAGGGCTTGGTGTATACATCCCATTGGCAAATCTTCAATATCACTAACTCCTCCAAGGCTCAACTTATACACTCATCAGCAATGTTCAAACATCATGAACTTATCTTTTGTCTTCTTCTCCCAAACTTTCATTGCCAAAGTAAGCGATTGACAAACTTAGGAAAAAAAGAACTTTCCTATCGGCAAATCTTTGACTTCATGAACTTACAAAAGCTTAATTCATACACTTATCAATGAATTGGCAACTTCCAAAACTACCAAACTTGCTAATACTTAACACTTTCCTTCAATCGGTGATTTCCATCTCTTTTGAACTTGGTGATAATAGGAAAATTTTAGAGTTATAAAATGTGCTCCATCGGCGACCAGTACCATCGGTGAACTACCCAATCACCTAACTTTACAATCAGAGAACTTTTCAACTTGTGAACTTTCTTATTTACTTCAAGTCTTCATAAAAAAAAAGTTCTAAAATCTTCATCTTTGCCGACAACAAACAAGAATTCGTTCAAAACTCATGGAAATACAATCGGCAAAAGTTCCCATCAGCTAATTGACGAGTTAGCAAACTTGATCGTTGATGAACCAAATCGACTAACTTTAATCAATTCAAACTTAATTTTAAGGATTGGTCAGTGAAATCACCCATCAACAAACTAAGCCATTGGTAAACTATTGGATTGACAGATTGAACAGTTCGTGAACTAGAAAAGTGGCTGACCAAAGGCTCTAAACTTAGCCAAAATTGATTTCTACTTAGCTAAAATGAATAGAACTTCCTCTTGAAACATGAAAGCAACCTTTGCAAAGAAACCAAAGATGAAAACCAAAGTTAGAAAACAAAATGTATTTTTGGTGACATAGGATTGCTAGTGAACCCAGATGCTCCTGCATCAGACACACCAGGTAAGTGAAATATGCTATGAGGTTGCAACTTAGGAACATTTTGGCAAGTCTAGAATATAAATCCCATACTTAGCCAACTTAGAAGCATGCATCTAAGAGGCTTCATCTATTGGTTTACCCTTCCACTGGACACAATATTCTATGTATTCTTTCCCCCTTGTTCATTTGGCCACATGAGAAACAATCACATGATCAACCTGTTGAAACTGCTTTTCAGGCAACTGATCTATCTATTCATGTTTATCCTGCAAATCTAAATTAAAACTCCCTTGTGTACTTGACTCTCCCTCATAGTATGTATACAAATATGCCACATTAAAATGGGTGAAATAGCTATACTTGCTGGAAGTTCTATTTCTTAAGCATTGGATGAAAAATTATGCAAGACCCTACAAAGCCCAATATTTTCTATATGTTCCCTACATGAACCTCTCCTTTTGCAAATGTGCCAAGACTAAATCCCCAACCTGAAACGCTTGCTCTCTCCAATACATATTGGTATGATCCTTGTATTTGGTGGCACTCTTCTCCAAAGTTTCTTTCACCTGTTTATGAAAATAATGAATATATTTTGCAAAATCTTCAGCTACAACACTCTTTCGAGTCAAATTAGCACTATCCCACAATTCATCTGCCCTTCTTAGATTATAGAAATACACAATGTGAAAGAGACTTTTTAACACACTCCTATTGACTGAATTATTATATGCAAACTCTTCTTGAGCCAAAACTAACTCCCACTGGTTGCCCTTATTTCCTACCAAACACCTCAACAAATTCTCCAAACTTTTGTTTACAATTTTAGTTTGACATCAGTCTACGGATGGTATGTTGAACTGAAACCCAACCATGTTGCCAATTTTCTCCACAAAGTAAACCAAATATGGCCAACAAACTTCACATCATGATCATAAACTATACTCCTAGGAAAACCATGCAACCTAACTACTTTGAAAAATAAGGAAGCAATATGAGAAGCATCATTACATTTTTGACAAGGAATAAAATGAGCCATTTTTGAAAACCTATCAACTACAACAAAAGTATAATCATTACCTCTTTGTGTGTGAGGTAATCCCAAAACAAAATCCATACTAATATGCCCCCATGGTCTCTTGGGTATAGACAATGGTTGGTACAACCTAGTGTTCTGCCACACTCCTTTGGCATGTTGGCAAGCTCTACATCCTTGCACTAATTTATTTACATCAGCAAACATACCTAGCCAAAAATAACTCTCATTCAACTAAGCCAACATCTTGTCAACACCAAAATGCCCACTCAAACCACCACTATATTTTTCTCTCAACAAATTTTCCCTCAATGATCCTTGAGGTATGCACAACCTTTTTCCTTTAAACAACAAACCTTCCTGCACAAAATACTCTAGCCATGGAATTCTATCTTGCTCTACTGGATTCATGAATGTTGTCCATGCTTCATTGAAACTTGGGTTTTCTTTATATGACTCTCTCATGGAATCAAAACCAACCACTTTCACTTTTAATTCACTAACCAACAAACACCTTCTACTTAATGTATCAACTACTCAATTTGATTTCCCACTCCTATGCTTTAAAACAAATGAATAAATTTACAAAAATTCATCCCACTTCATGTGATTTTAATTTAACTTACTTTGACTATTAGTAAACTGCAAAGCATGATGATTTGTATATAACACAAATTCCTTTAGTAGCAAATAGCACCTCCACTTCTTGAGTTCCTATACAATGGCATAAATTTCCTGGTCATATACGAAATACTTTCTCTTGGATTCATTCAACTTTTCACTAAAGTATGCAATTGGTTTCCCCTCTTGAATAAGGACACCTCCAATCATTGTCCCACTAGAATAACAATCTACTTGAAAAACTTTCCCAAAATTAGGGAGTGCCAACTTTGGTTGTTTAGTCACCTTCCTCTTCAAAATTTTGAAACTTGTCTCAGTTGTTGCTATTCACACAAACTCCTTCCTATTACCTTTCATGGTTTATGTAATAGGTGCACATATTCCACTAAAATTATGAACTTCCGATAGAAGCTCTCTAAGCCATGGTAACTCCTAGATTTAAACATGTTGTGGGGTGAAGGCCACTCTACAATTGCCTTGACCTTTTCTGGATCCATCTTCAAACCATTATTAGAAACCACAAACCCCAAATACACAAGTTCCTCCTTCATAAAGCTACATTAATTCAAATTAACCAGCAACTTTTCTTCCTTTAATCTCTACAAAACTGCTCTGATGTGCAGCAAATTGTCTTCCTTGGTTTTACTAAAAAACAAAATATCATCAAGATATACAATGACAAAATTACTGAGAAATAGTTTCAACACCTCATTCATCAATCTCATGAATGTACTGGGAGCATTTGTCCATTTGAATGACATCACCAACCATTTGTACAAGCCATCCTTGGTTTTAAATGCAATTTTCCACTCATCACATTCTCTTACTCGAATATGATGGTATCCGCTCTTCAAATCAATTTTGTGAAGTATTTGGCTCTAGTCAAATGTCCATTTGTGGTAATGGAAATCTGTATTTTATTGTGAATTTATTTATGGCTCATGAGTCCATACATATTCGCCATTCTCCATATTTCTTTGGAGTCAACACTACTGGTACAATGCATGGACTCAAACTTTTCCTTATCAATCCCTTGTCTAACAAATCTTGTACTTTCCTATTGATTTATGCATTCTCCATTGGTGTCATTCAATATAGTGCTTTATTTGGTAAAATCACACCAAGAATCAAATCCATACAGTGGTTGATATCCCTTACTAGTGGCAATCCATTAGGAAACTCTTTCATCATTATTTTTGAATACTCATCCAAAATTTCCTAAATTTCTTTAGGTAGTTTCTCTTCTTTCCCTATTGTCATGGCTACAGTAGGCTTAGGAATGAAGGAAAAACATGCCCTCTCTTTCTTCATCTCTTTCAAAAATTTCTTACCTAAAATCAAACAAATTTTTGGACTGCTCTCTACCTCCTCATCCCTATCTTTCAGTGGATTTAAGGTGTACTTTTTCCCTTCATAATATTGTATGTATTTTTTCTCCCACCATGCACATCCTAGCTATCAAATTGCCAAGGCCTACCCAACAAGATATGGCATGCATCCATTGGCATGATATCACATAAATTTTTTTCCTTATAATTATCAATCTAAAAACTTACTCGTCATTGTTCTTTCACCAGCAATTAATGTTCTTTCTACAACCATGAAAATTTATAGGGACTGAGATGTCTCAATCTCTTCAACTTTAGTTTATTCACTATCCCTTCAGACACAATACTGTTCATGCTGCCACCATCCATGATCACTTTGCAGGATTTACCACCTACCTTGAATCTAGTTTAGAATAAATTGCTTTGTTGCATTGGGTCATATTTTTATTTCTCAAGATTTAACAAAATCATTTTCAACATCAAAGACTCCCCACCTTTCAGGTCTTCTCCATAGGTGATGAAACCACACTTTCACTTTCAAAGTGTGTCATGTTAATTCTTGTCTCCTTTCCTTTTCCAATAGTCTGCTAGATCTAAGGGCACTCAAACAACCTATGTCCAATCTCTCCACAATGAAAACAAGTGCCACTAAATCCCCTTCCTTTTCCCCTTCCAAATGATCCTCTACCTCTAGTAGAATAATCACCTCTTCCACGGGATGAATCTCCTCTACCTTTATTCTCTTGGGTGTTAGCTTGTGAAGAGATTCTCTCTCCTAGTTTGTTCTGGTATCCTCTTCCAGTGCTTGAATGTCCTCTCCCATGTGAGAACTTCCCCGTACCTTTGGAATTATTTTGTTTCCTTTCTATTTTATCTTTAGCCTTCAAGGCATATTGATATGCTTCATCCACATTATTGATTTTCAACATACTCATCTCGTCTTGGATAGAATAGTACAATCCATTCAAATATCTAAAAAGTTTCTCAACATCATCATTCACATGATCTTCTTGTTGGCAAGAGACACTATATGGACTCATGAATGTTGTCATTGATGGCAACAAAGGTTAATCCACACATCCGCAGGACATGATGAGTCTCTACCGGAAGGCAGATTGTAGAGTGTTGTGATCCGGTAAGCAAGAACAAAGCATGTGGCAAGGTCCGACAGTTAGGTCCGGATCTCTCAGAGGAAGTATCTCGGTGAAGTGTGGATTTGGGGAAGTCAAGAGGAGTACCTTGACTGATAGATTTCAAGGATTTAGCCTCTGGTGATAGATGAAGAAAAAGATATGAATACTTGAGTGTCGGGTTCCTGATTGGCAGTGTGGATAGAGGAAGAACTGACTGGCAGAACATTAGACATTATTCTAGATCTGTTCTGATCATGGTAAAGGTTCTTAAGGCATAAGTTATGATTGACTGACATGATTGATGACTTCTACAAGTATATCCTTGATTCGCATTACTTGGTAAGCAAGGATTTAGTCGACAGATCAGAGTTTGTGGAAAATATTGACTATTCCAGATGCCGACTAGAAAGGTGATGAAATCACTTTTGTGGATATATATACAAGATGGATTTAGTTGTGAGAGGTGTCATGGTTTTTAGATGTGCGAAGAAAAGCAGTGGAGTAGAGTGAAAGCAGTAAGAAAGGTCTAGTATGTGAAAGGAGAGCAACACAAAAGAAGAGGAAAGATGCAGTGCAACAGATCAGTGTATTGAGTCTAACCAGAACTGAACTCTAGATATGTAGATGCTCCTTATCAGTTCAAGTATTGTATTACACTCTTTATAAATTGTAGACAGTGAGTCTCTTGTAGGAAGTGGGCCTCTTGTGAGCAGTGTGCTCGGGTAGTAAGCCCTAATTGGCAAGTGTCATTTTATATTTCTATTCTTCTAACAGAGAATACATTCTTGGGTTAATCACCCTGTGGTTTTCTCCCTTAACAGGGTTTCCACATCAAAAATATTGTGTCATGTGTATTTCCATTTCATGGTTATGTTTGCTTATTTGAATTAATGCTGCATTGATTAATAAGAAAGTTTAGAAAGCAGAAATAATTAGGATAATTGATTCACCCCCCCTCTCAGTTATCAACAATTGGTATCAGAGCCAAGTTCCTCCCAACAGAGCCTAACATCTTGAGGAAGATCTGGGAATTCAAATGGATGTGTATGGTATGAGGGAGCAACTTAAGTCTACCCTAGATGATCTTGAGCAGTCAAATTCTGAAGTCAATGAATTGAAGGAAAGACTCAAACAGGCTGATGATTTCATAAATGAACTAAAAGGGAAACTGAGTCTCTATGAAAAAGAGAAAAGAGCACCTTTAGCAACTGGTAAGTCAAGATGAAGCCAATAATACAAATGGAGATCTGAAGGAGAAAACCAAGTTGTGTGAAAAGTTATCAAAAGAGATCATTATGGTAAGACATGAGATGGAATCAGGAGTTATGAAGTTTACCCAAGAAATTGAAGAGAAAAGAAAAACTGAAGATGATCTAAGACAATCTCTCAAGGAGAAATCAGAAGACTACCACAAGATGGATAGAATAATCAGACACCTTGAATCTGATCTTGAAGATGCTAAAGATAATGAAGAAAAACTTGAGGATCAAATTGTCTCTCTTAAAAGGGATCTTCAAACAGCAAATGAATATAAAGAAAAATTCAAGATAAGTTCTGCTCAACTTGAAGTTCTTCTCGAAAGCCAAAAGAGGGTAGATGACAAGTGTGGTCTGGGGTATGAAAAAGGTGAAAGCTCTGGATCCGGTTAGAAGAATTTTAGATCAGAAAATCCAAGGAACAGGCCTAGAAGACCTCCGGTAAGGCAGCCTAATGCTCAAAGATATACATCCTTCAATGGATACTGCCACAACTGCAATAACTTTGGTCATAAAGCTAATCAGTGTAGAAAGAGAATGAATCAGACTAATTCATCCTTCTCCGGACAATGTTTCAACTGCAAAAGGTATGGTCACAAATCTCATGAATGCAGAAATATGCAAATAAACAAATCATTCAATGGTAGATGCTTTGCATGCAATAGAATAGGTCATATGGCTAATCAATGCAGATCAAGAGGATATCAATCAAATATGCAAAGAAATGTTGTTTGCCAAATTTGCAATAGATCCAGTCATATTGCAAAATTCTGTAGAAGCAAGAATCAGGACAAAAGAGGTTCGGTACATCATAATCAAAATCAAGATAAGGGAAAACAAAAAGTGAATGCGGATGAAGTTCAAAGTGAGATGAACAAGATTTGGGTGAAGAAAAGTACAGAGAATGTAGGGAATGGATCCCACCAGACTCTGGTGCTGATACTCCTTCCAAAAATTAAAAAGTGAGCTCTGGCTTAGGGGGAGACACAAAGAAAACCTTGTTCCCCCAGCTAGTTAATTGGTGCCGGAACTGGCACAAGAAGAGTTGCAGATTAAAGGGTTCATAAGAGAAACATCCAAATAATCTATGGTTAAGATTTGGAAGATCCGCAAGATGTTTAAGATCAAGATTGATTCGGTTCTTCAAGTCATCCGAATAAGGCAAACCGGAATGACTTAGGTCAAGCATTTATTGCAACTTGACATTAGGGTTTGCGGAGCAATATAAGGGTTTTCTCATTAAGCATTTGTTCATTCTGCATTCAAGAAGAAATGAAAAGAGAAGCTCTGCAACAAAATTCCTCAAGCTCATCAAAGATCATTTGCAGAAGTCAATTCATCCAGAAATCGATCCGGTGAACTCCGTGAAACCAAAAGACGCAAAAGGTATTTTCCATTCTTAAAATATCTCTTTGAAAATCTTTTTAAAATATGTCTACTCCAAATATTGTGAAGTTCACTAATAGGCCTCACCCCAAATTCAAGAAACATCCCTACAAATCCTTGGAAGTAGATCCCCTAGGAGCTTTTTCCAGTGTTCCGCATGGTGTCTTGCATACAGAAGATATTAGGGTTTACATTCACACAAACATTGAAGAATTTGGAGAGTCCAAATTGAGGGATATCTACCACAAACAGTTAATAGATGATTCATTTGAGCTCAAACCCCAATACAAGGCCCTCCAGGAGAAGCACTTTGTACAATGTATACATTTCCCCTGCTTTGCTGAGGACGAATGGGTCCGGTATGTCTTGAGTAGAATACATGACAAATTCATGTGGTTGAATGGACCATTCAAGATCACAAAAGATGCCATTAGGGTAGTTACTGGTTTCCACTCATCTGGTGGTATACCTATTCTCAAATCGATCAAGAATCTAACTGTAATTGAGGCTACCGGATCTAGGTTTGATAAAAGAGCAATGACAGTAGATGACATCACTGATCTGGATGTCAAGTTTGCATCCATGATCATCGGCTACAAGATATATCATTCTAGCAGGGAGAATTCAGTACTTGGAACTGCTATCTACACTGCCTATGAAATGTTGAGAAAAAATATAGACTATGACCTATGTGAGCTCCTTCTAAACCAAATCTTGGAGAACCTATAGAAGATAAAGAAGGACAAGAAGAATTCCTTCAAATTTGGTGGTCTAATACTCTGTCTATTCTTCTACTTTATGAATGAGCTACCCAGATCTAGTGGATGGGTATGGCAGAATGATAGACCGGTTGCCATACAAATCAGGGATTATTTGCATGGACTTGGTGATGACAAAGCACAAAACACAGCTCTCTGGGGTTTCTTTAAAAACTTTCAGAACATGATGCAAGCTAGAGAGAGAATTCCCCAATCTCTAGTTGAGAAATACAAAGACACACCAAGAACAGTGTGGATCATGCCAATGGGATATGAAGTTGATGAGAACATTGTGGAGCTGCATGTTCTACACATGCTCAGTCAGCCAAAGGATCCTAAGGTAGAAAGGTTTGGAACCTTTAAAGAACTAAGTGTGAAAATCCATGTAGAGCTAAGGCAGCCAGAGATCAAGAGGAAGGTGAGAAAAGCAGTTGAAGAAGTTGCCAAAAGCTTTGGCATCTCAAAAGAGGCACTTGATGCCAACAGGGAAAAGAGGCAAAGGGCTAAGAAAGAGAAGAAAGAGGCAGAAAAGGAAAGTAAGGAAAGTGCTCTGGTAGAACCTTCCACCTAGACCAGATCATCAAAGAAATCTACACCTACCACTGCTAAAATCTAAAAGGTGTCACAACCGGAAGCAAAATCATCTGGTAAAGCAGAGAAGAGAACAAAGAAAAAGGTAACGAGGTCCTATGCAAGCCAAAAGGATGAAGAAGAAACTGAATCAGATGAGGAGATAAAGAAAATGAAGAAGCAGAAGGAAGGATCTGGTAAATCCTCTACCGGTCAAGGTGAAGAAGAAAAGGCAGAGGAATTTGTTGAAAAGCCCACTCTGTCTTTAGATGATGTCATCAAATCAATCATTGTGGATGGAAATCTCCAACCAATGGCTGAATTCTATCATGATTATAATGAAGCTGACTAGAAGATCTTGCAGGAAGCTGCAGTTAAGTATCTAAATATATATAATAAGGCTTTTATTGAAATCATATCTCTTATTCCTAAAGGTCTAGAAAAAGAGTTAGAAATAAGAAAGAATAATGCCATGGCAAAAGACCTTGAGATCCGAGAGCAGATAGCTATTCAGCTATATCCTTCAATCACCTCAAAGCAGATCAGTATGATCTTCAAAGATTGTAAGGATGAATTCTAGAGCAAAGCTAGAACGAATCAGCTCATGCTTGGTGAGACTGACAAGGTAGCCAAGGAAACAGAAGAGATCCTTCGGAATGTCTTTAAAAGATTCAATCTTCCTGTCATAGAGGACTTGGGTGTTGATCCCTCGCCCACAAGTGTTGGAGAGGAATCGACTAAGAAAATGGTAGAAGAAGTCATGGACACCGGTACAGAAAAGGATAAGGACTTGGAATCCTCTACTCCGGAAGAGGTGGCCTGTGAACAAACAAACATCACTCCTCCGGATCTAAAGGAGAAGAAAGAATAGAGGATAAAGAAAAAGGAGTGAAGGAAAAAGAAGATGACAGTACCAAGGTTGCAGAAGGAGAGAAGACTCCAACAGAGAAGACCACAACTGCTAGTGGTAAGAATGTAGAAGGAGAGAAAGCTCCAAGAGACAGCTCTAAGAATGCAAAAGTAAAAAAAAAAATCTATCTCCAGCAAGAGACACTGCAAAAACTGTCCAAGAATTCTTGAACAAAGAGACAATGGAGATTGATGAACCGAAACTTCTACAAGGACCATACAATTTTGATTCTCTTTCTCCAGTACAAACAATGAAGGTAGCTTCATTTGCTAATGCAAAGGCTAAAGAAAAACTCCTAAAGTCTCACATGGAAGACTGTGAGTTAATAGAAGTTGCATCCGGAGTATTAGAAAAGATCATGCCATCTTTTCAAAAGGATCCCTCAGCCTCCTCATTCAGAAATCTCAAATCTCTAGTCAATAGTGTTAACACACATTTTGATTCTCTAGAGAAATCAGCAGAAGAAAAAGGTCTGGAAAGAGTTTTTGGATAAAAGATTCTCTGAAGTACTAAGTCTAATATCAAATGATAGAAGAAATATGAATATTGGGATAAAGAGCTTAGAAAATGCTCTTAAAAATGGTGGAGAAATGTACAAATTTTGTTTATCATGGTCCAAAGTAACATTGGACATCGAGAAGAAAGTAAAAGAACAGGGGGACAAACTGACAAATCTATCAAAGAATTTTGATCCTCTCTCATCTTCCATAATAAATCAAGAATGTTAGACTATTGCAGTCTTGAATGAAATCAAGAAGCTTGAGAAGGAAAAGAAAAGCAGGATAAACAGGTTAGGAGAACTCAGAGGGATAATTATCCCTAAGTTAGAGGCCATGCATGAGGCCGTAAAAGAAGCTCAGATCACAGCCTGGACCAGTGATCTGACAGATCTAAAAAGGGTAGATGCGTTTGCATTCCTGTTGAGCGGTCATATATCAATTTTGGATAGAATGAAGCAAAGTTGGGCAGCAGAATTCATCCAATTAAAGATAACTTTTGCAGACATTCTTCAATATATGTGAGTATGTTATATGCGGCTAAGTATAGTTAAATTTTTGAAAATTTTGATGTGCAGTTCCCACCCTTTGCCATTGATGTCAAAGGGGGAGTGAGGAGCAGTGAAAAATGAGGAATCCAACTAAGGGGGAGCTCTGAAAAACGTATATAAAAATAGAGCATCAGCCAAGGGGGAGCATAGTGTAAACACTTAGTTATTTTTCACTAAGTGTTGCCATCAATGCCAAAGGGGGAGATTGTTGGCAAGAGACACTATATGGACTCATGAATGTTGTCATTGATGGCAACAAAGGTTAACCCACACATCTGCAGGACATGATGAGTCTCTACCGGAAGGTAGATTGCAGAGTGTTGTGATCCGGTAAGCAAGAACAGAGCATGTGGCGAGGTCCGACAGTCAAGTCTGGATCTCTCAGAGGAAGTATCTTGGTGAAGTGCGGATTTGGGGAAGTCAAGAGGACTACCTTGACTGATAGATTTCAAGGATTTAGCCTCTGGTGATAGATGAAGAAAAAGATATGAATACTTGAGTGTCAGGTTCCTGATTGGCAGTGTGGATAGAGGAAGAACTGACTGGCAGAACATCAGACATTATTCTGGATGTGTTCTGATCATGGTAAAGGTTCTTAAGGCATAAGTTATGATTGGCCAACATGATTGATGACTTCTACAAGTATATCCTTGATCCGCATTACTTGGTAAGCAAGGATTCAGCCGACAGATCAGAGTTTGTGGAAAATATTGACTATTCCGGATGCCGACTAGAAAGGTGATGAAATCACTTTTGCGGATATATATACAAGATGGATTTAGTTGTGAGAGGTGTCATGGTTTTTAGATGTGCAAAGAAAAGCAGTAGAGCAGAGTGAAAGCAGTAAGAAAGGTTCGGTATGTGAAAGGAGAGTAGCACAAAAGAAGAGGAAAGATGAAGTGTAGTAGATCAGTGTACTGAGTCTAACCGAAACTAAACTCCAGCATATGTAGATGCTCCTTATCAAGTCAAGTATTGTATTACACTCTTTATAAATTGTAGACAGTGAGTCTCTTGTAGGCAGTGGGCCTCTTATGAGTAGTGTGCTCGGGCAGTAAGCCCTAATTGGCGAGTGCCATTTTGTATTTCTATTCTTCTAACAGAGAATACATTCTTGGATTAATCACCCCATGGTTTTCTCCCTTAACAGGGTTTCCACGTCAAAAATATTGTGTCATGTGTATTTCCATTTCATGGTTATGTTTGCTTATTTGAATTAATGCTACATTGATTAATAAGAAAGTTCAAAAAGCATAAATAATTAGGATAACTGATTCACCCCCCTCTCAGTTATCAACACTTCTCAGATATTCAGCCTATAGAATTCCTCTATATATTCTTGAACATTCTTCTCCTTTTGCTTCAAATTTCACAATTTCTTAAACAAATTGATTTGGTAATCCGCAGGTAGAAATTTCACCTTCAAGTTTTTCACCATGCATTAGTAGGATTTAATCTTCTATTTGCCTTTCCTTTGTCTCTCTGTCTAAACATGTTCCCACCACAAAGAGGCGTGACCCTTCAAATTCGTGTAAGCAAATTTTACCCTTTTATGGTCTTCAATTGAGTCAAAATCAAAATACTTGTCCATCTCCACAACCCAGTCAATAATTTATTCTGGGTTTAACCTGCCATTATAAATTGGAGGATCCAAATGAGGCTTTCTACTAATTTTGGACATCACCCAAATAATATTTCTTTCTAGTTTGTTATCAACATCATCTTTTACATTGAATTCTAGTGCTTCAACATCATTTTCTTCCTCACTGACATCATCTACTGGTACTCCTCTTCTCTGCACTGCTTCAATTGCATTCAATCTTGTTACAATTCCTCTCATCATCTCCATCATTGCCAAATCACCAACCTGTGGTACTCTTCCTCTACCACATCCTCTTTGTGCCAGTTTTACATTGGATTCTCTACATTTGTAGGTCTACACTCTTTTTCTCTACCCACAACAAATTCCTCAGAATCCTTCTCTATGAAACCTCCACAATTTCCATAGGAAACCTGCTTTGATACCACTTGGTGGAGTACAAAATTCAGGTGTCTTATCAAACTACTAAATTAAGCAGCAAAACTCAAACGTCAACACAAAACAATATCCACAATTATAACAACTTGATTTATTTATTAGGTAGCAACAAAATGGTTATAGGAGTACAAATTCTTCATACAATTACACTTCTCAATCGATACACCAGTCTCCTCTACATAACTCTTCTATGACACCTCTTCTTCTCTAGGAAGTCAAACCCCAACAAGAGCCAAATGAAAGTGTTTATACTATCTAGGAAAAGAAGTTGAATCGCCATCAATTAGTTAAGGAACTAAATAGTCATTGTATCTCCAACGGCCATAACAGATAATCAAGGATCCTACCAAATAGATAAATTTGCTATTTAAATAATCAATAAAATTTTGATTATATGTCTAATTGAAATTTGACACCGGAACCTTCACTTCATTGAATGCTAGAGCCCATGTATTATTCTATTGGTAACTACTTCCTTATTGGTGAAAGTAATCTTTTAAGAACTTCACCTATCCTTTGTTGTCCATTCGAACTCACAAGGGCTTGGTGTATACATCCCATCGACAAATCTTCAATATCACTAACTCCTCCAAGGCTCAACTTATACACTCATTGGCAATGTTTGAACATCGTGAACTTATCTTTTGTCTTCTTGTCCCAAAGCATCATTGCCAAAGTAAGCAATCGACGAATTTAGGAAATAGAGAACTTTTCTATTGGCAAATCTTTGACTTCACGAACATACAAAAGCTTCATTCATACACTTATCAGCAAATCGACAACTTCCAAAACTCCCAAACTTGCTGGTACTTAACACTTTCCTTCTATCAATGATTTCTATCCTTTTTGAACTTGATGATAAAAGAAAAATTTTAGAGTTATGAAATGTGCTCCATCAGTGACTAGTACCATCGGCGAACCACCCAATCGTCTAACTTTGCAATCAACAAACTTTTCAACTTGTGAACTTTATTGTTTGCTTCAAGTCTTCATCATCAAAACACAAGTTCTAAAATCTTCAACTTCATCGACAACAAATGATACTTCGTTCAAAACTCATGGAAATGCAATCAGAAAAAGTTCCCATTGGCTAACTGAAGAGTTGGCAAACTTGATCGGCGGCGAACCAAATTGGCTAAATTTATTCAATTCAAACTTGCTTTTAAGGCTTAGTCGGTGAAATCGCCCATCGACAAACTAAGCCATCTAGGGATTTTTTAGTGGCGAATCTTCACCAATTGGCAAATAGTTCATATATGGAAATTCAAATTTGATAAATATATTACAACCAGTGAGGGGCTAAATTGCCCGATTTTTACAAAAAAAATCATTTTTTCTTGGTTAAATCACTTGAGAATATTTTTAAACCAATAAATTAAATTGTTTTTTCAAGTAAATTATGCATCATTAGAGCTAATTCACCAATAGTTTATAATATAATTATAAATCTTAATTGGATTAGCCATTAATATTATATTCTTGTCATTACTTTCAGGGTAATATCGCCATTACTAATAGATTATCCTATACTTTAGGGCTAATTTTGCTTTGAATATACCTTTGACTCATTACCATTGGTTATCATTTTAATCAAACAATTGTGGTTTAATTCCGTAACTCTCTTAGCATGTGCCTTTTAAAAGGCACATGTTAAGAGGGCCATGCAATTCAATCACATCTGTCTCGTCAAAAGGATAATCAATGGCGAGAATTTTGTTTTATTTTAGTCTTTTTTTAAAGTAAAATATTTAAAAAATACTTAATCCAATACATTTTGTATAGTGAATTTGTTTCCCCCTTGACCCCCACAAGGGACATTGCCCCTTGACCCCATTGGTGGCTACTGCCCTCGAGTCCCCGCTTCAAAATTTAAGGAAAAAAAAAGAATATATGGGGGATTACATTCACCAAATATGCAATTTTTTAAAGGAAGGATTCACCATTATAATTAATTTCTTTAGTAATTATTTTCTAAGATTTGCCATTGCGTTTATTTTTTTTAGTGAGTTTTCACTAGGATTCGCCACAATTTTATAAATTTTTTAATAATGTGCATAGATTCACTAGGAAAATTAATAGTTTTTCAAAAAAAAAGGAAAGATTTGCCAAGAAAATTATAGCACTTAGCTAGGATTCACTAAGATTTTATAGGTTTTTTTAGGGGAGGCCTCCTTAAAGTTATCCCTGAAGCCATCAACAAACTACTGGATACTAAACAGTTCATGAACTGGAAAAGTGGCTGACCAAAGCCCAAACTTGATTTCTACTTAGCCAAAATGAATAGAACTTCCTCTTGAAACATGAAATCAACCTCTACAAGAAAACAAAGAAGAAAACCAAACTTAGGAAATAAAATGTGTTTTTGGTGACATAGGATTACTAGTGAACCCAAATGCTCCTACATCAGACACGCCGAGTAAGTGAAATGTTCCTTGAGGCTACAACTCAAGAACATTTTGGCAAGTTTGGAACATAAATCCCATACTTAGCCAACTCAGAAGCTTTCATCCAAGAGGCTACATATGTTGTTTTACCCTTCCACCAAACATGATATTCCATGTATTCTTTTTCCCTTGTTCGTTTGGCCACACGAGAATCAATCACATGATCAACCTATTCAAATTGCTTTTTAGATAATTGATCTATCCATTCATGTCTATCCTACATATCTAAATTGAAACTCCCTTGTGTACTTGACTCCCCCTCATAGTATCTATACAAATTTGCCACATTAAAAATGAGTGAAATATCTATACCTATTGGAAGTTCTATTTCGTAAGCATTAGATGAAAACTTACGCAAGACCCTACAAGGCCCAATCTTTTTCCTTTTCTATTTATTATATGTTCCCTGTGGGAATCTATCCTTCTGAAAATTTGCCAAGACCAAATATCCAACCTAAAAATCTTTCTCTCAGATGCATATCGACATGTTCCTTGTATTTGGTGGCACTCTTCTCCAAAGTTTCTTTCACCTGTTTATGCAAATCATGAATATATTCTGCAAAATCTTCAGCTACAACACTCTTTCGAGTCAAATCAACAATCTCCTACAATTCATCTACCCCTCTTGGACTGTAGCCATACAGAATGTGAAAGGGACTTTTTCCCACACTCCTATTGACTAAGTTATTATATGCAAACTCTTCTTGGGAAAAACCCAAGTCCCACTGGTTGGGCTTATTTCCTACCAAATACCTCAACAAATTCCCCAAACTTTTGTTTACAATTTTAGTTTGACCATCAGTCTATGGATGGTACACTGAACTGAAACCTGAATGTGTGTCCAATTTTCTCCACAAAATATGCCAAAAATGGCCAACAAACTTCACATCATGATCAAAAACTATACTCCTAGGAAAACCATGCAGCCTAACTACTTCTTTGAAAAATAAGGAAGCAATGTGAGAAGCATCATGACACTTTTGACATGAAATAAAATGAGCCATATTCAAAAACCTATCAACTACAACAAAAATAGAATCAAAAATAGAATCATTACCTCTTTGTGTGCGAGATAATCCCAAAACAAAATCCATACTGATATGCTCCCATGGTCTCTTCGATATAGACAACTGTTGGTACAACCTAGTGTTCTACCTCACTCCTTTGGCATGTTGGGACACTCTACATCCTTGCATTAATTTCTTTACATTAGCAACCATACCTGGCAAAAAATAACTCTCATTCAACTGAGCCAACCTCTTGTGAACACAAAAATGCCCACTCAAACCACCACTATGTTTTTCTCTCAACAAATTATCCCTTAATGATCCTTGAGGTATGCACATTCTTCTTCCTTTAAACAACAAACCTTCCTACACAAAATACTCTAGCCATGGCATTATGTCTTTCTCTACTAGATTCATGCATGTTGTCTGTGCTTCATTGAAATATGAGTCTATTTTATATAGCTCTCTCATAGAATCAAAACCAACCACTTTCACTTTCAATTCACTCACCAACAGACATCTTCTACTTAATGCATTAGCTACTTGATTTGATTTCCCACTCCTATGCTTTAAAACAAATGAACAACTTTACAAAAATTTAACCCACTTCATGTGATTTTGATTCAACTTACTTTGACTATTAATAAACTAGAAAGCGTGATGATTTGTATACAACACAAATTCCTTTGGTAGAAAATAGTGCCTCAACTTCTTGAGTTCTTGTACAATGGCCTAAAATTCCTAGTCATATACAAAATACTTTCTCTTGGATTCATTCAACTTTTCATTGAAGTAAGCAATTGGTTTCCCCTCTTGACTAAGGACACCTCCAATTGTCGTCCCACTAACATCACAATCTACTTGAAAAACTTTCCCAAAATTAGGGAGTGCTAACACTGGTTGTTCAGTCACCTTGCTCTTTGAAATTTTGAAAGTCGTCTCAGCTACTGTTGTCCACACAAATTCCTTCCTATTAAATTTAATGGTTTTTGTAATAGATGCACATATTCCACTAAAATTACGAACAAACTTTCGATAGAAGCTCACTAAGCCATGGAAACTCCTTACTTTAAACATGTTGTGGGGTGAAGGCCAATCTACAATCACCTTGACCTTTCCCAAGCCCATCTTCAAACCATCACCATCACCAAAAACCCCAATTACACAAGTTCCTCCTTCATAAAGCTGCATTTATTCAAAAATAACCAGCAACTTTTCTTCCTTTTATCTTTGTAAAACTGCTCTGACATGCAATAAATTATCTTCGTTGGCTTTACAATGACAAAATTACCAAGAAATGGTTTCAACACCTTGATCATCAATGTCATGAATGTACTGGGAGCATTTGTCAATCTGAATGACATCACCAACCATTTGTACAAGCCATCCTTGGTTTTGAATGCAGTTTTTGACTCATCACCTTCTCTTATTTGAATCTGATGGTATCCACTCTTCAGATCATTTTTTGTGAAGTATCTAGCTCCACTCAAACAATCCATCATATCATCCATCTATGGTAATAGAAATATATATTTTATTGTGATTTTATTTATGGCTCGTGAGTCCATATACATTCACCATTCTCCATCTTTCTTCAACATCAACACTGTTGGTACAACGCATGGACTCAAACTTTCCCTTATCAATCCCTTGTCTAACAATTCCTGTACTTGCATGTTGATTTTTAAATTCTCCATTGGTGTCATTTGGTGCAGTGCTTTATTTGGTAAACTCACACCAGGAATCAAATCCATACAATGGTTGATATCCCTTACTGGTGGTAATCCATCAGGAAACTCTTTCATCATTATTTATAAATACTCATCCAGGATTTCTTGAATGTCTTCATGTTGTTTCTCTTCTTTCCCTATTGTCATGGCTACGGTAGGCTTAGAAATGAAGGCAAAACATGTCCTCTCTTTCTTCATCTCTTTAAAAAATTTCTTACCTGAAATCAAACAAATTTTGGACCTCTCTCTACCTCCTCATCCCTATCTTTCAATAGATTTAAGGTGTACTTTTTTCCCGCCCTTCATAACTTTGTATGTATTTGTTGAGTTCATAATGTAGTACTAAGCGGGGGGGGTGAATCAATATTCTTTAACTCTTTTGCACTTTAGATGCTTTCAAACAAATGAAACAATTGAACCATGAAAATAATGAGAACATACACACACAACATAGGATATACATGGAAACCCAAGATGGGAAAAACCACGGTGAGTCGACTGCTTGGATCTATTGTCCAAATCTAGCCTCACAAAGTAAAATGAAGTTTACAATAATCTTTATGGGCACCAACACAAAGGAGACACTAATCACCTTATTTATGAGAACCAACTCAAAGGAAGCACCAACCCCCTATTATATTGCTTTATGGGCACCAACTCAATGGAGACATCAATCCTCTAATGTGCTCCAACACATACAACATATATCAAATGAGGCATCAACCTCTACACTATGTAATTACTATCTCAGTCTTCTATAGATGGATAGGTTAGACTGATTCTGATGGTTCTTACTAATTTCATACACTTACTCAACCTCTGCAGTTTGATGGTAAGCTTGTCATGCTGCTTTCATCACCTCAACTACATCAAACTTGTTCTCCAACTCTTCTAGAGGTTGCACACCATCCTACAGAATCTCCCTCTGCTCATTTCTCTCAAAAGAAACCCTAACTCATGTAGCATAGAAATAAAATTGATATCAGATAATGTTTGCCTTTTGATTTTTTTTCCTGCTCGCACACATACTTGCATTACATGTAAATTGTGAATTATATTTATACAAGGCTTGTCCTCAATGTTTAGCAAGGTTGGCCTAAAAACCTTTAATTTAAACAAACCTATATCTTATAGTTGACCAAAACTCAAATTTCATGCATGAACTTAGTTGGATCAAACTATAGTTCCATGAATGATCTAATTTGTTTACACTTAATTGTCCTCTATTGAGAATATAAACTGCATTGTGTACTGCCTCCTTCCAAAATCTATTAGGAAGTTTTGCATCATTAAGCATAGTTATTTCCATCTCCTGCACTGTCCTATTCTTCCTCTTAACTTCATTTTTTTGAGGAGTTCTTTCTGTAGAGAAGTGTCTCCTTATCCCATATTCTTCACAATATTCTTCAAATTTATTTGATGTGAAATCACCACTTCTGTCTGATATTAAGTAGTTGATTCTAACATTCATCTCATTCTCAACCATAGACTTGAAAATCTTAAATCTATTAAAATCTTCTGATTTATATTTCAAAAACGTAACCCATGTCATTCTAGAGTAACCATCAATGAGTAACATGAAGTACCTTTCACCTTGGAGACTCCTTGTTCTAGTAGGTCCACATAAGTCCGTATGAATAAGCTCCAACATCTTAGTAGAATAGTAATCCTTGGTCTTGAACCTGGTCCTTGTTTGCTTCCCAATTTGACATTCTTTACAAAAAGTGCTTGTAGGCTTGGCAATGTTTGTCATGTCTCTAACTACATGTTTAGAGTTGATCTTCACAAGACTGTCAAAGTTGATGTGCCTCATTCTCTTATGCCATAATCAACTTTCATTTATCTATCCTAGAAGGAAGTTCCTTCCCTTGACTTCATTGAGGTTGTATAAGTTATTCTCTGTCTTGCATGATTCTATGATGCAGGAGCATCCAGTGGTGTAAGGGCAATCTTACATCACCCAAAATGAAGTTAATTCAAAATCATTGTAGTTGTTTTCATTTCTTTCCATAATTAGTGTTTCTAGTTCCATAATATCCAGAATAATGATGTAGGACTTTCAGTTTTTCTAAAACTGCTAAAAATAGCAACTTGCCTATTTTGGAAAGTGTACCTGCCATTTTAGGAAAGTTTGCATTTGGGCACGGATTGAAGCAAAAACTTACAGAAAGTTACATAACAGAAATATAAGACCTTTGGCAAAGGAATCAGGCAAAGATCATTTGTGATCTGAAAGATATTAAAGTTTTTGTTTTTCGAAAAGCCCCTAAAAATTTTTGAAATGAGATATGAGGCACTAAAACATCCCATAACATCCCAAAAAGTTGATAGAAATCTATTTACAAATTTCTAGTGTGATAGTTCACATTGCAAGCTTTCTGGCACTTAAAACGGTTTGTCAATCAGACACCCGAATCAAAAGTTATGCTTCCCGAAAGTTGACCTACTTTTGGAGGGAGTTACAAATTTCAAAATTTAGCTAGAAGTCGCCAAAAAGTGCTATTTATGACTATTTTGGGAACCCTGGGCAGTAGTAGAGTTAAGGGGGCAAGTGTGGAGTCAAGAATAGGTAGGAAAACAAAAACCCTAGCTGATTTAGGGTTACAGAAGGCAGAAGATTCCAGAGGCTAGTGAGGTGTAGCTATAGTGTGTTGCAGCCTGTGGAGGATTGATTCCTCGGATTGTAATTGTGCTTTTGTAATGTAATGAGTTGCCCAAATCAATAAAGAAATATTCTATTTTTTGTATTCCATTTTTGTTGTGGTGTGTTTTATGATTTACCCCCTTCATCAAGTGGTATCAGAGCAAGGGTTCCTGAGTGTGTAGATAGACCGCCGACCGTGAGGCAGTTTGCACCAGGACCTAAGGTTGTGGGTTTGCTACGGAGATCAAGATGCCTCCACGAAGAAATCATATTGGGAGGAATGCTTTGACAGAAGAGGGTTTTAGATCCCTACAAAGGTAAATCAATGCATTGCAAGAGGAGCTACGAAGAGGGTTTGATCCGAGAACAAGAGAAGAAAGTGAAGATGAAGCTAAGGAAGAGCTATCTGAGGAAGAACAAGAAGCTACAAGAGATCCTGCAGAAGTTAGGTTGTTGAGGACCATTTTGAAGATCGAAAAGAGGCCCAGGATCAAAGTTTCTATATATTCTAGAGATTTGAATCCGGAACAGCTTATTGATTGGATCAATGACATGGAGGAATATTTTGAGTATGAAGATGTGGAAGACCCAAATTGGGTCAAGTTTGCAAAAACAAAGTTGAAAGGCCATGCCAGTATTTGGTGGAAGGAGGTCCAATTAGAGAGGAATAGAAGAGGAAAAGGAAAGATCACCATATGGGATCAGATGGTGGAGAAACTGAAGAAGTAGTTCATTCTTGTGGACTATGAGATGGAGTTGCTGAAGAAGCTACAAGGATTGAAGCAAGGTAACAAGTCTATCAAGGAGTATACAGAAGAATTTTATAAGATTACCATCAGGACAAGCCATGTAGAGCCTAATAAGGAGAAGGTGGCCCATTACATTAATGGGTTAAGGCCAAGTATTCAAGAGGAGCTAAGCCTGGTCAGAATAACCACCATAGAAGATGCATACCAGTTTTCCCTGAAGGTGGAAGAGAAGCTGAATAAAAGATTTGACAACAAGCAAAGGGGAAGAGGTCAAGGTGAAAGGACTAGTGGAAGACCCTATGGGGGCTGAAATGAAGATTTAAAGAAAAGTGAAGAAGTCGGCACCAGTCAAAATCAGAGAGGAGATAATACCTATCCCCCTTGTGACCAAAACAATGGTGAGCAAAGAGGAAGAGGAAGAGGCAGACCTGGGCAAGGACCTGGAAGAGGAGGTTTCAGAGGAACCTATTTTCAATGTGGAGAAGAAGGGCATCAAGCATATGAGTGTCCGCAACATCAAGGAAGGATGAATAGAAGACTTGAAGGTAATGCATGAGTTGCACATGTAGATGAAGATGTGTAGTCTGAGCATTCTGAAGATGTTGAAAGGGGAGAAACCCTAGTGGTTGGAAGAACCTTGTTGAATGAGGAGAAAGAACCAAATTAGAGGAAGAGTTTATTCTGCGCAAGGTGCAAATGTGAAGGTAAGTGTTGTGATATTATTATTGATAGTGGAAGCACTGACAATCTTGTTTCAGAGGAGATGGTTGACAAGTTGAAGTTGACAAGAAGAAAGCATCTGCACCCATATTGGATTGCATGGTTGTAGAAGGACCATAGAGCTTTGGTCAATGAGTAGTGTTTAGTGAAGTTCAAGATTGGAGACTACCATGATGAGGTGTTGTGTGATATCATACCAATGGATGCATGTCATATGTTGTTGGGGAGGCCGTGGCAGTATGATAGGAGTGTTGTCCATGATGGTCATGCAAACACATACTCCCTAACAAAGGATGGAGTTTGTCATAAGTTGAAGCCCTTGAAGGAGGTAGAAGAAAAGGTATGTAGTACTACTAGAATTTGCTTGGTAGATGGTAGAAAAGTTTTGGAGGGTATGAAGCATGAGCGTCATTGCTTTGCATTAATCCCTAAGATTAATCAGGAGAAATGTGAAGATGTACCAGAAGAAGTCTCAGTTATGTTGGAAGAATTTCAGGATATTATCTCTGATAATGTACCAGAAGGTTTACCACCAGTAAGGAAGATAAGTCATCAAATGGATTTGATACCAGGAGCTAGTTTGCATAATAAGGCAGCCCACAGAATGACTCTAGCAGAGAATGAAGAGTTGAACAGATAGGTCCACTAGTTGTTAAGGAAGGGACTGATAAGGGAGAGCCTAAGTCCATGTGCGGTACCTGCAGTACTAGCACCAAAGAAAGATGGAGAGTAGATAATGTGTACATATTCTCAAGCCATCAATAAGATCATGATCAAGTACAGATTTCCATTGCCCAGAATGGATGACATAATGGACTGTTTGAGCGGAGCCAAGTACTTCACGAAGATTGACCTAAAGAGTGAGTATCACCAGATCTGTATCATAGAAGGAGATGAGTGGAAGACAGCCTTCATAACCAAAGAAGGTTTGTATGAGTGATTAGTCATGCCATTTGGGCTAACCAATGCATTGAGCACATTCATGCAGCTCATGAATGAGGTACTGAAAGAATTTTTGGGAAGTTTTGTTATTGTTTTTTTGGATGATATTTTGAATTTCAGTAAGACTTGGGATGAGCATCTGATGCATATCAAAAAAGTTTTAGAGAAGATGAGAGAGGAGAAGTTGCTAATTAATCTGAAGAAATGTAGTTTTGGAAAGAAGGAGTTGGTATACTTGGGATTTGTTGTCTCAGAGGAAGGTCTTAAGATGGACCCAGAAAAAGTAAGGGCTATCATTGAATGGCCTACACCAAGGAGTGCAACGGAGGTAAGATCTTTTCATGGTTTGGCAAGTTTTTACAGGAAGTTTATCAAGAATTTTAGTAGCATTTGTGTACCCCTAACTAAGATAATGAGAGGGGATAATAAAGAGTTTAGATGGACTAAAGGAGCAGATAAAAGCTTTGATACATTGAAGCAGAAAGTCACAGAGCAACCTGTTTTGGCACTTCCAGATTTCAATAAGGTATTTCAGGTAGACTGTGATACTAGTGGTAGTGCTATAGGAGCTGTTTTGAGCCAAGAAGGTAAGCCCATTGCCTATTTTAGTGAGAAGCTTAATGATGCCAAGAAAAAGTATTATGTTTATGATTAGGAGTTTTATGCAATAGTTCAGGCTTTGAAGAAATGGAGACATTATTTATTGCCAAAAGAGTTTGTTTTATATACTGATCATCAGGCTTTGCAGTATCTTAATAATCAAGGAAAGTTGAATCAAAGGCACTTAAAATGGGTTGATTTTTTGCAGAGCTATGGTTTTATTTTGAAGCATAGGAGTGGGAAGTCCAACAGAGTTGCAGATGCCTTGAGCAAAAGGCAAAATTTGTTGACAGAAATGAAGATTGAGGTTGTTGGGTTTGATGAGCTCAAGAGTTTGTATCCAGAAGATCCAGATTTTGTAGAGGCTTAGAAAGCTTGTTTGGAACCTGTTACTTTGGATAGGACAAAATGGTTGGATTTGATAATCCAAGATGGCATGTTGTTTAGAGGAAGCCAGTTGTGCATTCTGAGGAGTTCCATGAGAAAGAATTTGATAAAGGAGAAGCATAGTGGAGGATTGGATGGACACTTTGGTTGAGATAAGACCATTGCTATTGTTGGTGAAAATTATTATTGGCCACAGTTGCAGTAGGATGTGAGGAAATTTGTGTAGATTTGCAGAGTATGTCAGATGGCGAAAGGAGCAAGTCAGAATACAGGTCTATATTAGTCACTACCTGTACCAAAGAAGCCATGGGATGATATTAGTATGGATTTTGTTCTTGGTTTACCAAGGACATAGAGAGGACATGATTCCATTTTTGTGGTGGTGGATAGATTCTCAAAGATGGCACATTTCATTCCTTGTAAGAAGACTAATGATGTTGTTCATATTGTTGAATTATTTTTTAGGGAGGTGGTGAGATTACACGGTCTACCAAAGAGCATAGTTTTAGATCGAGATACCAAGTTTGTTGGTTATTTCTAGAGGACATTGTGGAAGAAGTTGAAGACAGATTTGAAGTTCAGTTCTGCACACCATCCATAGACTGATGGAAAGACCGAAGTGGTGAATATGAGTTTGGGTAACCTGCTACGATGCTTAGTAGGATATAAGCCTAAGGGATGGGATTTGATTTTACCATAGGCAAAATTTGCTTACAACAATTCTATCAATAGGAGTATTGGTAAATCACCATTCCAGATTGTATATGGGAATAGTCCAAGAAATGCTTCAGAGTTAAGAAATCTAGACAAAGGAGAAAAGACAAGTGCCGAGGTTGAAGACTTTGCAAAACACATGAAGAATTTGCATGAAGAGGTGAAAAAGCACATTAATAAGATGAATATTCAGTACAAGGCTAAGGCAAATTAGAAGAGGAGATATAAGGAATTCTAGGTAGGAGATGAAGTCATGGTTCACTTGAGAAAAGAAAGGTTCCCAATTGGAACATACAATAAGCTGAAAATGAAGAAATTTGGACCATGCAAAATTTTGAAGAAACATGATTCAGGAAATGCATATGAGGTAGAGCTACCGAGTGGGATCAATATTTCCCCTATTTTCAACATTATTGATTTATCAGAATATCATGAAGGTGGAACAGAGGATGGACCAACAGAAGCGCAGTGGAGTATTCCAGCATCTACTTCAATGGAGGAGATAGAAGAGATCTTGGATAGCCATGTGGGAAGAAGTACTTAGAACAGACAATATGAAGAATATCTGGTAAAATGGAAAGGAAGGCCTATTGAAGATTCTTCTTGGTTGTCTAAGGTAGAAGTTGACCATTTGGATTTTCCTCACACAAACATCTGAGACGTGACAGGGTCACTTCTCAAATTACCTTGGGTGTCTGATGCAGGAGCATCCAGTGGTGTAAGGGCAATCTTGCATCACCCAAAAAGAAGTTAATTCAAAATCATTGTAGTTGTTTTCATTTCTTTCCACAATTAGTGTTTCTAGTTCCATAATATCTAGAATAATGATGTAGGACTTTCAGTTTTTCCAAAACTGCTAAAAATAGCAACCTACCTATTTTGGAAAGTGTACCTGCCATTTTAGGAAAGTTTGCATTTGGGCATGGATTGAAGAAAAAACTTACAGAAAGTTACATAACAGAAATATAAGACCTTTGGAGAAGGAATTGGGCAAAGATCATTTGTGAGCTGAAAGATATTAAAGTTTTTGTTTTCTGAAAAGCCCCTAGAAATTTACGAAATGAGATATGAGGCACTAAAACATCCCATAACATCCCTAAAAGTTGATGAAAATCTATTCACAAATTTCTGACATGATAGTTCACATTGCGAGCTTTTTGGTTCTTAAAACAGTTCGTTAATCGGATACCCAGATCAAAAGTTATGCTTCCCAGAAGTTGACCTACTTTTGGAGGGAGTTGCAAACTTCAAAATTTAGCCAGAAGCTGCCAAAAAGTGCTATTTATGACTATTTTGGGAACCTTGGGAAGTAGTAGAGTTAAGGGGGCAAGTGTGGAGTCAAGAATAGGTAGGAAAATAGAAAGCCTAGCTGATTTGGGGTTACAAAAGGTAGAAGATTCCAGAGCCTGGTGAGGTGTAGCTGTAGTGTGTTGCAGCCTGTGGAGGATTGATTCCTCAGACTGTAATTGAGCTTCTATAATGTAATGAGTTGCCCAGATCAATAAAGAAATATTCTATTTTCTGTACTCTATTTTTGTTGTTGTGTGTTTTATGATTTACCCCCTTCATCATTCTTCCACCAATTTACCAATACTTGTTCTTCTGATCTCATAGCCTTGTGCATGGAAGATAAGATTATATCCTTTGTTGCACATTTGACTTACACTGAGAGGATTGTGCTTAAGACCTTCTACATATAAGACATCTTCTGTCCTAGTCTTTCCATCAATACTTATTGTTCCTTTACCACATATTGTTACAGTGGTATTGTCTCCAAACTTGATTGATCACCATTCCACTTTACAAGATTGATAAACTTACTCTTATCTCTTGTCATGTGACTTGAGCATCCACTATCTATAACCCAAGTATTTTCTTGCCCTTGTGCATGAAATGCAGTTTGGACAATCATTGAGTTTTCACCTTCATGATTGGTCTTCTTGACTTTCCATTCCTTCTTCTAATCTATCTTCTGGTCTACAGGAATGTCATTTTTCTTTTTGATGTCAATCATTTGAGTTTCTAATTTTACCAGTCCACTTCTACAGTATCTTGCTATGTGGCCAAGATTTTTGCATGTGTGACATATTATGTTGTAATCAACTAATGGAGCAAAAGTATTTCTACTGATAAAGCTACTTCTTTTCATCTTAGATATGCATCCAATTGCCTTGTGACCATACTAATTTAAAACAAAACAATACCCAAATAAGTTATAATTAAACATGTTTATAAAGGTTTGTCTTGCAGGGATTGTTCTTCTAAATTTTCTCCTTTGAGAGATGACAGGGATGAAGTCAACTCTAATTTTCTTACTTTTATTATCCATTGGAATTTCTTCATTTGGCACTATCTTTGTTGAGTTAGTCTTCTTTGTAGGGGCATAAGTTTGTGTGACTTTATCATTCATATCCTAATCTTGACTTCATGAATAGAGGTCTCTAAATATTGATTATGTCATCAAGAATCTCACAACTCTTACCAAATTTGATGCTTTTACCCACCTGCGTGTTTACTTTTTCCAATTCTTTCTTAGAGAAAAATTTTCTTCTTCAAGTCTTGATCATTCATCTGATTTGGCATTGAGTTCAATATTTAGGATGTCTGTAGCCCTTTTTCCTTCTTCAATTTGAATTTTTAGGTCAATAATTGATTCTTCTAAATTTTAAAGCTTGGCCTTATACTCCTTGTTCTCTTTCCTAATTATTCTCAGGTCATCAAGAGAAGATATAAGTTCACCTTCAAGATCAAATTAACATTATTCTTCATCAATGACTATCACGTCTTCTTCATCATTGTATGTACTATCTAAATTGTCAGAAACTTCCATAGCCACGAATAGGGCTTCTTCCCTTTCATCTTCTGATGAGCAGTGATCTGCTTCTTCTAATGAATTGCAATCCTCTTTAGAGTAGAGGCTTTTCTTTTTCCTGTTGAATTTATTCCTTCTAAAACCCTTGTTGATATCTTCACTTTCTCCAAAGGGACATTTAGATGCATAATGACCAATTTTACCATAGTTGAAACTCTTTAAAGGAAGCTTACCTTTGTACTTACCTGAACCCTTTAAATTTCTTACAAAGTTTGCCTCTTCTTCCTCAAATCCATTGCTTGGGTTAGATGCTTCTTCTTTCTTTGTAGCTTTGAAGGCATCTTCCTTTTTGGATGTGTCTTTGCTTGCGTTTCTCATCTCATAGGTAGTGAGAGAGCTAAATAGTTCATCCATGGTGAGTTTATCCAAATCCTTGGCTTCTTCTATACCTAAGACCTTTGAGTCATATCTTTGATGGAGTGATCTTAAAACCTTTTTAACAATTACTAAATCCTTTACCTCTTCACCAAGACCTCTGATTGCAGTCACAACTTCATCTATTCAGAGCAGATAGTTAGCTATGTTCTCTTCTTCTTTCATCTTTAGATTTTCAAATTTACCCTTGAAGGTTTGCAATTTGGCTTGTTTTACCTTATCATCTCCTTCATAGAGGTTATGGAGCTTTTCCCATATGTCTTTAGCTGTCTTGCACTACATTACTTTGAGAAACTCTATGTTGGTCAGACCACACAAGATGACATTCTTTGAGTTAGCATTGTTCTCACAATCTTTCTTATCAACCTAATCTATTGGAGGACTTTCACATTCAATGTAGCCATCAATCACATATCTCCAAACATCATACCTAGAGAGGTCAAATTGGCTTCCATCCTTATACTCTAGAAAGCATAGTTAGATCCATTAAAACGTGGTGCTCTGTTAGAAGAGGATCCTTCCTGTCCATCCATTGTGTTTGATCCAAGATCTACCTTCAGATTTAAGCTATAATGAGGAACTAGAAGCTCTAATACCAATTGTTGAACATAATGCAATACTGAGAGGAGGGTAAATCAATATTCTTTAAACCTTTTTCACTTTAGATGCTTTCAAACAAATGAAACATTTGAACCAAAAAAAGCATGAGAACATACACACACACAACATAGGATTATGTGGCAACCCAAGATGGAAAAAACCGCGGTGAGTCAACTACTTGAATCTACTATCCAAATCTAGCCTCACAAAGTAAAATGAAGTTTACAATAATCTTTATGGGTACCAACCCAAAGGAGACACCAATCCCTTGATTTATGAGCACCCACTCAAAGGAAGCACCAACCCCCTGTTATACTTCTTTATGGGCACCAACCCAATGGATACACCAATCCCTTAATGTGCTACAACATATATCAAATCAAGCATCAACTTCTACACTATGCAATTACTATCTCAGTCTTCTGTAGATAGACATGTTAGATAGATTCTGATGGTTCTTACTAATTTCATACACTTACTCAACCTATATAGTTTGATGGTAAGTTTGTCATGTTGTTGTCATCACCTCAATTGCATCAGACTTGTGTTAGACTTAGGGCACACAACTGAGAGGGAGGGATGAATCAGTTGTCCAAAACTTTCTCCAATTTCACACTTAAATCTTCTTAGTGATTAGCAGTATATCAATCATGAAACAAAATGCAATTAAACAGCAAGCAAAAACTTATCAACACATAAGACACCAAGATTTTGACGTGGAAAACCTGGTTAAGGGAAAAACCATAGGGTGATTAACCCAAGATTGTATTCTCTGTTAGAAGAATAGAGAGAACAAAATGGCACATGCCAATTAGGGCTCACTGCCCAAGCACACTGCTCACAAGAGGCTCACTGCCTATAAGAGACACACTATCTACAAAGTAACAAGTATTAAAAACTTGAATTGGAGAATAGCATCTTTACCATGCTTGGATCAGTTCCATTTAGGCCCAAAACTTCTGCTCTACCTTTCACTCTCTTCTTCGCTACCACACTCTCATCTCCCCAAGACACACTTTGAAATGACTTCACAATCCCTTATTTATACAAGGCATCAACTTAGGAACAATCATCTAAGTCGGCAAACACCTATAAGATCATCCGCAAGACGTGTAATACATCCGATCGGCCAGTCTCAGGAAGAACACCAACATCCGATGGTTATTATTCAAATGCAAACTCTAACTTTAATGCAGACCACCAACATGAACTGGACATGATCCAAAGATCACCATAACCTTCCCTGAATCACCAAGAACATCCGTACTTCATCTGCTTACTGGAATCCTTCTCTCCTTCATCCAGAACCTCAAGAACACAGTCTGTCATCACTATCACAAAGGAATAGGTTCTTCCAGACCTTCAAACCACAAACCAATCTACTTGACACTTCACAAGGACGTCCTCAACACTTCCTCAGATCCGCAGAATGTGATAATGCATTTTTGGATCTCACCGGACCTATCTGTGCCACTCTGTCATCTCTGAACACCTGCCAAAACCAGTTCTACTTGAGCGACCATAACATCTTTAGATCTTTATGTGGACCTCTGAAAACTTGATTAGAACACTTCAAGACTTATATCTACAAACCCTTTAAACCGCATCCTCTGATCCTCAACCTATCTTGGACTTTTACCTTATTGTCATCACTGTTCTTCACTGTTCCTAATTGAGACTAATTTTCTCAATATCCTCAGCACACAGCTCATCCAATCCTTCTCATTAATGCAACATGAGTATGTTGACATCAATGACAACACTGGGTAGACCCATACTTGCAACAACTTGTTCTCCAACTCTTCTATAGGTCACACACCATCCTAAAGAATCTCCCTCTATTCATTTCTCTCAAAAGAAACCCTAACTCATGTAGCATAGAAATCAAATTGATATCAGATAGTGTCTACCTTTTGTTTTTTTCATTTCTTTCTCACGCACATACTTGCATTACATGTAAATTGTGAATTGTATTAATACAAGGCTTGTCCTCAATGTTTAGCAAGGTCAACTTGCAAACCTTTAATTTAAACAAACCGATATCTTCTAGTCAGCCAAAACTCAAATTTCATGCATGAACTTAGTCAGCTCAAATTATAGTTCCATGAATGATCTAATCTATTTTCACCATTTTAACTAGCTTGGACTCCAAAGGGTCTTATTCCACATGATTGAATACACTCTTGCATTACAGTTATTGTTTCCATCACAAACTATGTCACCTTCATCTAACTGAGTAAACGTTTGCATTATAGCTGTTGTTTCCTTTCATAGACTATGTCACCTTCTTGCATTACAATTTTTATTTCCTTTCACATTTTGTATCTTTGAGATTGGCTTCAAAGACTTACAAAAAGTATTGGGAATAGTTTCTTCTCTAGTATAGTAACTTCTTCATTTGCAACTTCAGTTCCTGTTGCCATGACTTGCTCTGCTCCTGTCACCAAGAAGCATGGATTTGAGGATTCATCAATAAGTATTGAAAGCAATTTCTTCTCTACTATAGTAGCATCTCTATTTGTAGCTTCTGTTCCTGTTACGATGACTTGCATAGTTCATGTTTCTAGGACTGGAGGAGAGACAAATACATTGTTTGTGTCTGAATGATTGTTGATCTTGAAGTGCATTCAAAGCAAGCATATTCAAAATTGAAGAGGCATGTATTGCCAAGATTCATCAGACCTTTAATGACATTGCCACACAAACCAAACCATCTGCATTGTCTTCTGCAGGACCATTCCCACTTTCCTCTAACACAATTCCCTTATTAGTAGCACTACCAATACCATTAATAATACTCAGTTGTTAAAACATTTTCCTTGAAATGCCCTCCAGGCTTGTAACACTTGATAGGCTCCAATTACCCTCATGATTAGTAACTATGTTTACTCCATTACTATCCTTGGAGGAGTGATATTGAAAGATAGACCTGCAGAGAAAACATCAGCACACTGTCTTTTCACCAAAACTACATTGAACATGGATGATTAAGCCACAAAAATGTTGGCAAGCATGTCCCTTGTCCACTTTAAAACTGCCACCTGTAAGACCACACACAAGACAAACTCAAGTGCTTGTTGGCCAGTCACCTGTAGGCTACCACAAGCTTTTCACAACTCTTTTGACATCAATGACAATATGTACACCAATATTTGTTCTCCCATCATGCTTAACCTATCTATCAAATTACCAAGGCCTACCCAACAAGATATGGTATGTAGCCATTGGCATGATAGCACATAAAATTTTATCCTTATAATTACTATTTAAGGTGGAATTTGAGGGGGATTTTTTTAGGGTTAATTTTGCTAGTTTGTATGAATCCTCCTTTCACCTTAAAACATTCAAGGACTTCAGCCAAGTAGGAAATCTACTATCAGGCCTTCAGTCACTTGGAATGTCTGGGAAAATTGAAATCATGTGATTTAGTTGTTTGATTATGCCCAATTATGCTTAAAACCCTAATTAGGCAAATTCGGAAGAAAACAAATAAATTATAGAAAATGCTCGCACACAGAGATACCAAATGACAATCAAATGCGTACCAAATTTTGAAGTTAAAAAAATGACAAAGTCGAGGACTAATGAGTGGGTGCCCTAGTCCAATGCCACCATTTTATTTGGGATTTGGGAACATTGTTTGTAACCTGTTTATGTTGTTCTGGAGATTCTTTAGTTGCGGGATCTGGAGGACTAACGAGCGAGCGCCCGAGTCCAGGTCTCTATTTTCTCTTTTGATCTGCAATTATGATAGTCTGCACTACTCTTCTGCAACTCCACTTTTTCTTCTCCTGCAACCTATAACCTACAATCATGGAAAAATGGGTTAGGGTTGTGGTGTTTAGAGGCTTGCCCTAGTCAAGCCCTGGAGAGACATTCAAGTCTTCTGAACACCATTGTTAGATAAAGAGTGCATATCCCTATGGGGTAGAGGCAAAATCCAAATGATAAATGGTTGAAAACATAATTGATATCACCTTGTAGTGAAGATCTCATGGAAGGAAGAAGCTCTTCATGCCATGAGGAGATGGATGCCAAATCTGCAAACACAAACACAATAACAACACAAATTCTACTCTGCAACACTATGAATGCCTTGAATCACTTTCACAAAAGCTCTTGAATCAAAATTGTCATCTAATGATCATCTAGTTTACAAATGAATGCCTAAACATGCTTATATATGCAACTACAAACATTCCCGCCAAGAATTTAGTAATTTAAACTTACCGTGTCGGCATAGGACCTAAATAACGGACATAAACTAACACTTAAAAATTGTGCTTGACCTAAAATAGGGTAGGACTAAGGCATGGGTACCCAAGTCCACCCCCTATTTCAGGCAAGGATCATGTCAAGTGCACCCCCTAGGCCCCATTCGCAATGAAACTTCAGGTTTTTCTCATCAGGAAGTCAAATTACCATGAAAAATGCTCTAAATGTAACAACAGGACCCGGGAGCTAAACCTTAACAGGGAAAAGCCCCCAAGGGAACATTTTCCAATGTAACATTTAGCCCCCACTTTAATGTATGTATAAATGCAAGGCCAATACATGGATTAAAGTATGGTCAACAAACACAGAAAACATGCCAAGCATGGAGAAGACACGCCAATCATAGAGAAGACAGTAACATGCATGCAAAACATGGAGAAAACAATTACACTCACGTAAAACATAGAGAAGACAACATTGAAGATATGCAAAACATAGTGGATGCAGTGAAGACAGTAATGATTTTCTTTTTCTTTTTCATTTGTCTATATGAAATGCAGATGCAAGTACATGAAAGTAAACACACCACCCACAATGCAGGAAGGACTTATTGCCACCAGTCTTTAAGACTACATATGGGGCAATAGACACACCAAAGAAATCAATCATGCCATACAAATCAAACATGACACACAAATCCCAAAGCATAGGAGGGAATCATCGCCATCAGTCTTTAAGACTATGCTTGGGAACAAACACGCAATACACACACACTTGGAAGACATTGAGAAAACATGGTAGACAAGTGATGGAGTGTTCCTATTTATAGGTTCATCACCATCTTAGGCACATTAAAAGTACACATGGACAATTGGGCTTCACCACAACAATCACTGAAGACACGCTTAAGGGTTGAGTTAGTCACAGAACCTCTCCCTGCTTTGCGATGAGGAATTTTTGAAAATGTCAGGATGTGCATTCTCTGCGAGAAATGCACCATCCCCACCTCACGATGAGGGCTTAAATGATTGTAACTTGATTTCAAACAAACCTTAGAGTGTAGGAGGGACTCATCGCCACTAGTCTTTAAGACTGCACCTGAGAACAAGCACATTGCTAACATCTAGAATAGACAACTTACCTTATATATGCCCCCACCTTAAGGTGGTTGATATCATGTCATGATATCAAGCACATTAAGGTAGGAAGAAAACACACAAGGGAACATGAGATTTCACAAAGCCCATGCCTCCTTGAGGGGACATGTACTTTATAATCACCAAATGTTCCCAAAAACACATCCCTGCAAAAAAAAAGTGTTAGTGTCCATATAATCATGATAAACAACATCAATGTATATGATCAATCACATAAATAACTAAGGAATGCAAGATTCAAGATAGACAAAGTGCACGGAGCAGCAGTATTGTTATGTTTTGTAAGTGCAATAAGACACTGTCAAGATCACATGACAAAGTGCATGGAGTGATTCTACTAGCCAAGCATCGGATAATATATAACAACCCCATCATCATATAGGAACTAAGTCCAATTTTTGATTTGTCACTAAAGGGACACTAGGTTCGCATCAGTATAAATGTTTTTCATCATCCATCCGCTACACAGAAACACTAGAGGAAAGGAAACAATAAATCAAGAGAGGAGAAATAAGTGTCTTAGGGACAATCACGTAGGAGGGTGCCCCCAAGTCACCAATCGCAATGCTATGTACGTAAGACAAAACACTCAACAATGAAAATAGAGGAGAAGCAATATAGAAGAATGATGATACAAATAGAAGAAGGGTCACAACAGAGGTGGTCTCCTGGTATCCTAGACCTTACGAGTGAGGGTCATTTCAGGAGGCTTGAACAACACATAACACATCACGGGGGAAACACTTCATGGATGTAATGTCCCCATTTTGAGCTAAGTTATGTTTTCTAGTTTGAGCTTGTTTCTATACATGGAGAACTAGAAAGTTGGTTTATGTCTATACATGGAGAACCAAAATGTTGGCTCAACTAGTATTTTTCTTGAGTTTTATTATGTGAATAATGACAAATGGAATCTTTAATTGCATTTGTCCAATATCTATGATAGAATCACATTGTTCATTGTGCCAAATCGATGGGTGAAGCATGGCTCCAGATGGGACCTATTTTATGAAATGGAATTGGTAACACATTTGTTATAGGTCCAAGCTAATGAAGAAGAGGTTTTCAATATGAATCGACTAGTATGATATGATAACACATTGGATTATGATTCAAATATTTCCAATAGCTATAATTGAGAATGGTCGACTAGCATGTGAAATGGTATTTCATTGGAGAAGTGCAAAATACATTGGATCATGGTCCCATTGGTTCCAACGGCCAAGAAGGAGGTATTCATCCAAGGTAAATGCATTTAAAAATGCATTTGTTCATTGAATAAAGTGCCAATGCCTATAAGGATCAATCGATCCCAATGAAAAGCATTTAAAATAAGCATTTAAAGTTATTAAATGATTGATGCCAACCAAGGAATCAGAAGCCAAGGCTGAAGGTCATTTTTAAATGCAAGTATTTGATTTTAAATACAATCACCCATGATGGTATGGATTGATTATTCATTTTTAAGGAAATGAAATGAAATATGCTAATATTAAAGAGTTCGGCCAGCCTAGAAGGATCAATTAGCTTGAAGATTTTAAATGATCAATGAAGGATTTTAAATGTTTGTATGCAAGCATTTCGAGCAACTGCCTATGCAAGAAGGAATTCAATGCTAGAGGATTGATCCATATGGGAGTAGTTATAAATCATTTAAAACAATTGAAGATTGATTTTAAATGATTGAGTTTGCATAAGCAATTCATTTGAATATCATTGGTGGAACTCAAATTGCATTACAAAACATTATAGAGGAGGATTGATCATCCAAGGAGAGGTTAAATAGAGAGTTCCATCTTCATTTGAAGGTTATGTTGAATCTGGTATGTTTTCTTATTGTATTATTTTGACTAAAAATTCTAATTTTCATGTCTTTTTGCAAGGTGATGACCCCTTGTATATGTATGGTGATGACCCCATACTTCATGTGAGATGATATCATTCAGATATTCATCATTAGAGCTTAATTTTGCAAGTTTTATGAAGATTGAAGCATGTGAGAGGAGTCTACAAGCCAATTTTCATCATTAGAGACCCATTGCTTACACTTGGAGGAGTTGTTTTGATGTTTTTATCAAATCTAAGCATGCTACAGCCATACAGGGTTTATGACAGTCAACTACATCATTCATTAGGGTCTAATATATAGTGATATTGTATGCACATTGAGCTTATATGAAGTCTTACTAAGCCAAGGTTGATTAGTGGCATATTTTCCATCATTGCATCTTTGTTTATATGAAGTTTGGACAACATTTGGCACTCATTTTGTGAAGATATCAAGTCTGATATGACTAATATTATGACTGTAATTTCATGACAATAGTACATTTTGTAATGTGATTCCATTCCAAATCAATAATAATGCAAGGATTTTGATGGCTTTCATTTATGGTGACTTGTATTGATGTTTTATATTGAGTTGTGCAAGAAATCTTATCTAAAATTGATCAAATTTTTAGTCATATATATTAGGGTCTCTTACAATGGAGGTAAAGGGTTAGAAATACTTCCCTGTGGAGAGGCTCATGCTATGTTTTATCAAGATTCAAATTATCCTTTTCCCAATCCTAGATGCTAGAGGAGATAGGTGTGTAAGGTACCATTGCCAAGGCTTTGTCATCATTCTTTTGTTCATTCTTAAATGCTTCTTGGTTTGACTCAATGTTAGGTGGAAGGTTTTCTTGTTGAAGTTCATTAGTACACTTATTCACTATCATCTTAGGAGGTGTAAGAAGTGCTTTGGTTTGAGTGATCTCAACATCCATCCTTGAGGGATTTAATGTGAGAGACCTTTCCTCATCTGCTAGTGCTGCACCTTTTAGAGAGAAAGCATAGGAATGAAGGGAAGGTAGGGTGTTGTGAGGAGAGGTATTCAATGTTTTTGAATCCTTAGTGTTGTCCAAATGACTTGAATATCCAATCAAAGGAGGGAGATTAAGGGTCTTCAATTCCTTAGTGATATCCAAGGTGTGTGAATAATCAACTAAAGGAAGAAGGTTGGTGGGATGATCCATAGAGGTTTCATGAACTAGGGTAGGATTTTTATTTTTGCTAAATGAATGTTTATTATATGTCCAAGGAATGTTCTTTGTTAAAGGGAGCTCCTCATTCACTAATGCTTCATCTTGGCCAGAGAGAGCATTGGAATGGAAAAGTGGTGGTATGATGTTAATAGATGTGTCAATGAAATCATCCTTTTGCATCGAAGTGTCCTCATGAGGAGGAACAACTTTGGGAGAGGGATCATAAGGTAAACCTAAGTTATCATCACATGTTTTAGCAATAGGTGCCATAGTGGAATGTTCCATAAAGTCATCTAAGGCTTCATTTAACATCTTGAGGTCATCACTAGTATATATATTATTGATCATGAATTTAGTGAGATCATCTAATATCTAAGTATATAATCCCATGAGGTTTGTGAAGCTCTCAAAATTAGATATATAACAAATGATTTCTTATGTGAAGCACATAGAGATATCAACATCATGAATGTATGCTATTTGTTCCAAGACTCGAGGATATTCATGAGTAAATTTAGAGAAATG
The DNA here is from genome assembly GCA_027924645.1 of Cunninghamia lanceolata. Taxonomy (NCBI): domain Eukaryota; kingdom Viridiplantae; phylum Streptophyta; class Pinopsida; order Cupressales; family Cupressaceae; genus Cunninghamia; species Cunninghamia lanceolata. The sequence goes on along the minus strand of BSBN01000013.1, from coordinate 4,425,312 downwards.
ATCCATGTCTATGATGTATGTAAATAGAGATTCCAAGGAAGTATCCATGATATATGTTTTCAAATGAATGTGAGATCAGATTTTAAAATTTTTTCAAAAGTTATACAAGATACAAATGCAAAACTATGTATGAAAATGACCTAAAATGCCTTTTCAACCTTTTTCCATGCAAATAAGTGAAAGAATAGGTGTTGTAAGGAAATTGATGAATTGCAGCAAGTAATATGTCTGATATTAGTCCAATAAAGCAATAATATCTTTCACAACACACTTTTGATGCAAACCTAGGATGATGACAAGTCAAAACCTAGTGAAAAATATACTAAAATATGCAATTTTTTCACAAATTTTCAATGCAAAGACCCAACAAAAGGGGTGTTGTAAAGAATTTTAGGAGGTGCAACAAATTATATCAGTAATATCAGTCACCTAAAGCTATAAAATCTTTCACAACACACTTGGAGTGCAAATCTAGGTCAAACCCTAGGTCAAATATAGCCAAAATATGTAAATTTTCACCAAATTTCAATGTGTCATGCCCACATTTCCCATGCGGTTATGACACGCAACACACGTGTCATGTCCATATTTGTTATGTGGTTATGACACGAAAAAACAAAATTTTTTTTACATGTCCCTAGAAACCCCCTCACACGCATCAGCGTGCTTGGTGGCAATACACATAAGGCATAAACATGCCAACCAAACTTGAGGAAGAGTGTTTACATATGCAATCCCCTACATGATGATAACTGACTAGGGGGTTATGTGACGTGAGGAGCATCGCTACTAGGGTTAGGATCGATTGGACTCAAACCCTAAGTTTCCTAAGTGAGTGACATGATTCCGATAGGAGTCGAAATCCAACCCTAAATCTAGAGCAAAAAATAAATTAAAACACACCTTCGTGAAAACTAATAATAGAAAGGTAAATAATTGTTAACTAATGTCAAGGGATCTCATTTAAATTAACTACCCTAAGTCTCAGAAAAATTCAACAGCATAACGTGTTTTTAACGTTTGAAACAATTATTTTAAAAGGAGTCTCCCTCGAAAACATAAGGAGAAAATTAAAAAAGATTAAAATTAAATTCACCTAAATAACATTATAAAAATTACCCACTCAATAAAATGTAAATCAATTTAAATAAAACCATAAAATAATTAATCCCAAAAATAATAAAGGTCTTCGAATAAATATAATTCCAACAATTATATTTATTTGATAAAATCAAGATCAAAATTAAAACCAATAACCTACGTTATAAAATATGCCCTCCATTTAAAAACTCATTAAATTAACTAGAACAATTAAATAATTAATTACCCCTAAATAAAATATATTAATATAACCCAACTAATAAAAATAGCCCAAACAATTAAATTTTGTCTAACAATTTAACTTACTAATCCAATGATGTCAAAAGGCTTACATTTAATCTCACAATAATAAAAATAAAAATAAAATAAAATAAGGAACTATAAAGATCTAATTAAATAAATTTTCTACATGATTTTTCTCACTTAACTTAATAAAGAAAAAAAGACAACTAGATAAGAAATTAGAAAGGTTTAAATTAAATGAATACCCACCTATTTCCTACCTACTCAATAAATCAAAAGGTAATACTCTAAGTTTTAAAACAAATAATCCTAAAATTTAAAAATCAAAAGGATATAAGAAACCCATTAAAATCCCTAATTCACTACCCAAATAAAAATCCACATCATAATCAATAATAAATAAATTCCCACTCACATGAATAGGACCCATCTTAAAAATACTCAAAAGGAGATATAATAAAATTTAAATGAGAAAGAGAGACGAAAGAGTCACGTGCATAAGAAAAAGAATAAAAATAAATTAATTAATTATCCTAAAATCTCTCTCAACTCACAACCCTAAAGCCACTCTAATATTTTATTAGTTTCTATTTTAATTTGCCCTAACCCTATCTCTTTCCTTCTCTCATTCTTCTTTTCATTTTGTTGCCTCCATTTTTTTTTTGGTTCTCTCTTTGTTTCACTTGCGGGTTGGGGCTTTCTTCTTCAATGGCTTGGGCATTCATGAAAATACCTCTCACAGAGGTGTATATTTATTTTATATACACAGGGTTTATTGTTGTGTTAGAAATATATATATATACATTTTTATTTATTTATTTATTTTATTCTGAGCATACCCATATCGCAGATCTAAGAATATATTTTTTTGTTTTTGTGTTAAGAGTTACAGGAATATATATATATTTGATGATAAATATATTATGAATATGCAGATTTCATTTACCAAATGGCAGACACCAGACACAGCATAAAGAGTGGCGAAAGGCGTCGACATCGCCGTAATAGTTGCAGGTTTTAAGTTTTAAAGAAAAATGGAAGGGATGTGGGGAGGGGGCTCTCCCTCCTCCCCACACCCCCCACAACTCATACAAGGAGACTTCGGTGGGCAATGGCCATGGTCGCCGTCCACCAAATTTTTTTTTGCTTTCTTTCCTTAAACAATTTCAAACCCTACCTAGATCTGGGTTTGGTCTTACACACAACCACTTCAAAATTTGTTTTTTCTTTTCTCAGATTTAATATAAAATGCACACAGTAACATCAATAAGCCATTCGATTATTATATTAATTAAATCAATTTTATTTAACATTATATATATATACACACACACACAGTTGTATATACATTATTTTGCCAGTTATAACAATAGGTTAAAATTTTATTTAACAGAAATATATATATATATATATATATATATATATATATATATATATATATATATAATATACACACAATCTTTTGAATTATATATAAAAAACAATGAGCTAAGAATACTAAAATTATATATATATATATATATATATAGACACACACACACACACACACAAAACAAAAATTTAAATCACTAAAAAATCAACATTGACAAGAGTCCCTTTTTTTTAAAACTATATATTTTTTTTTTACAGTAAGGAAATTATGATAGTCATATGATTTTTCTTAAAACAACAAGCATTAGGAGGATTAAATTTTTCTAAGAATCATAAATAACAACTTGTCTATTTTCTTTCCCTTTAAAATAAAGTGACAACATATATATTTTTTTGCATACAAATAATTTTGAACAACATTATCTCACTCTTTTTTTTTACAAATGCAACATAGTACTTTAAACAGAAAATAACATTAAGCATATGATAGAAAAAAAGATTATATATCAGCATTAATGAAGAATGCATTACAAATGGAAAAATTTACTTGCACGCATAGAAATAATTTCCTTACACCATTTTCAACAATGAGAGCACAATTTTGACAACTAAATTCAATAAGGCCTCCAAGGCCATGGCTCTCAAAAAAATCAGCCAACAAGATAATGCAACTAAGGCTACAGTGAACTTTTCTCCAAAGCTCCAAAACACCAACATAACCTGTAAAAAGCTAAACACCAAAAGGGGGAAAGCCAAGCCACACAAATCGCCCTCCTCCCTACCATAGACCTGCTAGTGAGTCACCCCCAAGCTGGGAGGTAGTCTCACATGGGTTTTCTCACACCACAATAAAAATCACCAAGAACATAAAATCACCCAAGGTATATGCACAATACTAAACTCATTGAAATGAGTTTCGAGGGGTAAGGGAGTGGACCCCTCAACTCAAGAGATCACTCCAAAACTCAATAATCCCAATATCACAAGGCCTCAAGCCAAAAAAATATCTCCATGAAACACCAAAAACACCATGGTAATCATGCCAACCAAATAATCCCAAACTCCATAAAATGCCCTCAAGGCTATAAATAGATCAACATTAGTAGATGACCTTAAGGAGGTTCACTCTCCCCCACCCCATACGAGTTGAGCATTTTCTCCAATGGAGATGCTTTACCAACACCCAAAACCCACACAAAAGAAAATAACACCCAACACAAAATTTCAAGCACACAATCAAAATGAAAATAAGCATAAGGAATGGCTATTGCCATAGGGCTTACCTTAAGAGCCCAACAATGGATGCACATTGAAGAAGAGCCCACAAGCTTCTCCAAGTCTCCAATCCTCCAAGTTTTCTCCAACTCCTTCCCAAAACCTCCAAAGATAGAAAAATTTTCAAAAAGAAAGAACCCTCAACTCCTCTCCAAGAGGAGATAATATAGGCCTCCAAATTAGGCCGTGAGGAATGAGAAGGTGACACTTGTCACCTTCTCCTTCCTCATCTCATGCCACTTGCAAGGGAGAAAGAATGTGAGGGTGACAAGTGTCACCCTCTTATCCATTCAAACCCTCACCTTATCCACTTGTGCTCTCACACATGTGTGAGAGCCCAAGTGGAGAGGTGACATCTCTCCCCATGGCTCCATGAGGATAAGGGATGATACATGTCATCCCTTTACTCCTCAAGAGAGCCCCTTCTCTCCAAGATGCTCTCACACATGTGTGAGAGTCTTGGAGGAAGGTTCCACACACATGGGGGTCTTGAAGACTCCCCAAGTCTTCAAGGTGGAGGAATCCCCAAGCCTTGGGAAGGGAGATGGGCCTTTTCCAAGGCATGACTCATCTCCCACCCTTATCCATTTTGAAATTTTGTCACTTTTACTAAACCCAAGTTTAGAGTGACTAGATGGGAGTTACCCTAGGGTTTAGTAAGTTCAAATGGACCCTAAACCATAGGGGTACCACCTAGGGTAAGTTTGGACATCAAATAAACACATAAGGAGGTGTAAAATCACATTAAATGGCCCATAAATAAAAAGAACACCAAATAGTGTGAATTAAAACATAAATTTTACAACACATGAATTAAATCAAATAAAAGGGGTGAACTAGGCCAATTAATTAAAATCAAGCATTTACGAAAACATCATTCAATCAAACATGATCCTTATCCCTCTTGGGAATGGATTGGCTTAACAAGGGAAACATAGAAGTGTGAGATCGACCTCTGATTTTTTGTGGCCTAGAAAATCACCTGCGTACTTGAACAAATGATCAATCCAACATAGGTATATCATAGCTGAAGAAACAGGATGTAATAATCATGTCATCACATAATTCATACACAACATTAAATAACTCATATCATAATTAAGATTTAAAATTACATTTTCTATAAACTATCATAGAATCAAAATCACATAGCAAATCCATAAAATGAGCTCATAATCAACATCAATAATAATCATCAAATGTATCTCACATGTCTAGCATCACAAGGGCATCCAAAATGGAATCTAATCAAATCACCACATAACTAATCAAAGCTAATCTAAAATCAGGAGATATAGTCTAAATCTGCATAATGGAAATCAATAGTCTCTAAATGTCTAAAAATGTCTCCAACTATAATATGAAATAGGGAAGTGAAATAAATCAGCCTCACATCCTCTCCCCCTAAGACTAAACTTCCTCTTGGAAGTCATCAAAAAGGTGAGGATAGAGTGTGCTCAATCTAGCTGCATCCTCCCTTGTTGCCATGACCTCATCATACCGATCCCACTGGACCCTAAACTGGTCCAACCCTCGACCTTGAAGGCCCAACGTCCAACGAACCAATATGCGAATTGGCTCCAAAGCCAACTACCCATCCGCCTCTACTGGTAGTCTTGATAATGGGGGCCTGGAAGTTAGCCTCGTGGTTATCAACCGCTGTAAACATATGGTGGGACCTACCCATGTCTCCAACTGTCTACTCAAATCCTTCGGCATGAGGCTGTCCCCTAGTTGTAAATCCTTGTGGGCATTCTCTGGCTAAGTGACCCTCACCACCACATACATAACATGGTCTCCAAGCCTAAACATGTACTATATGTGTCTTGTTAGACTGTTGTTGTCCAAGTTGACCCGTGGAACCCTGTGACCCTCTGAAGGACTGTTGTGACCATGTAGGTCCTGCAGTAGGTGCTTGCCATCGCCGGTCTCTGCATGGACCCTACTGATGTTGTTGTTGTTGCTGTGGAGTTCTAGGAGGTAAAGGTGCAGAACTAAACCCTCCTCTTTGAGGTGGCGATGGCGGTCTGCGGTAACTCAACGATCTTAAAACTGAGGGCATGAACTCTGACCTCGTCCCTATATCTCCTCAATAATGTATGCCTTCTCAGCAGCCTCACTCAAAGTCTAGGGGTCTGCCATGCGCACATGCCTTGTTATCCCCAGATTCAAACCTCTGATAAACTTGTGTACTAGAATTTTCTCATCATGGAGATACTTTGCATAACATGACAACTCTGTGAATCTACCCTCATACTGTGCTACAATAGACCCTTGTTGCTGTAAATTATGGAACTCGTCAATACGACGCTGCCTATAGTGGTCTAACAGGTATCACGCATTAAAGCGCTCAATGAATATATCCCATGAAAGTGTATCCAAAGACAAGTGATGCTTGCACTCCTTAGTGCGCCACCAAGTCGCTACTGCGTCTCTCAACAGATAGACCGCCACGCATGCCTTCATGCTGCCCTCGTAAGGACACAACATGAAGCACCTATCTAAGCCAAGCCTCTGTCTCGGCTCCCTCTATGGTCCCGGTGAAGGTAGGTGGATTTAGCCTCAACAAATCTCTGATGGGGTCTCCACGGTTTCTGTGCCCTCGGATAGGCTCATCCACACCAAACCCATAAGGTCTGTGAAAAATCTGCTCTACCCTCACCGCCTCCTCACACCTAACATGATGCGAAGGGCTCCTGCTACGAACTCTATAAGATGAACCAACCTCCTCCACTGTCGTATCAGGTATCTCAACAAAAGGCTCCACGCGTGGTACCTCTTGTGGCTCAACACGGGGCTCCACATGTGACTCAGCTCATGGTGCCTCTCGCGGATCAACATGGGGCTCGACACGTGGCTCAATGTGCGGCTCGATACGCAGCTCAACTGCAAATAGTGGTAACTTATCTAGCACTACCTGTAACAGCTGTAAGATCTGTGGTCTGATATCAGGTGCCTGTAGCTCTGGTGGAGCTGGTGGTCCCTGACCATCTACTGTAGACTCATTCTTTCTCCATATATCTATGGACGCTGCGGCGCGTGAGCACTCTTGCCTAACTCATCGGGGAGGCATCCTACAAGAACAAGGTATTCATGAATCAATCAAAATTGTGGAAGTTATAATGTGCCTAAACAAGCCCAGTGTTTAAACTTGGGCTCTAATACCAAATTTCATGCCCACATTTCCCATGCGGTCACGACACGCAACACACGTGTCATGTCCACATTTATCATGTGGTCATAACACAAAAAAACAAAAACTTTTCCACATGTCCCTAGAAACCCCCTCGTACACGTCAGCGTGCTCGGTGGCAATACGTATAAGGCATAGACATATCAACCAAAATTGGGGAAGAGTGTTTACATATGCAATCCCCTACATGATGATAACTGACTAGGGGGTTATGCGACACAAGGAGCGTTGCTACTAAGGTTAGCATCGATTAGACCTGAACCCTAAGTTTCCTAAGTGAGTGACATGATTCCGACAGAAGTCGAAATCCAACCCTAAATCTAGAGCATAAAATAAATTAAAACACACCTTCATGAAAACTAATAATAGCAAGGTAAATAATGTTAACTAATGTCAAGGGATCTCATTTAAATTAACTGCCCTAAGTCTCGAAAAAATTTGGTAGCATAACGTGTTTTTAACATTTGAAATAATTATTTTAAAAGGAGTCTCCCTCAAAAATATTAGGAGAAAATTAAAAAAGGTTAAAATTAAATTCACCTAAATAACATTATAAAAATTACCCACTCAATTAAATGTAAATCAATTTAAATAAAACCATAAAATAATTAATCCCAAAAATAATAAAGGTCTTCGAATAAATATAATTCTAACAATTATATTTATTTGATAAAATCAAGGTCAAAATTAAAACCAATAACCTACGTTATAAAATATGCCCTCCATTTAAAAACTCATTAAATTAACTAGAACGATTAAATAATTAATTACCCCTAAATAAAATATATTAATATAACCTAACTAATAAAAATAGCCCAAACAATTAAATTTTGTCTAACAATTTAACTTACTAATCCAATGATGTCAAAAGGCTTACATTTAATCTCACAATAATAAAAATAAAAATAAAATAAAATAAGGAACTATAAAAATCTAATTAAATAAATTTTCTACATGATTTTTCTCACTTAACTTAATAAAGCAAAAAAGACAACTAGATAAGAAATTAGAAAGGTTTAAATTAAATGAATACCCACCTATTTCCCACCTACTCAATAAATCAAAAGACAATACTCTAAATTTTAAAACAAATAATCCTAAAATTTTAAAATCAAAAGGATATAAGAAACCCATTAAAATCCCTAATTCACTACCCAAATAAAAATCCACACAATAATCAATAATAAATAAATTCCCACTCACATGAATAGGACCCATCTTAAAAATCACTCAAAAGGAGATATAATAAAATTTAAATGAGAAAGAGAGAGGAAAGAGTCACGTGCATAAGAAAAAGAATATAAATAAATAAATTACTTATCCTAAAATCTCTCTCAACTCACAACCCTAAAGCCACTCTAATATTTTATTAGTTTCTATTTTAATTTGCCCTAACCCTATCTCTTTCCTTCTCTCATTCTTCTTTTCATTTTGTTGCCTCCATTTTTTTTTGGTTCTCTCTTTGTTTCACTTGCGGGTTGGGGCTTTCTTCTTCAATGGCTTGGGCATTCATGAAAATACCTCTCACAGAGGTATATATTTATTTTATATATACAGGGTTTATTGTTGTGTTAGAAATATATATATTTATTTATTTATTTATTTATTTATTTTATTCTGAGCATACCCATATGGCAGATCTAGGAATATATTTTTTTGTTTTGTGTTAAGAGTTACAGGAAATGATATATATATATACACACACAGTTGTATATATATTATTTTGCCAGTTATAACAGTAGGTTAAAATTTTATTTAACAAACACACACACACACACACACACATGTGTTTGTGTGTGTGTGTGTGTGTGTGTGTGTGTGTGTGTGTGTGTATTATATAATACATATACATAGTCTTTTGAATTATATATAAAAAAGCAATGAGCTAAGGATATATATATACACACACAAAACATAAATTTAAATCACTCAAAAATCAACATTGAGGAGAGTCCCTTTTTTTTTAAACTATATTTTTTTTTTTACAGCAAGGAAATTATGACAGTCATATGATTTTTCTTAAAACAACAAGCATTAGGAGAGGATTAAATTTTTCTAAGAATCATAAATAACAACTTGTCTATTTTCTTTCCCTTTAAAATAAAGTGACATCATATATATTTTTTTTGCATTCAAATAATTTTGAACAACATTATCTCACTCTTTTTTTTTTACAAATGCAACATAGTACTTTAAACAGAAAATAACATTAAGCATAGGACATCAAGAAAGATTATATATCAGTATTAATGAAGAATGCATTACAAATGGAAAAATTTACTTGCACACAAATAATTTGTTTACACCATTTTCAACAATGAGAGCACAATTTTGACAACTAAATACAATAAGGCCTCTAAGGCCATGGCTCTAAAACAAAATCAGCCAACAAGATAATGCAACTAAGGCTAAAGTGAACTTTTCTCCAAAGCTCCAAAACACCAACATAACCTGTAAAAAGCTAAACACCAAAAGGGGGAAACCCAATCCACGCAAATCGCCCTCCTCCCTACCATAGACCCGCTAGTGGGTCACCCCCAAGCTGGGAGGTAGTCTCACATGGGTTTTCTCACACCACAATAAAAATCACCAAGAACACAAAATCACCCAAGGTATATGCACAATACTAAACTCATTGAAATGAGTTTCGAGGGGTAGGCGAGTGGACCCCTCAACTCAAGAGGTCACTCCAAAACTCAATAATCTCGATATCACAAGGCCTCAAGCCAAAAACAATATCTCCATGAAACACTAAAAATACCATGTTACTCATGCCAACCAAATAATCCCAAACTCCATAAAATGCCCTCAAGGCTATAAATAGATCAACATCAGTAGATGACCTTAAGGAGGTTCACTTTCCCCCACCCCATATGAGTTGAGCATTTTCTCCAATGGAGATGCTCTTACCAACACCCAAAACCCACACAAAAGAAAATAACACCCGACACAAAATTTCAAGCACACAATCAAAATGAAAATAACCATAAGAAATGGTTATTGCCATAGGGCTTACCTTAAGAGCCCAACAATGGATGCATGTTGAAGAAGAGCCCACAAGCTTCTTCAAGTCTCCAATCCTCCAAGTTTTCTCCAACTCCTTCCCAAAACTTCCAAAGATAGAAAATTTTTCAAAAAGCAAAAACCCCCAACTCCTCTCCAAGAGGAGATAATATAGGCCTCCAAATTAGTCCCTAAGGAATGAGACACTTGTCACCTTCTCCTTCCTCATTCCATGCCACTTTCAAGGGAGAAGGAATGTGAGGGTGAAAAGTGTCACCCTCTTATCCATTCAAACCCTCACCTTATCCACTTGTGCTCTCACACGTGTGTGAGAGCCCAAGTGGAGAGGTGCCATCTCTTCCCATGCTTCCATGAGGATAAGAGATGACACATGTCATCCCTTTACTCCTCAAGAGAGCCCCTTCTCTCTAAGATGCTCTCACACATGTGTGAGAGTCTTGGAGGAAGGTTCCACACACTTGGGGGTCTGGAAGACTCCCCAAGTCTTAAAGGTGGAGGAATCCCCAAGCCTTGGGAAGGGAGATGGGCCTTTTCCAAGGCATGACTCATCTCCCACCCTTAGCCATTTTGAAATTTAGTCACTTTTACTAAACCCAAGTTTAGAGTGACTAGATGGGAGTTACCCTAGGGTTTAGTAAGTCTAAATGGACCCTAGACCCTAGGAGTACCACCTAGGGTAAGTTTGGACCTCAAATAAACACATAAGGAGGTGTAAAATCACATTAAATGGCCCATAAATAAAAAGAACACTAAATGGTGTGAATTAAAACACAAATTTTACAACACATGAATTAAATCAAATAAAAGGGGTGAACTAGGCCAATTAATTAAAATCAATCATTTACGAAAACATCATTCGATCAAACATGATCCTTATGCCTCTTGGGAATGGATTGGCTTAACAAGGAAAACACAGCAGTGTGAGATCGACCTCCAATTTTTCATGGCCTGGAAAATCACCTGCGCACTTGAACAAATGGTCAATCCAAAATAGGTATATCATAGTCAAAGTAATAGAATGTAATAATCATGTCATCACATAATTCATACACAACATTAAACAACTCACATCATAATTAAGATTTAAAATTGCATTTTCTATAAACTATCATAGAATCAGAATCACATAGCAAATCCATAAAATGAGCTCATAATCAACATCAATAATAATCATCAAATGTATCTCACATGTCTAGCATCACAAGGGCATCCAAAATGGAATCTAATCAATTCACCACATGACTAATCAAAGCTAATCCAAAATTAGGAGATATAGTCTAAATCTACATAATGGAAATCAATAGTCTCTAAATGTCTGAAAATGTCTCCAACTATAATATGAAATGATCAAAATAGGGAAGTGAAATAAATCAGCCTCACAAAATATAAAAGAGTATGAGAAGGGGTTTTGTGATGAAAATGATGATGGACAAAAAATTATAACAGTAATATCCAAAAATTATGTCACAACACACTTATAGTGCAACTCAAGGTCAAACCCTAGGAAAAATATAGCCAAAATATGCAGTTTTTCACCAAATTTCCTGATGCAGAGAATCATGGTCAGCAATTTCATGGTTCAAAACTTCAATGGAACCATTCTCTCAAAGTTCACAGTTTTCCTTCTTGACAGAGATTAACCTTCACATAAGGCAGGATTCTTATTCATAACTACACTTGTTCATAAACCAAAGTGAGGGACTTCAGGACTCCTCTCACCAACCAAGACTCCAACCAAGACTCCAATCCAAACTCTAACCAACCACTATGCAGGACAGCAAACTTCAACATTGTTTATTCAGGATAGTCACACACTTCTATCTCTAAGGAGACAGTCAGGGTACCCTCCTTGGGGTGATCTCCATTGACACAATTCCAATGCCAAATAACCAACGAACTCAACAATATACCTAACACTTAATTGCCTTCAATGACAAAGCAAACAAACTCACCAAACTTACCTTTTCTTTCCTGGTTAAGACAACTGTCCTTCACTCTGAACTCCTAACACTAATTCTGTAGGGTATCTCACATGCCCATACTCACCATTCCCAATCTCCTACCCCTGCAACCTTCACAAGGTTATGGACAAACTATTTTACATCCCCTTCCATTGATTGATGAAGGTCTTATATCAACAAAATGATGGTAGAAGTGAGAAATTCCACTAAAACCTAAGCTAGGGTCTTGTAAAACCAAGATCTAAAGAAATCTTTGTTATCTCCTCCTATATGAGTTTCAAATCCTCAAATCAACTTCACAAGACAGCTAACATTCTAAACTTACTAATCAACTCATGCAATGGAGTTAACAATTCCGTACCTCTTCATAGTACGGACTGTCACAAAGGAAAAATCAGAAAATTGTCACTAAAAAACAGCATGGGGAAAAGTGTGAATATCTCTCCAAATTCTTATTGTTAGAACCTCAAATCACCTGCACAAGATTTGTAATACTTCCCACTAACTGACCATCACCAACAACCTCCAACTCCAGGCCGTACATGTACGGAATATTGCATAAGACAGCAAATTTTCTTGACTGTAATCTGCAGATTTAATACAGTTTGAAGTTTAACAATGATTTCTCCCTCCAAGGCCATTGTCAAGACTTCCAATAAGATCCATTACAAAGCTAACTCACTATTCTATTCATCCATTCCAAAAAGATGCTATGACTATTCCGTACAAAATCAAGTACGGCTGTAAAAAGCAGAAAAAGAACTCAGAAAAACAGAAAAACAACTATTCTTTTCTATTTCTTTCCTCTCCACCGAATAGTCTCCATACAATACATCATATTTGGCTTCAAATAGCCTTCCACAAAGCATGGAGTCGTTTGGAATTCCCTATAACTCCTCAACCATCGATTTCTTCATGATTTTGTAACTGCAACTTTAAAACTGTTTTTAGAAACTTGTCTTCTTCCACCAGTTGTTTTGGTTTAATCTTGCTTTTTGAAACATTTGGATTAATCTTTGGCAAGATTCTAATCTTCCACATAACCCTTGGCATGCCTTTAAAGGCTTACAACATGAATTTTTAAATAACTAACTTGTATACACATTAAAATTCAAATGACTCCCTATGACTACAAGACTGTCCTACCTAGGACCAATAACCTAACAATAGTAGATTCTAGTTATTTGGACATAGTCCATTACAAGCATGACTACAAGCCTCATTACAACCATTTGATGGTCTCAAGGACCTCATTAAGTAAAACAAACATAAATAAACTCTGATGTGAAGGTGCTCCTGCACCATACAACCAACCAACAAGATTTCCAAGTCCCTTGGAAATGTGTCTGCAACAAAAGTCTTTCCTGCATCTCTATCTATCTCTTCATCTTCTCAGCTTCAGTCATCCAATCTTCAGACTAATAGGGAAGGTGACCAACCAACCAACAGAACAAACTACCATCTTCACAGAGCATCCTCAGGCTCCTTCTACTCCCATCAGTGGAGTATTCTTCAGGCTGCAACATCAAGTGCCTCTTCAGGTATCCACCTCTCTCACTGCTTCACAACACCAACTCACCAAACCATCTCACCCAACAGCAGATCCTGGTGATGCACCTACCACTCTCTCCTCAGTGGTTTCTCTCTGCATCCTTCTCCAGCCAAATCTCTATTGGAGAATGGTCATGACAGACCTTCTCTTGTCTGCCCACACACAATCTCAGAAAACATCCTCCTGCAGCTAGATGGATAAGCACCTGCAACCAAACAACTCAGCAACAAAAACAATAACGGTCACCAACACAATCTTCAGCTTTACCTGCCTTCTCAGTGACAGGAAAAAATACAACATCTCCTCCCAGAGCTTTTGCTAGCTCTGATACCAAAATGATGCAGAGAATCATGGTCAGCAATTTCATGGTTCAAAACTTCAATGGAACCATTCTCTCAAAGTTCACAGTTTTCCTTCTTGACAGAGATTAACCTTCACATAAGGCAGGATTCTTATTCATAACTACACTTGTTCATAAACCAAAGTGAGGGACTTCAGGACTCCTCTCACCAACCAAGACTCCAACCAAGACTCCAATCCAAACTCTAACCAACCACTATGCAGGACAGCAAACTTCAACATTGTTTATTCAGGATAGTCACACACTTCTATCTCTAAGGAGACAGTCAGGGTACCCTCCTTGGGGTGATCTCCATTGACACAATTCCAATGCCAAATAACCAACGAACTCAACAATATACCTAACACTTAATTGCCTTCAATGACAAAGCAAACAAACTCACCAAACTTACCTTTTCTTTCCTGGTTAAGACAACTGTCCTTCACTCTGAACTCCTAACACTAATTCTGTAGGGTATCTCACATGCCCATACTCACCATTCCCAATCTCCTACCCCTGCAACCTTCACAAGGTTATGGACAAACTATTTTACATCCCCTTCCATTGATTGATGAAGGTCTTATATCAACAAAATGATGGTAGAAGTGAGAAATTCCACTAAAACCTAAGCTAGGGTCTTGTAAAACCAAGATCTAAAGAAATCTTTGTTATCTCCTCCTATATGAGTTTCAAATCCTCAAATCAACTTCACAAGACAGCTAACATTCTAAACTTACTAATCAACTCATGCAATGGAGTTAACAATTCCATACCTCTTCATAGTACGGACTGTCACAAAGGAAAAATCAGAAAATTGTCACTAAAAAACAGCATGGGGAAAAGTGTGAATATCTCTCCAAATTCTTATTGTTAGAACCTCAAATCACCTGCACAAGATTTGTAATACTTCCCACTAACTGACCATCACCAACAACCTCCAACTCCAGGCCGTACATGTACGGAATATTGCATAAGACAGCAAATTTTCTTGACTGTAATCTGCAGATTTAATACAGTTTGAAGTTTAACAATGATTTCTCCCTCCAAGGCCATTGTCAAGACTTCCAATAAGATCCATTACAAAGCTAACTCACTATTCTATTCATCCATTCCAAAAAGATGCTATGACTATTCCGTACAAAATCAAGTACGGCTGTAAAAAGCAGAAAAAGAACTCAGAAAAACAGAAAAACAACTATTCTTTTCTATTTCTTTCCTCTCCACCGAATAGTCTCCATACAATACATCATATTTGGCTTCAAATAGCCTTCCACAAAGCATGGAGTCGTTTGGAATTCCCTATAACTCCTCAACCATCGATTTCTTCATGATTTTGTAACTGCAACTTTAAAACTGTTTTTAGAAACTTGTCTTCTTCCACCAGTTGTTTTGGTTTAATCTTGCTTTTTGAAACATTTGGATTAATCTTTGGCAAGATTCTAATCTTCCACATAACCCTTGGCATGCCTTTAAAGGCTTACAACATGAATTTTTAAATAACTAACTTGTATACACATTAAAATTCAAATGACTCCCTATGACTACAAGACTGTCCTACCTAGGACCAATAACCTAACAATAGTAGATTCTAGTTATTTGGACATAGTCCATTACAAGCATGACTACAAGCCTCATTACAACCATTTGATGGTCTCAAGGACCTCATTAAGTAAAACAAACATAAATAAACTCTGATGTGAAGGTGCTCCTGCACCATTTCCACTGTAAGAGCTCAATAAAAAGGTGTTGTAAATAATTTTAGGAAGGGAAGTAGATGATAACCCTAATAAAAGCTAATTAATGCAGAAAAATCCTTTACAACATGTCTATGATGCAAATCTAGAGAATTGATAAGGCCAAATCTAGTGAAAAATCAAGGTTTTCAAACCCTAGGCATGAAATTTTGCAAGAAAACCACTATGATGAAACATTACAGTTAGAAATCATTCCTAATGAGTGTTTTGAAAAAGTAGTAAAATCTGAAACAAGATTTTGACTACAAACCGTAGCTAATGCAAAACTAGGTTATATGGAAAAATGCACAATTTCAAGCAAATTTTATCAATTTGAGCATGAAAATGCTATCTAAATGAATGATGAATGAAACATTTCTATATTTTAAATCAGATCTAATGATAATGATAGAAATTTGTTGAAATTAAATGCAACTAATTCAAATTATTTGAAAATGCAAGCTAAAAATACCAATTTTTTCAAAATTTTTAAAATTTACAATTTTTTTTATATTTTTTCAAATGCAATAAGATGAACAATGATATGAATGAATGAAATGAATGAAAATATGAAGCAAAAAACTCAGCAAGGTGCAAAATTCATTAAAAACATGGGTTCACCAAAATGTTTAAGGTGGAATTTGAGGGGGATTTGTTTAGGGTTAATTTTGCTAGTTTGTATGAATCATCCTTTCACCTTAAAACATTCAAGGACTTTAGCCTAGTAGGAAATCTACTATTAGGCCTTCAGTCACTTGGGATGTCTAGGAAAATTGGAATTGTTTGATTTACCTGTTTGATTATGCCTAATTATGCTCAAAACCCTAATTATACAAATTCGGAAGCAAACACACAAATTACAGAAAATGCTTGCACATAGAGATACCAAATGACAATCAAATACGTACTAGATTTTAAAGTTTAGAAAATAGAAAAGTTAGGGAATAATGAGTGGGTGCCCTAGTCTAGTGCCACCATTTTCTTCAGGATCTGGGAACCTTGTCTGCAACCTGTTCCTGCTATTCTAAAGATTCTTTAGTTGCGGGATCCAAAGGACTAATGAGTGGGTGCCCGAGTCTAGGTCCCTATTTTCTCTTTTGATTTGCAATTCTAACAGTTTGCACTACTCTCCTGCAAATCCACTTTTTCTGCTCCTACAACTTGTAACATGCAATCATGGAAAAATGGGTTGGGGGTTGTGGTGTTTAGAGGCTTGCCTTAGTCGAGCTCTAGAGAGACATTCAAGTCTTCCGAACACCATTGTTAGATAAAGAGTGCATATCCCTGTGGGATAGATGTAAAATCCAAATGATAAATGATTGAAAATACAATTGATATCACCTTGTAGTGAAGATCTCATGGAAGGAAGAAGCTCTTCATGCCATGAGGAGATGGATGCCAAATTTGCAAACACAAACACAATAACAACATAAATTCTACTTTGCAACACTATGAATGCCTTGAATCACTTTCACAAAATCTCTTGAATCAAAATTGTCATCTAATGATCATCTAGTTTACAAATGAATGCCTAAACATGCTTATATATCCAACTGCAAATATTCCCGCCAAGAATTTCGTAATTGAAACTTACCGTGTCAGCATAGGACCTAAATAATGGTCATAAACACACTTATAAATTGGGCCTGACCTAAAATAGGGTAGGACTAGGGTGCGGGTGCCCAAGTCCACCCCCCTATTTCAGGCAGAGATCATGTCAAGTGCACCCCCTAGGTCCCATTCACAATGAAACTTTAGGGTTTTCTCATCGCGAAGTCAGATTACCATGAAAAATGATCTAAATGTAACAACAAGACCTGAGAGCTAAACCTTAAGAGGGAAAAGCCCCCAAGGGGACATTTTCTGATGTAACAATTGCCAATTTGAAAACTTACCTGGCATTGTTCTTTCACCAACAATTCATGTTATTTCTACAACCATGAAACTTTATAGGGACTGGGATGTATCAATCTCTTTAACTTTAGTTTATTCACGATCTCTTCAGACACACTATTGTCTATTCTACCACTATCCATGATCACTTTGCAACATTTACCACCCGCCTTGCATCTGGTTCAAAATAAATTCCTTTGTTGCACTGGGTCATATTTCCCTTTCTTAGGATTTAACAAAATCCCTTTCAACATCAAAGAATCCCCACCTTTCAGGTCTTCTCCATACGGTGGTGAAGCCACACTTTCACTTTCAATGTGTGTCATGTTAATTCTTGTCTCCTTTCTGTTTCATGTACTCTGCTAGATCTAAGGGCACTCAAATGCCCTATGTCCAATCCCTCAGCACTAAAAACAAGTGCCACTAAATCCCCTTCATTTTCCCCTTCCAAATGATCATCTACCTCTAGAATAATGACCTCTTTTGTCGGATGAATCTCCTCTTTCTTTATTCTCCTAAGTGTTAGCCTGTGAAGAGCTTCTTTCTCTTGGTTTATTCTGGTATCCTCTTCCAATGCTTGACTGCCCTCTCCCACATGAGAATCCCCTTACCTTTGGAATTATTTTGTTTCCTTTCTATTTTATCTTCAACCTTTAAGGCATATTGATATGCTTCATCCACACTATTGATTTTAAACATACTCATCTCGTCTTGGATAGAATAGTGCAATCCATTCAAATATTTGGAAACTTTCTTAGCATCATCATCCACATGATCTGCTCAGATATTCATCCTATAGAATTCTTTTGTATATTCTTGAACATTCTTCTTCTTCTGCTTCAAATTTTGCAATTTCTTAAACAGGTTGATTTGGTAATCTGTAGGTAGAAATTTTGCCTTCAGTTTTGTCACCATGCATTCCTAGGATTTAATCTTCTCTTTTCCTTTCCTTTGTCTCTCTATCTAAACATGTTCCCACCACAAAGATGCATGACCCTTTAACTTTGTGCAAGCAAATTTTATCCTTTTGGGGTCTTCAATTGAGTCGAAATCAAAATACTTGTCTATCTTTGCAACCTAGTTAATCAACTCTTCTAGGTTTAAACTACCATTATAGCTTGATGAGCACACACTTATACTGAAGGAGGGGGGTGAATCAGTATAAGGCAATCTTTTACTTTTTCAAACTTAACAACCACAATAATAATAACCATACAAGATCTAATAATTATGCAACACATGAAGAACACACAATTTATGTGGAAACCCTTGTGGGAGAAAACCATGAAAAAATATTGCTTATATATTGATCTTGGGTGTTGCCACAATGATGGGTTACACTTTCTGAGACATCTTGATTTTTTCTGAAATCACATATTTTTAGAAAATATAATGATTTAAGCCTTGAAAGGTTCCATTTAAAGGATTTTAATTGAAGAGGGTTTGATCAAACCCCCTTAGATTCAAACCCCCTTGGATAGAACCCCTCTAGTTTTAAACCATACCTATAATGGAGTCTCCTCTACACCTATCAAAACGCTGATAAAAAATGACTTTTGATTTACCTTTTGGGGGATCAAATGAATTCATTTAAAATTTATGTTTTGTAAGTATGTATTCCTTATTATAAGGTTCCCAAAAAGTATAATTTTAAATATATTTAATTTGATTATTATATTTATTTTTTATTTCTTGTGAATGTAGGTTTTTCAATGAACATCAAGGTCTTTGTTTCACACATACAAAAAAATAGGAAAATAGAGAAAAAAAATTGTAAAAAATACATGTCCTCTAGGTATTGATGTCCTTATTCCAACAAAAAAAATTGAATTCTGATACATACAAAAAAGTTATGTTGGACAGAATACACCTATGTCTAAATTATAATTGGTTTGACTTCAAAACTTAATTAAAAAAATATTCAACAAAACATTATGAAACCAAATGCATCCTCTAGATATCGGTGTTACCAATCTAAATTCAAAAGAATCAAAATTTTATCCTTTGTAGAAAAACGTTATGTGCGACAGAATACACATCACTTTAAAAATGTTATTTACTATTAAAAACCAGTTATCAAAGGACACACAAATTTTTACAATTTAACTCCATTTAAAAAAAATATATATTTAGAATCTACATACAAAATCTCACAAATCACTAGTTTGCATCATCTTCATATTCCTAATAGTTTAGTGGGTATAGGTGTTAGAAAGTGAATATTTAGTTCAAAATGTTGATTTCAATGTCAAGTTTGTTCAAAAAGTGTAACCCATTATTTTGGGATAACCCTCTTCTTTGTAGGCACCAACCTACTTATTTTACAAGTCTTCTTTTGTAGGCACCAACCCACTAGAGACACCAATCCCCACTTACAAAATTTATAGGCATCAACCCACTGGAGACACCAATCCCCACAATTGAGTACAAACTCTACAAGAGACACCAATCTCTTATTTTGATAGGCACCAACCTTCAAATTGTAAGAGTTGGCTATGATAGGAGCCACCCAAGATCTAGGACTTCATGAAAGCACAAGAGAGACAATGAGAGAATAATTCTATTCTATCAATGAATGCAAAATTGTTCATCTTACAATGTACATGAAGAGCCTTGCTTATAAAGGAAAGGATGAGAGATAAGATGTTGTAGTCATGTGACAAGTGTCTTAATCGAATGACATGAGACAACTATAGCACATGTGTAGGATAAAACAACTATAAGACAACTATCAACACATAGCAACAACTAGACACAACTCGAAACATATAGTAGACTCACTAAGTCAAATTAACATGTGAATTATGTGTGAGAATATTATTTAACTAATAAATAGTTAAATAATATGAATTGTTCTCACAACAAGGGAAATTCAGGAACTATTTGTATTGACACTAACACCCCCTTAAGTGCAACTTAGGGAGAAGCTAACAAAATGCATAGATGCAAAGATGGATGGGTCCTGACTACTAGGCCATGTTAGGTACCCATATACAAACAAATCTCAAGTGGAGTAAAAGAGAAAACCTCATGGGAAAAAACTCCTCCCCAAAAGTGAGAATGCATGCAAACAAAACATGTACAAGTGATGGAATGATGGAAGAATCAAGACCCCTCAAATACAACATCCATCACAAATATACAATCAATAGCCCCCCATAAGAGGGAAAGAATGAGACAAGATGTCCCCCCCATAATGAAGTAGCTCATGTGCCAATGGTGAATGCTTGAAGAAGAAGACTAGAGAGGATCCAAAACCTACAAACAACATTCTTCCTTTTGTGAAGAAACCAATCCACTGGTGTATGTCAAAGAAACTTCAACTCCAAACAAGAGATGAGGGAATAAGTCTCATGAAATATGATGTCTCTGAAAACTACTCATGTGTCTCCATTTCGATGTTGAATGATACCACAATCAAATTAGAAGTCTCAGGCCTAACTGATGAAAGTGACAATCTAGGATCTACTGGAAACTAAAAATCATCAAGCTCCAAAGACATAAAGAAGATCATGTATGACTGCCATAAAGATGAATGTAAGAGACAAGCATGAAAGAGGAATGGTTTACAAGTATGGGAAATCATCCTAGTATTTAAAGGCACTATCATAAGGAAAGGGAAGTTAAGGACAATGATGTGGCCATTATGTCACTATGAATTACAATGAAATTTGTTATGCAAGGTAAAGGGATTGCACACAATAATTTAAGAGGATAGAGGCCTACCAATCATGCAAAGACTTTAAGGTCACAACTTTTAAAAGGAAAGTTCTTAGCCACAAAAATTAAAGACAGACTGTGTGAAAAGATTAACATGATACACAATGATGACAACTCTTGCAAGATGATGTCAGTATTTACAACGTTGCTAACATTATATGATATATGCCATCTTGTGGAAAAGACTATACAAAAGGTAATGATAGAGGAAATGTTGCAAACATGTGCCTAAGTGGTGTTTTCATCGATGTCAAAATATTATTGTTGCCATTAGTGTCAACTATATCCTATTTTGCTACCTGTATAGAAGACTAGATTGTTGAGGATATTGAGAAAATTAATGAGGATCAATGAATGCGGACCATATGGTTGAGTAGAGGTTTGTCTAAATAAGCTCTAGTTAAGTGTTAAAGGGTTCGCATGAAGATTTGAAGAAACTATGGCCATTTGAGTTGAACTGGTTTTACAGTGTTCAGAAGAGATAGTGACAGGAAAGACATCCGGATTATTCTGGATATGTCAAATAATCATCTGTGGATCTAGAGGCATGTTTGGGAAGTCAGTGTGTATCATCCATTCAAGTGGTTTGGGGTTTGAAGGTCCGCAAGCAATTTTTCTAATGTGACAGTCATGGCAGATATTGTTCTTGAGGTTCCAGAGGAAGATACAAGTGATTCTGATAATTTGGAGTGCGGATGTTTTTGTTGAATTCAATGTGCTTGTGGAGGTCTCTGGATCGTGTGACTGCTATGTTGGAGGTCCGCATTGAGGTCTGAGCTTGTCAAAGAAGATTTCCCTCTTAGTGTTGTTGTTCTTCCCAATATTGGTTGACCGGATGATTCAAGCATGTTGCGGATGTTCTAAAAGCAATTCTATGGAGCATGGCATGTTGATCAAGGAAGATTTGAGTCCCAGTTATGTTTGGCCGACAACTTAGTGATTCTCATTAAGTTAGTTGTTTGTAGTGCTGACCTTGATGTTCATTCCAAGGTTGATGAAGTGTATAAATACTTGTTGATGAGTTGTGGAAAATCATCCTTGAGCAAAAATATAAATCCAAAGAAAGGATTAGAAGCAGAGTAGAGAAGAGAAGGAGTAGAAGAACAAAAGTAGAGTAGAGTGAAGAGTAGTGAAGAAGACTTTGGAGGCAGAACAAAAGTTTATGAGCATTCAATGAAACTGAACTAGGCATGAAGTAGATGCTATTTCTCAGTTAAATCTTTCTGTGTTAAACTTAAATTTCTTGTAGGCAGTGAGCCTCTCTTTTGAGCAGTGAGCTCTAGGCAATGAGCCCGAAGGCAAGTGCCTTCTCATTCTTTTTAAGTACTTTTAACAGGGTACAAATTTTGTGGGCTAACACCCACCATGGTTTTTCCCTTAACCAGGTTTCCACGTCAAAAATCTTGGTGTCAAATGTGTTGATTATGTTTCTGCTTATGTGATGTTGTTTCATGCTTTAATCTTTACATCATTAATCAATTTGCAAATTGTGAAAGAAGATTAAAAGAAAGAAATTGTTGAATTTTGGGATAACTGATTCACCCCCCCTCTCAGTTGTCCGGTTTGATCCCAACAATTGGTATTAGAGCCAAGTACCTCTAAAAGAAGCTTGACCACTTGAGGAGATCCAAGATGTCATCTTACAAGAAGGAAAGTCTAAGATTTGATGGAACATATTAATTCCTCTAGAAGGTACACATGCAGTGTCATCTAGAATGTATGAGTGATATCTTTTGGTTAATAATTAAGAATGTGTATAAAATTACAAAGAACAGACCTTCAACTATAGATAAACTCAGAGATGCTGAACACAACATTCGAGCCAAAGAAGCATTGTTGAGTGCCCTGTCTGATACTGAATTGGCAAATGTCCTGGATTTGAAAATTGCTCATGAAATCTAGAATAAGTTGGAAAATCTGTCTGAAGGTGACAAATATGTTAAATGTGCCAAGATACAAAGCCTGAAGGGTAAATATGGAAGATTGCTAATGAGTGAAGATGAAAACATTACTTCCTACATGCAGAAAGTAAATGAACTTGTGACCGGTATCAAAAATGCAGGTGGAGTATTGGAAGAATTAGAAATTGTTGCCAAAGTGCTCAGATCCTTACTTGCAGCATACAAGCATAAAGTTGCAGCCATTGAAGAAATCAGGACAATAACAACTGTCACAAGGGATCAATTAGTTGGTAAGCTTTTAGCATTTGAAATGAGTGAGTTTGGTGACTCTCTCCCTAAGTCTGAATCTGCATTCAAGGCTAGTGTGTATGGAAAACAAATATATGATCCAGGTGAAAGTTTTTCAGGAAGATCAAATAGATTTGTGAAGACAAGGAAGGATCTTGAAGATGATGAAATTGAGACTGCAGATCTTGAAGCTCTTATTGCCAAAAGAATGCCAAGAGGATCTGGTAAGTATGAAGAAAAGTTGCCACTCAAATGCTTTGCTTATAATAAGATTGGTCATTTTGCCTCAAGATGTCCAGAGAGGTTTTCAAAACCAAACCCTAACAGATATAAAGGTCAGAAAAAATGTTCTATGTCTAAGAAGATGGAGAAGGAGTCACAGATGATGAATCTGATCATGGAGGTTCCATTAAAGGTGATTGGGTGTTCATTGCTATCAAGGAAGAAAATTCGATGTCTACTGAATCTACTAGCTGTGCAAATATGGAAAGTGCCTTGGCTGCTTAGGTTGTTGAAAAGGATGAATGGGTGATCGATAGTGGATGTTCTCATCATATGATTGGTGATAAAAGCAAGTTTGTAAGCTTTGAAAAATATGAAGGTGGGTTTGTAAAATTTGGAGACAACTCAGCTAGTCGAATCCATGGCAAAGGATCCATCTCTTTTGATGGTAAGAATAACACCAATGATGTTCTGTATGTGGAAGGACTGAAGCATAATCTTCTCAGTGTTGGATAGTTGGTTGACAAGGGTTATGATCTTCGATTCAAGGATGGAAAATGTAGAATCTTGGAAAGCTCCAGAACTGAAATTACATCTGGTACTCAAACTAGAGGTAACATCTTTCATTTAAGTAGTTCTGGTAAAATTTGTTTGATTGCTCAGTCAGATCAAAGTTGGCTATGGCATAGGAGGATGTGTCATGTAAATTTTGATAACATTGTCAAGATCATTTCTACTCAGGCTATAAGAGATCTTCCAAAACTCATGAAACCTAATAACATGTGTAGAGAATGTCAATTGGGCAAACAGAACAAAATTTCATTCAAAAGTAAAGAACAACTTTCAAGTGAATGGTTGGAACTTGTGCATACTGATCTATGTGGTCTTGCTAGAATTAGGAGTGTGCAAGGAGGCAGATATTTTATGTTACTGATTGATGATTACTCCTAGATGATGTTGGTAACCTTCTTAAAAGAAAAATCAGAAGCTCTTGACAAATTCAAGATATTCAAGGGCATGGTGGAAAACGAGATTGGTGTGAAGATAAAGTGTCTGAGATCCAACAGAGTTGGAGAATTTACCTCTGGTGAGTTTGATTCATTATGTGCAAAACATGGAATAAAAAGATAGTTATCTGCTCTTAGCACTACAACAGAAGAGGCAATTAGAGCCTAAAATAGTGCCAAAATTTAGTGCATTTGAGTCCATGAATTGGACACTTCTGCCAGCACAAAACTCGGTGTCCAATAGCATCTCACTATTGCGCTGGGTTTAGCGCCGATTATAACGTTGGGTTTTGCATCAGGTTTAGCGCTAGATTTTAGTGCTAGGATTAACACCAGATTTTGTTTCTTCTAGTTTGGCTTCTGATTTTTCTTCTAGTTTTTCTTCTTGTGTTGCTTCAAAGTTTGCTTCTGATTTTGCTTCCAGTTTTACTTTGAGTTTTGCTTCCGATTTTGCTTCCAATTTTGCTTTCGGTTTTGCTTCCACTGTTGCTTCCGATTTTGCTTCTAGGTTGGCTTCCGCTTTTGCTTCCAGTTTTTCTTCCGATTATGCTTCCAGTTTTGCTTCCAGGTTTGCTTCTAATTTTGCTTCTAGTTTTGCTTCCAATTTTGCTTCTGGTTTTGCTTCCGGTTTTGCTTCTGGTTTTGCTTCCAATTTTGCTTCTAGGTTTACTTCCAATTTTGCTTCCAATTTTGCTTCTAGTTTTGCTTCCAGTTTTGCTTCCAATTTTGCTTCGAGTTTTGCTTCTAGTTTTGCTTCCACTTTTGATTCCAAGTTTGCTTCCGGTTTTGCTTCAAATTTTGCTTCCAGTTTCGCTTCCAATTTTGCTTCTGGTTTTGCTTCTGATTTTACTTCCAGTTTGGCTTCCAATTTTGCATCTAGTTTTGCTTCTAATTTTGCTTCCAATTTTGCTTCCAGTATTGCTTCCAATTTTGCTTCCAATTTTGGTTCCGATATAACGTCGCTTGTTGCTTCCAATTTTGCTTCCATTTTTATGTCTTTTGTTGCTTCTAAAAATGCTTATTGTTTTGCTTACATTTATTAATTTAATATGTTTTATTTCAACTTAATTAGTTAAATATATCATGCCTCTTAAATAACTCATATGCTTATAAAGTAAGTAGTTTAATTATTTAAATCATATGATTAAATAACAAGATAATTATTATAACATGATCATCATCTATAATTAAAACTAGTGAGTCAAATTAAAATCATCCATCTTGAGCAGTAAATTAAAATCATCATACGTAATAAATATCCATCCAAAAATCATCAACCACTTTCAATATATATAAATTGACAAGTCAATACGGATAAGATCATCATCATATATAACTAAAACAAGTGAAAGTCAAATATGGCAGTAGATCAATAACATGTCTAAATGATACATGTACAAATGATATAAGTAAAAATGATAAATTATGTAACTCAAAATGATACAAGTCAAGATGATACATGTCCAAATGATATAAGTCAAAATGATACCTAAATTTATGATACAAATCATTAATATGGCATTGGAGGCCATGAAAATGATACATATGATAGTTAGTGACTATGAAAGGAGGCATCATAATGATATATCAACAATGATCCATGATGCAGTCTATATGATCATGAATGTCACTGGCTACTATGAGAAACTGCCTCATCATCAGCATCACCATCATGATCATCATCATCATCACCATCGTGATCATTATCATCATCACCATCATCGTCGTCATCATCATCATCATCAGCCTCAGTGTCTTCTGTATCTGCGTCATCATCATCCTCTACCATGTGATCTGTACTAGAACCAACATAATCTGGATCTCTATCATGAGAATCATCTTGATCTTCTGGAAGACCCGTGTTCTGCAAAAAAAATATTTAAAATGAAAAGTTATTATTTATTTCATGTAATAATTTATTTTTCTATTATATCTAATATTACAACATATGAAATGAAACCATAATCATATTACATCATATCAAAGTGCACATACCATATTAAAATTTCAAAAAAGTTACAGCTAATATGTCATTCTAATGATGTAAAACATTCAACAATTCTAATAAACGTTAGTAAAGATCATACAAGAAATTTGTTATAAATTTAACTATCAACTATAAATTCTATTACATAACCTTAAGTGTTACAAATTGCTTGGTCGAAAGCTCCCATTTTGACATAGGCAGGGAAGATGGTGGCAAAGGTTGTGGAATTTGGCTTTACACCAACCAATTGCATTTGCTTTAAAATTTCTGAAGCCTTTTCAACAAATCCATTTTGTGCATATCCTATAGTCATTACAGTCCATGAGACCACATTTCTTTGAGGCATTCTGTCAAACAGTTCCCGTGCCTTGTCTATGCTTCCACATTTTGCATACATGTCTAACAGGGCAGTTGCAACTACAACATCTGACAAAATTCCTCTATCCTTTATGTATTGATGGATGTCCATACCTTATTCCAAAGCTCCCATTTTGATACAGGCGGGGAGGATGCTGAAAAAGGTTGTGGAATTTTTCTTTACACCAACCAATTGCATTTGCTTTAAAATTTCTGAAGCATTTTCAACAAATCCATTTTGTGCATATCCTATAGTCATTGCAGTCCATGAGACCACATTTCTTTGAGGCATTCTGTCAAATAGTTCACGTGCCTTGTCTATGTTTCCACATTTTGCATACATGTCTAACAGGGCAGTTGCAACTACAACATCTGACAAAATTCTTCTATCCTTTATGTATTGATGGATGTCCATACCCTATTCCAAAGCTCCCATTTTGACACAGGGAGGGAGGATGTTGGCAAATGTTGTGGAATTTGGCTTTACACCAGCCAATTGCATTTGCTTTAAAATTTCTGAAGCCTTTTCAACAAATCCATTTTGTGCATATCCTGCAGTCATTGTAGTCCATGAGACCACATTTCTTTGAGGCATTCTGTCAAATAGTTCATGTGCCTTGTCTATGCTTCCACATTTTGCATACATGTCTAACAAGGTAGTTGTAACTACAACATCTGACAAAATTCCTCTATACTTTATGTATTGATGGATGTATATACCCTATTCCAAAGCTCCCATTTTGACATAGGTAGGGAGGATGGTGGAAAAGGTTGTGGAATTTGGCTTTACACTAGCCAATTGCATTTGCTTTAAAATTTCTGAATCCTTTTCAATAAATCCATTTTGTGCATATCCTGCAGTCGTTGCAATCCATGAGACCACATTTCTTTGAGGTATTTTGTCAAACAGTTCACGTGCCTTGTCTATGCTTCCACATTTTTCATACATGTCTAACAGTGTAGTTGCAACTACAACATCTGACAAAATTCCTCTATCCTTTATGTATTGATGGATGTCCATACCCTATTCCAAAGCTCCCATTTTGACACAGGCAGTGAGGATGTTGGCAAAGGTTGTGGAATTTGTCTTTACACCAGCCAATTGCATTTGCTTTAAAATTTCTTAAGCCTTTTCAACAAATCCATTTTGTGCATATCCTACAGTCATTGCAGTCCATGAGACCACATTTCTTGAGGCATTTTGTCAAACAGTTCATGTGCCTTGTCAATGCTTCAACATTTTGCATACATGTCTAACAGGGCATTTGCAACTACAACATCTGACAAAATTCCTCTATCCTTTATGTTTTGATGGATGTCCATACCCTATTCCAAAGCTCCCATTTTGACATAGGTAGGGAAGATGGTGGCAAAGGTTGTGGAATTTGGCTTTCAAACAACTCATACTCATAGAGTCATGGTTTTAGGTCACGTATGTTATGGTAACAACAAGGGATTCCAACTATGGTTACAATAGCTAAGACTGCCCTCATTTGTGACCGTAATAAGGTTCTTGGACAACACTATCTTGCTCTTCACACTGGGTACTATATAGGCCAAGATTGGGTTGAATAAATCACTTGATGGTTACCTATATAGTGATACCACACCCTAATACCCCATACATTCTAAATAGCTTGAGATTTATACAATACTCAACCAAGATGAAATTGTATCACTGTACCACACTTAACTACGGCAGTCCTTTCTTGACCACAATTTGTAATCTTTAGACTATTGGGATACTTGCCACAAATAAATATTAGGTCAATGATACAAGGCTTTTAAACAAAAACCATAATCCTAACTCTATATCCATCCCCTTGGTAGTCTCAAGGGCCACCTTGAGAAAAAAATGCTAATGTACTATTATGACAGTTATGATTGTCCTCCATCATTTCATTATGCATTTGAAACTTGAGATGAGGATTGGGGAGGTCTCCATTTGTAAAACATGGAAAATACTCATGACAAGATCTTTAAAATAGGCATATTCAACTTCAAGCATTTCTGCAAATCCTAGGAAGGTGGATGTAAACTTAGTGACTTTAATTACCACCACAAAGACTATCCCCTTTGTGACTATGACAAGGTAACACTATCATGCTCTTTATGACAATCCCTTCTCCATTGGGTGATAGCCTAATAACATTTATCTCCTTTGTGATTTCAATGCCTCTCTAATGCACTATCATAGGAGTCTTGATAGTCCTTATGTATTACTAAAGAAGGCTTCCAACAAATCAAAAAGGAGGGCTTAAGATTACATACAAAGTCCTAGTCTTCATACCCTAGTCACATATCACCCCTCTAAGAAGACCTCAAGACAATTTCCCTTTAATATAGGAAGTCAATGCAGTTTTAAAAGATAAAGTGCAAGAGGCCAAAGGACAAGAAAACTTAAGGCCTTAATGGGTTTAAAGGAATAAAAATATAGGCTTGCAGACTTGACTTAAAACCCTAACCCTAGGTGGGTACCACCAGAACCCTTTAACTTGGCACTACAAAACCTTGTCCAATCTGATCGTGGGAAGCTAAAATCAAGCATGTACACTCACATATGATAGATAAGTATGCCTACCAAGTGGTTTGACATAAAAATGAATAGGCTTCTAATTATAACCCTTCAAAGTAGGCCACTGAAGTATATTGTATAGGTACATTTCTAAGTGCTAATGTTACCAAAAATATTGTCAAAGTTATCAAACTCAATCAATAAACCAATAATCTCAATAGAAATTGCAAGTAACAAAGATTTCAAATAACAAAGAACAAACTATGCAAACCTTGCTACTTCTTTGCTTCCATTGTTCACCTAGTCTCAATCGCTCTTTGTATGAATGAAGTCCTCAGAAGCATACTTCCTTGCTTTGTTTTTCAAGGTGACAATGGAGAGATGGCTATGATACTTTTTTGTAAAGAAGATGAGATTCAATACAATAAAAGGGTGATCACAAGCAAATGGAATGACTTGGGTGCCAATGGGGCGCTGTAATTCCTATAGAGTAATGATACTAAAAGCTTAGTTAATAGAAATGGAAGAATAGGGTTCAATTTATAGACTCATGAGAGAAAAGATCAATGGTATAGAAAGAATGAGAAGAACAACTGTATAGAAATCTTGAGAGAACGTGCGTAAATAGAAAGAAGACATGTGTCACACAAAAGCTATTTTGAGTTAACTGCTTTTCCTTTATTGAAGATAAGATATGCTTTCATAAATTAGAGAGCTTTTTTCTATTTTAAGAGATATTGATAAAAAACAAGGTTGATTGAGTTAGTTAACTCAACTCGTGATTTGCTTTTGCATGATTTGAGAGGAATTAAATAATAAATTATTTAATTTTGTGTGCATGAAGAAGAAGACTTCTTTTTAGAAGATTTGGAAGATTTTTTTGAGCAATTAGAAGATAAGAAAACAAATTAAATAAATAAATTTATTTAATTGTGTGTGCACGATTTGGAAGAATAAATAAAATAATTGATTGTATTTTATTTTTAGAGAATGAGAGGATTTAAATAAATTTGATTTATTTATTTAAATTTAGAAGAAGAATTTGATTTAATTAAATAATTTAAGAATTAATTAATTGTTTGGAAGAATTTAATTAAATAAAGGATTTTATTTAATTTTGACTTTAGAAAAGGTAATTAAATATTTTTTATATTTAATTAATTTAGAGGAATATGAATCAAATAAATAAATTTGTTTATTTATTTATTTATAGAGGAATTAGAACGAAATAAATATTAAGAATATTTATTTAGACAAAGTCATGTCATTTTTAGGCGTATACAACTGCAGTTAGATTTTTCATCATGGGAACCTAAAATTTTTGCAAAAAATGGTAGGAAATTTTAGGTTCCAACAAATCCATTAGTTGGAGGTAGGCAAACAAGAGTTTTCTGTTCATTATTAGCATGTTAAACTTAAGCATATGAGATAGCATGGCACACACAAAATGTTGTGGATGATGACCACAAGATTAGGTTAATTGCAACCACTTTTTGTAAGCAAGCACAAGACTAGTATACTCATTATGATCCTAATGGAACCAAGAAGGGTCCCCAAAGATATAAGAGTAATCATTTGTCATCTAAGAGAAATCTTACATTTAAGGGTGTTAGGGCCAACAAAGAAGCACTTTAGAACTCATCCTATGCATCAATAAACAAATCAACATAAGAAATTCAAATTGACATATTACCACAACAATATCCAACTAAGTTATTAAAAGTCAACTATTGATACCTCGTTCTCCATCCAGATTACAAAATCAATCCACTTTTTGCTTTGTAACATTTCCTTTTCAAATTGTCTTGGATGCCGAACATATTTCTCCTCCTGTCAAAACATGGCACATGGACTAGTTAAACTAATTAATATGCAATCATTTACTTTTTCCTAGGAAATTAAAAAAAAATCATTTAACTTATTAAATATACTTACAAATGTACAGATCAAGGCCTGTAAACCTTTTTGGCCACTATGATGCGTGGCACGAAGTTTGTCAAGCCTAGCCTTGGTGGCCTTGTCCTAAAACATATACTAATTCAATTTAACTATGCACAAATAAAATTTAAAAATCATTTAATAAATTTGATATAATCTTATGAGCAAATTCAAATACCTGCATACTCTCCTCACCAGACTTCCTCCATGTATCAGACTTCTCATATGCTTTTACAAGCTCTTTCCATACTTTCAAACTTACATCAATTGGCCTTTTTTTGAGCCTTTGCTCAAGAGGGAGTTTTTTTATCTTCTTTGTTTAGTTGCACCAAAATCTCTTACAATTTTGAGACATTCATAGCATTATCTTCTTTACAGACCAACCTGTGCCAAATTCAGTCTCCATATCTTGGATAACTACTTTTTGCAGGTGCATGGGTATCCTTGAGAATGGCAAATGTAGATGGTCTTTGAACCATTGAAGGCATGATTCCTTCAACCTATTCACAAATGTTTTTCTAGCATCCGTCATTCAGATGTCCCCTGAAACCACATCGTATTCTATCTTTGTATCGTAGGTACCAATGCAAGATGCAAAACATGGTGTGGTGGTCGAAGAAGTCTATGTCCCAAGAGTGGGTAGGACATTGGAAGCCTCTATTCCCTGTTACACATTCTTAGAGGTTATTGTTATTGATTTCCTCCTAGAGATTTTGCTCGATCCATGACTGGTTGAGGAATCAATTGATTCCCTTTGACACTGTTGATTTGGTTGTAATGTTTCAGGGGCTTTACCTGATCATTTTTCTATGTATCTGGTAAGCATTGTCAAGTCCACACCATCCAATTTGTTCACTGCCTCTACCCCCAATATGGAAGCCAATGCCTCTTTATCTTTGTCAGTATCATGTTCCTATAAAATAAATTTCTTCTTTTAAATTTACAAATAAAAAACTAAAAATCAAAGAAACAATGGAAACATTTACAAATCTATAAATTGATAATGAATTACCTCATTTCGGCCAGAGTCTGCTCCCTTTTCTCTCTCCCCTCTATTGTTTGACATTTTGAGGCAACCTAGGGCAAATTATTTTCATTTAGTTTGTGGAGGCAAATGAAGTACACACTGCTAGGTATGAAAGTTTTCATCCAATTTTTTTGTATTCCTCAAGGTTATTGACCTTTACTTTGTAGAGAAAATCATGAAGTTGTTTTCCTATGAATCAATTGGTGCCTTGGAAGGGAATCTATAGTTCCTGGCCTAATTTTAGTTTGCTCACCCTCGTCTCAAAAGCCCTATCTCTTCGTATTGTCTCGACCAACCTCTTTTTTAGTTTGCTCACCCTCGTCTCAAAAGCCCTAATTTTAGTTTGCTCACAATCAATTTGTCTTAAAGCACTCGACTACTTTTTTAGGAAGGAAGCGATAAATTTGTGTTCATATAAAGGTATTGATGGTAATAATAAGTGAACCTGGGCATTGGGGTTTGAAAAATGTGTTCACTGCTCTCGGATGCAGAGGAAATAATGCAATGTCTACAATTTTACCCTCCTCCTTTGCAACCACATGAGACTTGAATGATTCACCTGTAAACAAAACAATATTCACAACCCTTTCTTCACAATCCTCTCCATTTAATCGAAACAAAAATATATTTGGGAATGAAATTTTTTTATTGTAATTGTAACCTTACCTATGGTGTCGAAAACTAAATCAAATTTCTCATCTCTTCATGCGGTGTTTTTCTCCTCTCTTCATGTGTCATTTTTCTCCTATAATTATCAAATTTCTCATATATTAATTCAGGCGGGATTCCAACCCAAATGCTCGATCTCCAAACAAAAAATGAACACCAAAAATCAATAAAGTTTTTTTTTTTGTTTTGGGGTATGTGCAGGCAAGAATTTTTTTTAAAAAAATTGATCTAGTAGTCAGCGCTATAGTCAGAGAAGTTAACGTCGACTTTAGTGTTGAATTTTAAGCCAAAAATGTAATCTATTTGGGGCACCAAAGGTGGCGTAAAGTGCACCTAATTTAGCGCCAATTAGTGCAAAATGATGTGTTTTGCTTGGAAGTTGATAAAAACGTAACCTCACCAAATTTGGATTGTCCTTATAATAAGTAACTATATCTTGTTTCCATGATAGCATTTTGACTTCATGCTTCTCTTATGATTAGCTCAATAATGACTCACTCTTTCATGACCTTACACAGATGGTTGGTGACAATCCTTATGCAAGTGATATGGCTTTGGAAAAACCAAACAACTCTTCTCTTACTATCATGATGACATGATATTGGGACTATATTGGTACCTTATGGAGTGTGCTTATGGTACTATGATTTTCATTTATATGTTCTCATTACCCTATTTTAGGTTGAAGCATGGTAACTAACCCACTAGCTATTATGACAGTCATACAATGACTAGACAATCCTCTCCACTTTGACTATGATAGTCCTATGCATGGTGTTTTCTTCATGACAATCCCCAATAATGTGAATTATTGATAGTAGCTAGTTCAAATGGAGTTTTGGATGGTGTAGTAAGTTGTCCCTATGGCTCATGATAGTGCATGCCTTGGTTATGTCCTTGTGACATTACTCTCTAGATATCTCCTCTTTATAGTGACAGGGTTTCAAGAACATGACAACTTAGGTAAGGTATCAACTTGTCTCTTTAACCTCTGGATTGTCATTTTTCAAGAATTGATCTCATTGAAATGCAAAGACAACATGTCATAGATTAGATGAAAAGATCAAGGAGATGCATGTTATAGAGTATAAAACTCAAAAATCAAAGGTCTTTTTGGGCCTTTTTCCAACAATATGAGCAAAATTCGAACTTTAAACATGTAGCATAGGTACCATATGACTCATTCGCATACATCACACATGTGGGACCACTAAGAAGGGAGGTAGGTACTTAATATGAGCAATGACAATTGTACATAATGTTTAAGTTCACTTCAACAGATATTTGGGGTTATGATAGCTAATGTAGGGTTTTCTTTTCAAAGGAAACCATTAATTTTGGAGTGAAAGGTAATGGTGGAATATAACTTAGTGTCCCTATAATTAAAGAATATCCAATGGCTAGGATTAACCTAACAAATATCTAATGATTTGATTTCAAAATTAACATCCAAATTATCCTTCCCTCCATCAAGAACTTAAAATTTTGGTGCCAAAGACTCTTTGAGACTATTTTGAGGGTTCTATGATAGTTTTGAGGGTTTTATGGCCACATGGAGAGATATAGATTGCCTTAAAATGACCCATAAAAGAAAAAGGAGAGTCAAACATGAAATAAATGTCTTTTTGATGTGAATTTGTAGTCATCTTGTAATCATAAGATTTGAGCTCTAGTTGTCAAGATTCCGTGTGTAAACTTTTTCTGAAGAGCAAAATGTTGCAATGTCCTATTTTGTTTTTCATAGTGCATCTTAATGAAAAGCGAGTGTATTAACAAGATAAATTCAAGAATATTCTCTTGGTGCATAGCTTTTATGTGACTATTGTTATTGTTGTGTATTACAGGATCTAGAGGAATCCATGGAGAGAGGACATGGACGACTTAGAACTACTAAATCGCAGAGAGGAAAGTGGGTGGAAATACATATGACAATGGAATCTACAGATACAATAGAGGTAAGAAGAGAAATCAACCTCAATCAAAGGAGGAAGGTGTTTATGAATTCACAAATGCTACAACTTAGAGGAGATAAAGTCATTTTTTTGTCCACGAGGCCTCTAAGGTCAAACTTATTGGTTGAAAATGCACAGGAATGGTGACTAAATGTGATTCTATGATCGAGGGAAAAGTTTGAAAATTAGGATAGCCAAAACATGATATCAATATGTCAAATATATGACTAAAGTGAGGTTTTATGTTGGATAGCATATTCATTGAAATGATATAATTGGTGTACTAAACATTATTTACTATGTTGTGTATTATAGGGGCCAGATGAGGCCATGGCAATAGATCGTGTCATATCAAATGAGGACACAACAGATGAAGTGGGAAATTAGGTACTCAAATCCAATTTCCTTAGGAAAAAATGATCTGATGGCATTTTGTGATACGTCCATCTTTTTTTACAGTATTATTGAAATTTATAATGTATTATCCAATCTTGACATAAATTAATGTATGTTGATTATTTTGGATGGAGATTGGAGCAAATGCAGAGCCTGAGCATTCAACTAGAAAATGAAAAATATATGTATGTGGATGTGGACCTAAAACTATTAAATCACATAGACGATAGTGGGTGGAAGAGAATATGCCAATGGATCCTGCAGACACAACAAATGATTGCACTGAACAAGAGGTTAGTCAGGACTATAGTACATGGGATGAATACTTTGAGAAAATTGTTGTTTGTAGATGTTCTGTATGTTGTGGAAAGAAACAATTCAAATGAGTGATTGTACAAAGACATTACATATATGATGAGCTTCCAGTCGGTAGTATGCCTCCTACAATCAATTCAAATGCAATAGGAATTGTGGTAAGGAATTTTCCAAATTGATATAAATGACATGTATACTTCGTTTAAACATTGTTTTATATTATTTAAATAACTAATTTTTTTCTTAATGGATATTTGCAGGATAAAGTTCTTGGTTTAAAGTTTCATGGATCACCAACTTCCAGCCTAGAGGGCAATGATCATTTATCAAATGATACATCTAACAAAAATATGTGCCAATATACCAGCTCAGAAGATGAGGAATTGATGAAAACAAGCAACAAAACAAGAACCAGTATAAAGATGCATAATTTGCTTAAAGACAAGGGGAAGGTGGACTACATACCCTATGAGAATGAATGTGACGGAGATGATGACTTGTCCCTGAGTTTGAGATCAATTTACAAAGAGACATTTGATCGTCAACTATATTGCACTTGGCCTAGTGATTAACAACTACCTAGAGTGTACAAGGTGTTTCAATTTTGGGGATACAACTACATGATACGACCCTCCAATATTCATGGAGTGAATCTAGGCCTCTTTATTGTCCAAAATGTACATGTGGGATCTAAACATAGAAACAATTCAGAACAAACCACTAGGAGATTAATGCCATATTATGGTCCATCATATTATAGTGGTGAATGGAGAAGGCTAGCAGAATATAAGCCTAGCATGTCAGCATATGGTCTAAATTTGAATATGTATGCACATCGTCTCCTATTAGAAAGTGGAAAAGAAATGAATAGAGGTCATCTTATGTATATAGATGGACATACATACACACAAAAAAATATTTCAGGATTTATAAATAGTAGTAAGGGAAGAGACCCTACTGTAAGACCGAATTGTCAATTTGTTGAGGTTATAAATGATAAAGATGCAGATATGGAAAGAGAGGTTGATAGATTGATAATGGTTGAGGCTATTATGGACCTTACCATTGGGGATGAGTTATTGATTGATTACCCCTTCTTAAAACACACTCCTGCGTGAAAGAAGAGGGAAGAACAAGGTCTCCCTAAGGATGTTCTTAAGGGCAGAAAATTAAAGAATAATAAATGCGTGTGGACTGATGTTTTATAAACTATGTTGTCTAAATTGTGTTTTATTTAAATTATTGTATAAAAAAGGTAGTCTATAAAATAATGTTCCATTATTCAATTGATGTATATATGTTCATATAACCAATATTTTTATTTTTTAAGCCATATTTGATTATATTTCTTTGAAATTGATACATTTATGATTTATCTAATTATTGCCAAACATTAAATAATGTTTGCATTTGTTGATAGGTAGAAGATGTTGATGAAACACATACTAGTACCCAAAAGCCAACTGGGTTATTAAGATTTGGACGGGATGATCCAAACCATCCTTTAAATAATACCAGGGCGAAAAAAGCATTATTGAAGAGAATACTATCAGCTAAGAAATTTGAAGAACTGATGAGATCCACATACACTGATGACATGCCACCTAGCCTTAATGATGATGATCATGATAGTGAAAATGAAGTGTATGAAGAAGGATTGAATAAAATGCTTACATATTTCTTTGGGGACGAAAACAATGATGATAATAATGATCATATGGTTGACAGTAACAATGATAGCAGGGGTAATTACCACCAACGTAATGTTGATGATAACAACCTGAAAGACTCCATCAAGCAAGCAATGAAGACACCCATGTTCAAATCAGGTGCAAGTAGAACCTCAAAACTGGCATGCACATTAATATTATTAGAAATCAAGTCACTATTTAGCTGGTCAGACAAATGATTCACTACCCTACTGAAGTGAGTTGAAATCTATTTCTTACTTTGCAATTGTCAATTGGTGTACATAATTCATAAATATTCATCAACTTCATTTGTATTTCTTTAAGGGGATTTTAAAACCATATATTGTATATAAATAGTCCTAGTATAGATTGACATATCAAACATGTTCATCATAAGTCAAACATTCAATTGATTTAATCTCTAGCAATCTTACAGGGCACTAAAAACTAAAATATTCCCTAAAGATAATGTGTTGCCATCAACTTGCAGAGAGGCGCGTCTGTTGTTGGTTGAGTTGGGGATTGAATATAAGCAAATTCATTCATGTAAAAATGATTGCATTTTATACAGAGATGAATATCAAAACAAGGTAGAATGCCCTATATGCAAAGAGAAGAGATATCGTACAGATGTACAAGGTCCTACAGTTCCAAAGAAGGTTTTACGTCACATGCCAGTTATACCTAGACTTCAACGAATGTTTCATTGCAAGTCACTTGCACAATTGATGGACTGGCATGCAAAGAATAGGAGTAAAGATGGATTCATACAAATTCTGGTTGACTCTAAAGAAATGAAACACATAGAGGAAAAATGGCCAAGAAAATTCAAAGATGAACCCCATAGTATCAAGTTTGGTCTTGGAATTGATGGAGTGTGCCCATTCTCTTTCCTAAGCTCAAATTATAGTGTTTGGCCAGTTAGATTGATAGTATACAATATTCCCCCATGGATGAGTGTTAGAAAGGACCACCTTATGCTGACTCTCATTGTTCCAGAAAAACATCAAGTTAAAAACATGGATGTTTATATTGCTCCTTTTATTGATGAGATGCAACTGCTATGGAAAGGCATAAGAATGTATGACATATCACGTCCCCCATCAAATAGGTCATTCATGTTGTACGATGTGCTATGTTGGACTATTCATGATTTCCCATGACTTGGTGTTTGTTCTGGTAAGATAAAATATTTACGTATTTACACTCATAATTTATTTTCATCCCAACTTTCATACTTGGTTTTATACTTATTTTTTGATGTTATTAACATTACTTATTGAATTGCAGGGCTTCAAACAAAGGGGATATTTGCACGTCCAAGATGTGTAAAACAATTTCAAGGGTGGTATTCTAAAGATCTACATAAATTTATTTACGGAAACAACAGGGTTTTTCTACCACTAGATCATAAGTTTAGAAATCACCTGAAGAATCAATCTGATGGAAAAGTTGAAAATAGAGGCCCTCCCATGATTATGGGTCCAGGTGATTGGCTTAAGAAGTATGAAGATGCTGAATTGAAAGGTTGGGAGGATTTTTTTGATCAGGGTGATTCAATTAAAGAACCATAACAAGTTGTAGTTAATATGCCAGAAGGAATGAAAATGAAATCCATATTTTATGAGCTCCCTTACTGGAAGGATCTATTAATATATCACCTATTAGATCCTATGCACGTCTTAAAAAATGTCCCAGATTCTATATTTTGACATATATCAGGCAAAGAGAAGGACACCTTGTCTTTGAGGAGATATATTGCTCTTTCGCATACCAAAATTGATAGAAAACATTTGTGGCCAAACAGGGAAAATGAAACATATGCAGAAGCTCCATGGATTTTGAAAAAAAAAAGACCTAGACCAACTAAAAAATGTCATCTATTCAATAAGGACACCTACTGGCTATGGGTCATCATTGGCTAAAGCTTTTACAGTTGATGGACATATCACAGGATTTAAAACACATGATTTTTATAATTTTATGAAAGTATTATATATCATCATTTAACATTTACTGGTAACATTGATTAAGTACTAAATATATTTTGATATTGTTATGTTGTGTGAGAAAAAATTACTAATGACATTTTCATAAATATGTTTCATAGCATATCATGCCATTCGCAATTAGGGGGGATTCCTGTCTTACAGTTGACTTAAGGAATACCATAAGTCGATTGTCAGCATTTACAAGGTATGTGGTTAATGTGTGAGAGACATAGATATATTATATTACATTTTAATTTTTGACTAAAGGTTCATACTAATTTACTATTCTTATATTAGGTGGGTGACCTCCAAGGAGATCCATGAATGTGAAGTGCCAAAATAGAAGAAGGAAATTGCAAAAATTGTATGTGTATTTGAGAAGAAGCTCCCTACAAGTTTCATGGACATACAAGTCCATTTACTTATACACCTAGTTGATGACATTGAATTGGCAGGTGTTGTATCAATGAGGTGGATGTTTTGGTTGATAACTGAGAGGGGGGGTGAATCAGTTATCCTACTATTTTCTTTCTTCTTTACTTTCTTAATAATCAATGCAGCATTAATCCAAATAAGCAAACATAACTATGAAATGGAAATACACATGACACAATATTTTTGACGTGGAAACCTTGTTAAGGGAGAAAACCATGGGGTGATTAACCCAAGATTGTATTCTCTGTTAGAAGAATGGAAATACAAAATGGCACTTGCCAATTAGGGCTCACTACCCGAGCACACTGCTCACAAGAAGGCACATTGCCTACAAGAGACACACTATCTACAAAAGAGTGTTATACAATACTTGAACTAATTGGTAGCATCCACATATGCTGGAGTTCAGTTTCGGTTAGGCTCAGTATACTGATCTGCTGCACTTCATCTTTCCTCTTCTCTTATGCTGCTTTCCTTTCACATACCGGACCTTCCTTACTGCTTCTGCTCTGCTCTGCTTTTATTCGCACATCAATAACAACCACAACACATCTCACAACTAAATCCATCATGTATATATATCCACACAAGTGATTTCATCACCTTTCTAGTCGGCACCTAGAATAGTCAATCTTTTCACAAGCTCTGATTTGTCAGCTGAATCCTTGCTTACCAAGTAATACGGATCAAGCATATACTTGTAGAAGTCATCAATCACGTCGGCCAAACATAACTTATGCCTTAAGAACCTTTTCCATCATCAGTAGCACATCCAAAATAATGTCTGATGTTCTGCCAGTCAGTTCTTCCTCTGTCCACACTGTCACTTGGGAACCCGACACTCAAGCATTTATATCTCTTTATCCTTTCCACATCGGAGGCTCAAACCTTGGAATCTATCAGTCAAGATACTCCTCTTGACTTCCCCAAATCTGCACTTCACCAAGATACTTCCTCTAAGAGATCCAGACCTGTCTGTCGGACCTCGCCAAATGCTCTGTTCTTGTTTACCGGACCACAACATTCTTCACTCTGACTTCCGGTAGAGACATACCATGTCCTGCAGATGTGTGGGATGAACTTTGTTGCCATTAATGACAACAATCATGAATCCATATAGTGTCTCTTGCCAACAGTTTTTCTTTGAGAGGTATATGAAAACTCTAAAAAGATATGTCCAACAAAAGGCACATCCAGAGGGTTGCATGGCTGAAGGGTATGTATTGAATGAAGCATTTTTCTTCCTATGTGAATTCCTTGGTAAGGATTTTGAAGATGGGCCACGCTTCTGGGATGAAGAACAAGCATCAAATATTATTGATGGAGAAAAACCACAATCTAATAGTGTTCAAGTAGAAATTAGTAAGTAAATTCATGATCAGTGTGGTTTTTTTTCTTGCAATCATTAATTTACTCTGTAATTTATTTGTCAAATTAACAGCATGACATTTGGAGTTTGAAATAAACATGTTGATGTTAAGGGAAAATTGGAGTAAACATGAATAATCAATAAATCAATATCAATAATACCCAAAACTCAATGAAATAATGAACAAAAGAGATCAATCAAACAATGAACAATACAAAGCAAACCTCCTTTAATTCTCAGCTTCCATTGATCGCATATCACAATGATCTCGTCTATGAATATGGCCCTCAGAAGGTGCACTTCCTTGCTATGATTCCAAGATGTTCAAATGGGAATGACTATGATAGTTTTGTCATGAAGATGAGCTTCACAACAATGATAGTAGTGTGTAGTAATGAGTTTGATTGCAAGCAATGAAGGAATTGGTGCCAAAGGCGCACTGTAATTCCTGTAGAGTAAGTTTACTTAAAGCTTGGATGAATGAAATGGAGGAATATGGTTCAATTTATAGACTTGTGAGAGAGAAGATCAACGGTTGTGAAACCTTGAGAGAACACAAAAGCTTTTTTTTTTAAGTTAACTACTTTCTTTTCTAAAGGTAAGACATGCTTTTCATAAATTAGAAATCTTTTTTCTAATTTAAGAGATATTGATAAAAACAAAGTTGATTGAGTCAGTCAACTCAACTTGAGATTTACTTTTGCATGATTTGAGAGAAATTAAATAATAAATTATTTAATTTTATGTGCATGAAGAAGAAGACTTATTTTTAGAAGATTTGGAAGATATTTGAAGAATTAGAAGATAAGAAAGTAACTTAAATAAATAAATGTATTTAATTGTTGTGTATGATTTGGAAGAATAAATAAAATATTTGATTGTATTTTATTTTTAGAGATTGAGAGGATTTAAATAAATTTGATTGATTTATTTAAATTTGGAGGAATGGTTAACTTAAATTAAATAATTAAGAATTATTTAATTGTTTGGAAGAATTTAATTAAATAAAAGATTTTATTTAATTTTGACTTTAGAAGAGATAATTAAATATTTTGATATTTAATTAATTTAGAAGAATGTGAATCGAATAAATAAATTTGTTTATTTATTTATTGATAGAAGAATTATAATGAAATAAATATTAAAAATATTTATTTAAACTGAATCGTGTCATTTTTAGGCATATACATTTTGCCCCTCTTTGATGCAATGCAGTTTAT
This sequence comes from Cunninghamia lanceolata, assembly GCA_027924645.1. Classification (NCBI taxonomy): domain Eukaryota; kingdom Viridiplantae; phylum Streptophyta; class Pinopsida; order Cupressales; family Cupressaceae; genus Cunninghamia; species Cunninghamia lanceolata. The sequence continues at coordinate 4,382,626 of BSBN01000013.1, read as the reverse complement.
AGCATTGCTTCAAAGAATAAATAGTCTGATAATGATACATGCCCTAGTTTGCCCCTGGTATAGGTTATGACGATAGGATGCCCCCTCGGGAGATTGGACGGGAAGAAGGCAGAAGGCGTGAGACAGACAATCTCATGAAGACAAAGGGAAAACTTGGTTAGGACTGAAGAAAATAGGATGGGTTTATGAGAAATAGGAAGAAAATGGGAAGAAATGGGTGCGAGAAGTAGTCATAGTCACCACACAGCCAGTTTAGGGTTTGCATGCTATATATAGGAGTTGGGTCCACAAGACAAGTCATTTGCATACTTGGCTTTTGTTGGATTGTCTTTGAGAGCTTAGGACAGCACAAAGCATAGAGCAGTCAGCACTAGGATGGATATTCTATGCGAGGAACATCGCTTTGAGTGAATCTGACGATTCAACCAGCCAGCAGAGGAAGGACCCCCGGTATGTATCTCAAAAAATTTCACCTAGAGTCAATTTTGAGTGCATTAAATGCTAGGTAAAATTAGGCAAAACAAATGTGCAAGATCACAGTTCGGTGCATCTGACATACGGAACTGCGCATCTGTCATTTTGCGGTGCATCTAGGATACGAAGCTACGCATGCACGAAAGCTACACATGCATGAGGAAGGTCAGTGCATGTATTATTTGGCAGTGCATGCAAGGTATGAGTCGGCGCACATACTTGGGCGGTGCATATACGGTATGGGATGGCACATGCATGAAATGTTGCGGCGCATGTGTCAAAAGTGGCGCATTTGTTGAGAAATGGTGCATGTACCTTTTGTTCTAGTGCATATGATATAGATAGTCTGTTTACGTAACAAAATTGACTCGATTGGCATCCCATTTGATGCATCCATCGATAAGCTATCTTTGAGTTGCAGGAATCTAGTCAAGAGATGTAGTGTGCTATTGTGATCAATTTGATATGTTAAGTTAGTTGATATGATTCTATAGATATGTTGAGCATGGTACTTGCAATTTTAGGTTGACGCCTTGCTTTGCATGTTTGCAGGAGGACATACGAGATACACTGATGTCGCGGGAATAGTTTCCCATACCGATGTTGTAGTGGCACATGTTGATAGAGATAGATTGAGAGGCACTCGTCGCGATGGGATTGGATTACATGTGCTTTATGCCCGAGGTTCGAGCGAACCGTGGCTTATTGACTACAGTAGTGGAGAGGTTTCACAGTGAGTATGGGACCTTTCACTTCCTGACTGGCGAGATGACGGTGACTCTGGAGGATGTATATAGGTTACTTCACTTGCTGATTTATGGAGAGCTCGTGGAGTATGATCCACAACAGGATACAGGACTCGCAGAGTGCAGGTAGGTATTCGATGACCCTGAGCTGGACTGTCAAGTTATCTCCTGGTAGGATATACATGATTACTATGACTACTTCCCTGGGTAGTTGCAGGATTGATCAGAGGCATTGTATGCCCCGATAGGAGATCGCATGGGTTCCCAATTGGATGGGGATAGATTATGGAGAGGATGATCTTAGAGGGCACCCACTATGCTTGGGGTGTCTGCGTTTTGGCACACCTATACCACGATATGCATCAGGTGGTACACCACAGGGGTGCTAGTTTATCAGCAGGTATCTCACTGTTATAGTTTTGGTTGTGGGAGCATATCGCCATTACTAGATTGATATGTGTGTTTCAGAGACAGAGGGGAGAGACTTACAACTATGGATACATAGGAGTGATTTCCTAGCATAGGTTGGGGAAGCTAGAGTACTAGAGGCATGCATTGGATGGGGTAGATGTGATCGTCTGGCAACCATATCTAGACTATGAGCCTTGGGATGACGAGGTGGATGAGCTGCCATACTGCTATTAGACTCGATGGCTTATAGGTAGGACGTAGTTCATCTTGGAGAGACATATTGTCAGCCAGGTTCAGAGGTAGTTTGGTAGGAGACAGGGCATGCCACAGGGGCAGGCTCTATTTGCATGGACACATGCAGAGAGGTTTAGATGGGGCCCAGTGGTGTCCTACGAGGAGGCAGTGGCAGAGTTTTGATAGATTCTTTATACTGCCTGGCCGATGAGGAGAGAGATTGCAAATATAGGGATGACACAGGACTACAAGGAGTGGTTTGCGAAGCATCCATTTCTGAGATACTCTGGACCTGGAGAGCTAGTTCCTCACATAGACAAGGTAGATTCAGATGACGAGGGCTGGGTTGGCAGGAAGAGGGGGAGAATGAGGAGAGGAGGACGGAGAGATGGAGAGATGGAGGAGATGGTGGAGGAGATGGTGGAGATGGGGGAGATGGAGGCAGACTCAAGCAGAGGAGGACAACTGGGGAGGGATCCTCCCACACTCAGCAGGTAGTGCAGCCGCAGGTTGCACAATAGTGATAGACGTTGCCACCGCAACAGGTGGCATAGTAGTAGGTACCTCAACCATAGGGGCAAGGACAGGCATAGGCCTCCTAGGATCCAGCACATCCAAATGTTTAGGGGAGAGCCATTGCCATGCTGAGAGGACAGGTTAGGCAGCTGCAGGCACAACTTAGGATGGTCGAGGCTCGGTGGGAGACAGATGCAGGTGTTATCTCAGGGCTCACTAGAGAGAGATATGGCAAAGGTGAGGATATGGGCCATCCAAGTAGAGAGGGACACAGTAGTGGTAGCCATGGGTATGGATGCTACTAGCAATTTTTTGGTTGGATAGGTGCAGCAGGCACAGGCACAACTAGCACAGACACAGGCACAACTAGCACAGACACAGGCATAGTTAGCATAGGTGTAGGGGTAGTTAGCACAGGTATAGGGTGAGCTTGCCAGAGTACAGGCTCAGACACAATACTATTAGGTATTATACCATGGTGTTGTTCTAGTCAATCAGAAGGCTCCAAGCTACAGGAACCAGTCCATGGCTTCGCAAAGAGCAGGTGGATCGCGGTCAGGAGCCTCTGCGATGGGTCTGCAGTAGTCTGGGGCCAGCAGAGGAGGGGACACAGAGGACACTACAAGGAGCAGCAATTCACAGTAGCAGGGTTAGCGGACACTTGCATAGATTTTGGCTCCTATGTACATACTTTTTGATGGCTCAGATAGCTAGATACGTATATGTACCACTTTTGCATTTTGAGACATGTATCATTATCTTTGAGATGTATACATTGTATATGACATTGACTTAGAGATGGACCTTTTGATATTGTACATTTGGACATGTTTATGATATTTATATGATGATGCAGCTATTGACGCTCTATATATGCAATTTGTTCATTCTATGCTATGGGTGCATTTCTATTGTATGATGGTACTCATGTGATGCATATTTTGACTATGTTTATATGATGTTTATCTAATGTAGACTTTTATATGATGCTATGTGATGTTTATCTAACGCAGTCTTAGATGTTTATGATGTTATGTGATCTAATGCAAACTTAGATGTGTTTACTTGATATGCCTCTAATGTGTAAATGCCAATGGTATCTATATGATTATGCAGTTTATGTGATGCACTTATCTATGTTTTTGATTTTTTTTTTTGCTGACACTATGTGATGATTGCAAAAATGTATATGAATGATCTGATGCACTTTATTATGTATGCAGCTAATTTAATCATGTAAATGACTATCTCATGTGATATGATATGCAACTGTATGCTATGTTTTTGTGATCTCCAAATATACTCTATCGACACAAAAATGACATAATGGTAGATAGAAGATTGATTGGAAGAATGACCCAATAGAAAGACTCACAAGCTTCAATTTGTATTGATACTTTGCATTGTTTGGATCTTTTATTGTATGGGATACAGATGTATGGATGTATAATGGATGTATGATGGATGCTTTCCTTTTGATATCTTAACGGTGCAAGTATTTTGAAGTGCTTATTTCATCATTGGGCAATTTTTTTTGGTACTTTTTCCAAATGTTGTAAGTTGATACAAGCATCTAGGTATAATTGGACCAAGATGACCTAAGTATCGATTACATGGATTTTGTTTTAGCAAGTTAATACAAGCATCAAGGTATAATTGAACCAAGATGACCTGAGTATTTCTTGCATATCAATAGACAAGGATTGCCCCCGTTCATGTTAGAACTTTGATGTCCTCAATGATCTTTTGCCAATCATGTCGTTAGACAAGGTGTCACATTACTAAAGTTTAATCCACAAACAACAAACAAAGAAAATAATCATGCCCCCATCATAGCATCTCTAGCTTTTGGCATCCTTGAGTAGCATAGAAAGACATGATAACAAAAATCAAGACGTTGTAACCTAACCCGATCGCAAACACAAAACATTCTTGCATTTAGATGTGTTTTTCTTGCCATAATTTAGATAGAATCATTTTGAGTGCTTTAAGGTACTTGTTTACTTTGCCTTGGATAGGTTGATGTTTTGCATCAAAATTTCTACTTGAAAGTAGGTTTTACTTGTGATTGCATGCATGCCTGGTAAAACAGACCCTAAGGGACTGACCTAGTGCCTCAAAGGTGCATTGCTAAATGGCCTTGCCTACTTGATGATGTAGAGGCAATGTAGTTTAGGGTGAACCCTAATGGACCTAAGATCTAGGTGATAGAAAGTGGCACGGACTTAGATAGATAGAAGGACCAGACATGTGATGGATGGGACAGTGGGAGCCTCGAGGGTGCATTTGATCAATGGCCTTGCCTATGTGACAACGCAGAGGCAACGTAGTTCATGGACTTGGACCACGTGGATACTAACAACAGACACTATGCTAGGATGACACTATGGATAGGATACTGGATGAGACCTTGGTTGACAAGGTGAAAAAAAGAGATAGAGTATCAAGCCATGATAGGTTATCATTAGGATTTTATTATGGAATAGATATGGATTGAATGGGACATGAGTTAGGAAAGAATGGACATAGGGTGATTGGTTTCCCAAAGATGAAGGAAGTGGTTTATCACAAGTAACGCCTGTTTACCAGGTTTTCACCACTTGCTTTTATTTGCACGAAAGCTAGAAAGTATGCATGATACCTGTTTGCCAAGTTTTCATCAGGATACCTATCCAAGGCGTCTGTTTGCTAGGTTTTCACCAAAGGATGAATTTTTTGTATTTTTCTGATTTTTAGATTTTTTTTGTATTTTTTTGATTTTTTGATTTTTTTGTTTGTATTTTTCTGATTTTTTTTTTTTTGTATTTTATGCCCCCTTACATTGGGGTTCTCTTAGGTATAGAACTGGCAAAGATGCATGTTGTTGATTGGGTCATTGAATAGCTCACATTCTGATGTTGCTAACTGATATGCCCTCGATCCATAAGCAGCTACGATCACATAAGGCCCAAGCCAATTGCGTTTGAACTTGCCTTTCTTTTCCCAATCCTATTGATTGTAGGGGTTCTCTTTAAGTACTAGATCTCCAACTTTAAAGACTCTTGGACGGACTATGTGGTTGTAGCTTCGTGACATCATTGTTGATATGCTTTGAGATGATCAAAGGATTTCTATCTCTTTTCCTCTAGCAACTCTAGTTCTTGCAATCTGGAGACTCTGTACTCTTCATCTATTATGAGACCTTTTAACGACACCTTGAGAGATGGTAACTTGACCTTGATAGGGAGGATAGCTTCCAAGCCATAGACAAGGGCATAAGGGGTAGCACCTGTGGGAGTACGTATACTAGTTCTGTAGGCCCACAAAGTGGGATTGAGTTGGATGTACCAATCATGGCCAACATCATTGACTGGCTTCTTGAGGAGTTTCAAGATGGTCTTGTTGGATGCTTCTGCTTGGCCGTTGCCTTGGGGGTAATAGGGTGTGGAGAAACGGTGTTGGATTTTGAATCGGTCAGAGAGTTCTTGGACATCCTAGTTTTGAAGGGTCTTCCATTATTCGTGATAATGGATGAGGGAATTCCGTATCTATAGATGAGGTAATTAAGGATGAATGAGGAGATTTGTTTACCTATAACGGTGGTGAGGGGGACAGCTTTAATCCACTTGGTGAAGTACTCAGTGACGGTTATTATGAATTTGTGGTCGTTGGATGAGGGCGAGTGGATTTTGCCTACAAGGTTGAGTCCCCATTGACAAAAGGGCCAAGGTGTCATTAAAGGTCTCAACTCATGAGCTAGTGCATGTATCAGGTTTCCATGTATCTGGAACTGCTTGCACTTCTTCATAAATTGATATGAGTTTGTTTCCATGTTTGGCCAATAATAACCCAAACGCATGAGTTTCTTAGCTAAGGAAGGACCACTAGAGTGTGTTCCGCAGATCCCTTCACGTACGTCTTGTAAGGTGGTTTGGGATTCTTCTCATTCTAAGTAATGGAATAAAGTACCATCTAGACCATGTCGGTATAGGGTGTCGGCAATAATGGTATAACGAGTGGTTTGGCGTATAAAGGTTCATCGTTGGTTTGAAGACAAGTCAGGTGGGAGGATGTTGTCCTTGAGGTAAGTGTAAATCTTACCATACCAAGGTGAATTAGATCCAACTAATAGGCATATGGAATGGGTTTTAGGAAGATCATAAGTTGGTTGCTGAATTGATTCCACTAAGAACTCGTACCGTGACTCATTCTCTGGGATTTTGAGAAGAGGCAATGGTTTCCATGGCATCTGCTGCTTTATTTTCAATGCGAGGTATCTGCTCAAAAGAGATGATCACAAAGTATTCCTTAAAGTCCTTGACCATCCATTTGTATGGGACAAGCTTCTCATCTTTGGTTTGGTAATCGTCATTGACCTGATTGATTACTAGTTGAGAATCACCATAGACATGTAGCTCTTTGATTTTCCACTCTATTGTCATTTTGAGGCCAATGACTAAGGCTTCATATTCTACTATGTTGTTGGTGCATGGGAATAACAGACGATAAGACTTTGTTATGGTGTCGCCATGAGGATTTACAAACAAGATTCCTGCCCCCGATCCATGGTTTGTGTAGGACCCATCAAAGTAAAGTTTCTAGGAATGTGTTGATATATTGAATAAGGATTCATCTAGAAATTCAAATTGCATTGGTGTGGTGTCTTGTAGTGGTGCATCTGCTAACTGATCTGCAATGACTTGCCCCTTGATAGCCTTTCTATCTACATACTCAATGTCGTATTCACTTAGGAGCATTACCCACTTGGCTAGGCGACCTGTTATAGTTGCTTTGCTTAGTAGGTACTTCAGTGGATCTATTTTTGCAATAAGTTTGATTGGATGTGCTAGCATATAATGCCAGAGTTTTTTGGAAGCAAAAACTATCGCAAGGCATGATATTTCTATCTAAGAGTATTGCAACTCATAGCCCACCAATGTGCAACTGATGTAGTAGATGGCTCTTTCTTTACTTTCATAATCTTGTTGTGCTAGAAGGGCCCCAAGAGCTGTTGGTGTAGCAGATATGTAGAGTAACAATGGATTCCCTTGGATAGGAGGCATGAGAATAGGTGGATTCATAAGATACTCTTTTAGTTTGTCGAATGCCTCTTCACATTTCTCATCCCACCTAAATGGAATGTTCTTATGTAGGAGATGACTGAAGGGTTGACATTTGTCTGCCAGTTGTGATATGAACCGACGGATTGCTTGTAGCTTGCCTTGTAGAGATCTTAGTTGAGTAAGATTCTTGGGTGGTGGCATGTCCATGATAGCCTTGACTTTGGCGAGGTCCACCTCTATTCCATTTTCTGATACAATAAAACCTAAGAGGTATTAGTTTTAGGATAGACAACTGAGAGGGGTGGGGTGAATCAATTATCTCAAAACTTTCTTTTCTTTAACCACTCAAATCCTTCTTATATTTCAATAGCATAATAATAATTCAATCATGAAAGCACAATGCAATAATTTAAGAGCAGAAACACATTAACACTTATGACACTAAGATTTTAACGTGGAAAACCCAGTTAAGGGAAAAACCACAAGGTGACTAACCCAAGATTGTATTCTCTGTTAAAAGAATAAGAAGAACAAATGGCACATGCCAATTAGGGCTCACTGCCCGAGCACACTACTCATAAGAGGCCCACTGCCTATAGGAGACACACTGTCTACAGAATAATAAATATTACATACTTGAACTAGAGATTAGCATCTTCACCATGCCTAAGTCAGTTCCATTTAAGCTCAATTCTTCTGCTCTGCTTTTCGTTCTTCTCTTCTCTACCACTTCCTCATCTCCACCAATACTTTGAAGTGACTTCACAACTCTTATTTATACAAGACATCAACTTTGGGATAATCATCAAAGTCGGCACAATAAATACCTTATTTTATTATAGAGCAAATACACAAATACAACTTGACTTATTACAAAAGACTTCATGCGAATCACCATACTGTTAGCCACACATATCTGGGACTTCAATCTTCATTGAGGAACACACCATGCTTCACATAACATCTTCAAGATCATCTGCAAGATGTGTAAGACATTCGGTCAGCCATGATTAGGAAGAACATCATCACCCGGAAGTAAATCTTCAATTACGAGCTCAATCTTCAATGCAGACCACCAACACGAACTAGACACAATCTAGAGACCCCCACAAGCTTTCCTGAATCACCAAGAACATCCACACCACTTCTACTTACTGAAATCATTCACATCTTCATATGGAACTTCAAGAACACATTCTGTCATCATTGTCACATTAGAATAAATGCTTACGGACCTCCAAACCATGAACCAATTGAGTTGTCAATTCACATTGGCTTCCTAAACACTCCACCAAATCCGTAGAACATGATATTGCATTTTCGGATCTCACTAGATCTATTTGTGTCACTCTGTCACCTTTGAACATTTGCCAGAACTGGTTTAACTCATATGGCCATAACTTCTTCAAATCTTCATGCGGACCTCTCAAATATTGATTAGATCATCTTTAGACAAATATCTACAAACCCTTTGATGTGCATCCTCTGATCTTCATCTTAGCTAGGATCTTCACTTCATAGAGCTTCATTGTCTTCATTGATCTTCTCTATTTCTAATAGGACTAATTTTCTCAATATCCTCAGCACACAGCTCATCCAATCCTTGACATCAATGCAATAGGAGTATGTTGACATCAATGACAACACCAGTTAGGCCTAGACTTGCAACAAGAGCTTGCCTAAGGTGACTACAAACACATATTTCTTTGGGTTCAACCTGACTTTGAATTGTTCTAGTCTCTAAAAGACTTTTTCTAACACATCCAAGTGTGATTCTCTTGTGAGTGACTTTGCAAGGATATCATCTACATAGTCTTCCATTGTGACGTACATCATATCATGGAATATAGTGGTCATAGCACGTTGATATGTGGCTCCTGCGTTCTTTAGCCCAAATGACATGACATTCCAATAGAAAGTGCCCCATGGACAAGTAAAAGTTGTCTTATGTTGGTCTTCTGGTGCTATCCTGATCTAATTGTACCCTAAGAAGCCATCCATGAGGGATAACATGGTATGCCCTATTGTTAAGTCAACTATGATATCTATATTTGGCAATGAAAAATCATCCTTGCGGCAAGCTTTGTTTAGATCTCTAAAGTCATTGCATAGTTTGACTTGGCCATCAGGTTTGGATACTGGTACTATGTTGGAGATCCATTCCGGATAGTCTATAGCTCTGATGAACCCTACATCCAGTAGTTTCTTGAGTTCCTCTTTTACTAGCAGTGCAATGTGTGGATGCATCTTTCTAAGCTTCTGTTTCACTAGTTTCACTCTTGGATCTAGTGGAAGATGATATAGAATTAGATCTAGATCTAACCCCGAGATATTTGCGTATGACCAAGAAAAATTAACTTGCTTTTTCTTGAAAAATGGTACAAACTTAGTCTTTTCTGGTGGGGTTAGAGACTTAGCAAAGTAAATGATCTTAGGTTGTTCTTCTATTCCAATGTTAACAAGTTCTATAGGTTCCACAACAATCTGAGACTTCTCTTGGTGCATGTCATCGGGGAGAGTGTCAAGCCTTCCATTGTCAGGTGCCACAATTGGGTTTTCACCATCGGATGCATCCTTTCTTTTTACTATTTTGGGATCTGATACTACCGCAGAGCAGTTTTCACCATCAGATCTAGTTTTTATTTTGATATTTTTGTGACTGGAAGGCTTGGCACCCTCTCTGAAATAAGCCACGGTATTAAGTTCAATGGCAAAGCCAACTTTATGATCTCCTTTAGGTAGGTGGTCCCTAAGTTCCATGTAGTCAATATAGGCATCATCATTTTGGAACATATCTAGTTGCGGGGTTCCTTGTAGATCCCAATCAATAATCTCAGGATGAACAAGGGGGAGGGAGTCGGAGGATAGATCTGATTCATTGATAGTTTGAATGGATATGCTAGGAGTATTGGTAAGGAGAGTGTTTGGGATGGTACTTTCCTCCAAATTGTTTATTGTGATAGAACTGAACCTCCCTCAAAAGTGGTATTCTCAGGGATAGGCAAATCACACTCTAACAGTCTATGTGGTAGCGTTTATCCCTCATGGTAGGGACTATAAGTTTGAATGGTGTCAACCTCTTTGTCGTCATAGGAGTGCTCTGCCAGCTCATCCCACTCATATTCATTGGAGTCTATGTCACTATCCTCTTAAAGTTTATGGATCATTTCCACAAGACAAGCATTTGCTTTTGCTTTGCCCTTATCTTTATATCCTAGACCTTTTGTAGTTCTATCCAATGAGAATGAAGAGGGTTGAATGGGTTCTATAATTCCTTCTTTTCTTAGGCCAATGGGGCCTTGTCCTTCATAACCCATTATGTGTAGGATAGACTCACCTCACCCATAGATTTCCGTTGGGAGCTTAGGTGGTTCTTGTTGTATATTCTCTTCTTCTTCAGTGTAAAGCCATTGTAAGATATCTCTTTCCTCTATTTCATCTGATAGGGTCCCCCATTTTATAAAGGGAGCTGTGGGAGGAGCAGATGGCTTTGGAAAATGCTTGGGTCAGCCAAAGGATCTAGAAGATAGAGGCAATTTGGCCAAGTTGAGGCTATGCTCGATGGAGTATTCCCCTACTCCTATTTCTTTGATGGTAATTTTCTACTCTTTGGGCTTGGATGAGGAAGCTTCGGAGGTAGAATCATGTTGTGGGGTAGGGGATGTAGATGCTCTACTATTGGGTATGATGCAATTAGGTTTTGAGAGGACAGAGTTGCAATGCTGAAAGGGGTCAGGATCACCTTGGATGGTGACCTGCTTTCCGTTATGAGGGAATTTTATGCATTGGTGATAGGTAGAAGGCACAACTTTCATGGCATGAATCCATGGTCTACCTAGGAGAATATTATAGGCTAGCTCCCTATCTAAGACTTGGCACACAACATCTTTTATCACCAGTCCTGGCACTTGTATGGGTAATACCACTGTTCCTTTGGTAGTTCTCTCCTCTTCATCATTGGCTTTGATAGTAATCTTCTTCCTTGGATCAATTGCATTTTTAGAGAACCCCAATGTAAGGACTAGCTTCAGCATGCAAATATTTAAACTGGCTCCCCCATCAATGAGAACCCTCTTGATGCGGTGCTTGTGGATGAAGGCCACAATATGTAAGGGGGTGTTATGAGGCTGAGACATTGAGAGGTCATGTTGTTCAGTAAATGATATGGTACTAGAGGAGGTTAGATTACCTACCATGTCTTGAAACTTCTCTTGGGCCAAGTTAGTGGGTACAGTTGTTTCCACCAAGGCTTTATTGAGAATCTCCTTGTGGGAAGGAGATAGAAGCAACAACTCTAAGATAGAAATGTGGGTAGGAGTCTTCTGTAGTTGGTCTATGACACTATACTGATGGGAGTTGGACTGAGAAGGTGATGACCTTGGAGGGAGGGTATTCAACATGACCTTACCACTGCAGGTGATGATGTTGCAATCAGTTTTGTTGGGTCCTGATTGTTGGTTAGACGTAACCATGTTGATTTGTGGGACATGCTCTGGTATGCAATTGATGGTATAATCGAATGGCACACTTGCATAATTAGCATTACTATTCCTATTATTCTAATTTTGCCTGTTGTAGTTGTTGTTGTTGTTGTCGTACGTCCTGTCGTGATTGCGAAGTGGATCTTTGTAAGCCACATGCGTCTCATTAGAAGTATGCTGTTGAGCACCTCCTTGATTTTGATCAAGTATGTCTTGAACAACATGTTTGAGATGGATACAATTGTTGATTGTATGTCCTCTTCCTCTATGATACTCACAAAAGTCGGTGTCTTTCCAATAGTGAGGTTTTATTGGAGGTTCATAATCGCTTGTTGGCAGTAGAGTGATTTCATTGTTGGCCAATAGCTTCCTTAATGCGGATTCTTGGGACTCACCTAGCGGTGTGAACTTTCACCTTAGATTTGAATTGAACCATGGTCTTGGCTCCTAAGAGAATGCTTTGTTGGGTGTAACATTGCTTGCCTCTCCTTTGAGAGTGAATATTGGTTGTTGTTTGGGAGCCGCCACCTTGGCATCAACTACTCCATCATTGACGACATTTTTATTCTTAGTCCAAAACTTTGATTTGTCGGTCGTGTAGTTGGAGGTAGGTGTGTCCTTGTATAACTTGATTTGCCCCTTGGTGATCATAGCTTTCTCAATGAACAATCCCATTTCAATGACCTTCAAAAATGAAGTAGGGCATTGGATTTGGATTTGGTAGCTTATATCAGAGTTGAGGTTGTGGACAAACATCTCCATTAATTGCTTCTTGGGTACATCATATGAGCATTTGCTTGCTAGTTGTCTCCATCTTTGTAGGAAGGGGGCGAATGATTTGCCACTCTTTTTCTTGGTATTGCATAGATCAAGCATGGAGACTTTGTGTTCAATATGTATGAGAAGTGCATGATGAATTTGTTGACTAACTCATCAAAAGTCTTGATGCCCAAACCGTGAGAAGTAATCCATGGCTTGACTACCTAGAGATCTAGGGAATAGTCTAATTAAGAAAGTCTCATTATGAGCTACTTCCATGCATGCGGCATTGAACTCCCTAATGTGATCTCTAGGGTCCCCTTTCCCTTTGTACTTGTCAAACTTAGGAACTTTGAATCGAAAAGGGAATGGTACCATGTTTAAACTTTTATCAAAGGGGTATGGTGCAATATCTTCCAAGGAGTATGTTTTAGTGTTTGTACTCATCTTGAGATCCGTCATTTGTTGCGTTAGACCCTTGATTTGTTTCCTCATTTCTTCCATAGGTGTGTTTGGGTCCATGACTTTCTTTCCTTTGTCCTTACCAGTGTGGTGTTCATGATTATCCTCTACAGTCTCTTTGAGTTTGCTTAGATCGAAATCAGTGGGACGCTTAAGTCCAAGATTTGTAAGATGAATAAAATACTTGTGAGGGTCCTCATGGAGCACTTTCTCTAGAAAGCATTGGAATTTCTGATCTTGGAGGTGTCCTTGATAATCTTCGTGAGAGATTTCCTCATTGCTATCATGAGGGGTGACAATATGATTAGATGATCCGGCCATTTCAAGTTGCTTTTGGTATTGAGATCTAGAAAGAACCATGCAAGGTGATGTGGGATGCGATGGGATGAAACTAGAGATTTTGGCAAGATGTTGGTGGAGACTACCAAGAATAGGATACTTATGATAAGATTTGGACAAGGGACTCTCTTGATCAATGATTCCAAGTAAGACGATTGATACAAGATGATAGCCACTAGTAAGGGTACTCGATATCTATCTTACCGTGTAGGGACTAGTCGTGCACCAAGACCACTAGCGAAGTTTTGCAACTTACTAGGGTTACTTGAATCCAAAATGATCTGAAAAGGGGGCTTATGCTAATCTGATATGGGATACTTTGACTTTGGACTAGGGAGACCTGATAGAAGGTGAATGAGATAACCAATGAAAAATAGACTTTGACGTGAAATGGATGGAAAAGTGACTGCAAGGTAAGATATGATCTCAGAACTTGGAACTAGGCTGAAATGGGTACCCAAAAATGGTAAAATCTTCCTCTCAAAGATTGTGGAAGTACTCACTGTCATGCATGCGCCAGAATAGATGCGCTGCATAAACTGGTAAATGTGTAAAAAGTTGGTATAGATGTACAATACTGGCAAACTTTAGATGCGCAGCAATAGGTGTTAAAAGCACAATAAGTCAGTGCATATGCGCAGCAAGTCGGTACAAATGCGCAGCAAAAAAGGATAAATGCATCGCTCTGGTTTTTCAGTGTTTTTGCAAGTTTTTGGCAATTTTCTAATGTTTTTGGTATCTTTGGCTATAAGAAGGTCTTTTTGATCTGATTTTCTTTTAGTTATGGCAAGAAGACACAACAAACATAAAATATTTTTATAGTTTTTTTTTTTGTGATTTTTTTGACTCTTTTTGGACTAAAATAAAGCAAGTACAATCCTAGGTTTCAAAGGACAGTATAAAACTAAATTCTCACTATCTCTAGTGAAGCATCTTTGGGAGGTGATAATCACCCTTCCCTGCACTCAATTATAGGGGTTTTTGGCCACTAAGACAAAGGTGTTTAATAAAAGCAACCGTTTGAGTGGTTATACATGCGGCAACACTACTCTCCGTTATGGAGTCTCCCAGCCTACAAGGGTTGCACCTTGGAGGGTTTTGGGGGAGGTTGGCTATCAGTATAACACAACTTCACTTCTTGTTTGAAGCTTTCACTCCAAACATAATTTATTTATAGTGGATTGGTAGGGCTTGGCTTTTAGCCTGTTACCACTTAGGGTCGTTCCTACTTGGATGAACAGTATCCAAGAGTAGGCCCCTCTAAAGGAAAAACACATGCAAAAATGATATGTCTGGCATTTTGGTCACCCAAGATAGGCGAGAACATAGGTCTGGTATCATTCCTAAAACACAGAAGACAGTGGTTCTTTTCCCCTAGTTAAAATGAGAAAAACTAGATGAGCTATCTACTTGGGCAAGCACAAAAAATTGTTAACTTTGAAGTGATAACAAGATAGCAATGATGTGTTCAATTTTACCCAGATAGCAGTGATTTGTTAACTTTGAAGTGATAACAAGATAGCAATGGTTCAATTTTACCAAGATAGCAATGAGTTGTTAACTTTGAAGGATAGCAATATAGCAATGATTCAATGATATGCAAGATAGAAATGATTCAATTACCACCTTCCTATTTAAGACTATGTGAGATTTGCATGAGCATCCATTTACTTTCCCATTTAGAAATTGAAGTGTGATTTAACAAGTGCAACTATATGATTCTAAACTAGTACCTAGCCTGCAAAATAGATCAAGAGTGTTCCTGCAAAAAGACGTTAGTGTTAGAGAAAACTTCAAGGAAACCCTAAAAATCACTACCTAGATTAGATGCACAGCTTCAAAGCTTGAATTCACAGAAATAGAGCTCATAAGCGTTGTAGTACATATGCACTAAGACAGAGGTCAAAAGCGCAGGAAAATAGTATATATGCGCCAAACTGACAGATGCGCCGTATCAGAGGATAGATGCACCAGAACAGAGTCTATATGCACCGAAAGGATGTATGCACCAGAACAGATAGTAGATGTGTGTTAGGATGTGTCAGATGCACGGTTTCCTCCTGTGTACGGCTTTCTAAAACACAAAAACTTAGTTTTTGCGTTAAAAATTGGGGCTAGGCCCCACGGTGGGCGCCAAAGATGTTAAGGGAAAATTGTAGTAAACATGAATAATCAATAAATCAATAGCAATAATACCCAAAACTCAATGAAATAATGAACAAAAGAGATCAATCAAACAATGAACAATACAAAGCAAACCTCCTTTAATTCTTAGTTTCCATTGATCGCCTATCACAAATGATCTTGTCTATGAATATGACCCTCAGAAGGTGCACTTCCTTGCTATGATTCCAAGATGTTCAAATGGAAACGATTATGATAGTTTTGTCATGAAGATGAGCTTCACAACAATGATAGTAGTGTGTAGTAATGAGTTTGATCACAAACAATGAAGGAATTGGTGCCAAAGGCGCGCTATAATTCCAGCAGAGTAAGTTTACTTAAAGCTTGGATGAATGAAATGGAGGAATAGGGTTCAATTTATAGACTTGTGAGAGAGAAGATCAACGGTATAGGAAGAACAAGAAGATCAACGGTTGAGAAACCTTGAGAGAATGTGCACTACTAAGAAGAAGACATGTGTCACACAGAAGCTTTTTTTTTTAGTTAACTACTTTCTTTTCTAAAGATAAGATATGCTTTTCATAAATTAGAAAGCTTTTTTCTAATTTAAGAGATATTGATAAAAACAAGGTTGATTGAGTCAGTTAACTCAACTTGAGATTTGCTTTTGCATGATTTGAGAGAAATTAAATAATAAATTATTTAATTTTATGTGCATGAAGAAGAAGACTTATTTTTAGAAGATTTGGAAGATATTTGAAGAATTAGAAGATAAGAAAGTAAATTAAATAAATAAATGTATTTAATTGTTGTGCATGATTTGGAAGAATAAATAAAATAATTGATTGTATTTTATTTTTAGAGATTGAGAGGATTTAAATAAATTTGATTGATTTATTTAAATTTGGAGGAATGGTTGACTTAAATTAAATAATTAAGAATTTTTTAATTGTTTGGAAGAATTTAATTAAATAAAGGATTTTATTTAATTTTGACTTTAGAAGAGATAATTAAATATTTTGATATTTAATTAATTTAGAAGAATGTGAATCGAATAAATAAATTTGTTTATTTATTTATTGATAGAAGAATTAGAATGAAATAAATATTAAGAATATTTATTTAGACTGAATCATGTCATTTCCAGGCATATACAGTTGACATGTAATAGGTGTAGACAGAAGTGCTATACTCGACAAGTTCATTCTGTACCACATGGACTTTATGAACAAATGGATTGATCTGTATGATAAAAAGAGAGAAGAAGTGTTAGAAGCAAGGAGACAATTTAAGAGATTGAACCCAAGGAATACTCCACTTCCCACTGATCTGCTTGGGGAATGGGGCAAAGATTGTACACTAGAATGGGTTACTAAACAAATTCAAAATCAAATAGAAGATGCAGGTATAGATTCAAACATAACAGAAGATGAGATGTGAAAGAAAGGTACAGTTGGAATTTTACAAAATGTTGTTTCCTTACAGCTTTGACACTATTAACTATTTTAATATTCATCATTATATTTCTTTCCAGTAAAATAAATGGTCTTTCATAGGTGAGGAAATATCCAGCAATGTGGGCATATGGTCACTATCGTGTAGAAAGTGTAGATGTAAAGAGACGATCCTTCGATTGTGGCATCATGGTTGACTTCAATAAATTGAGTCGATCAAGCTCAAAAGATAAGAATATAATTGAAGGGAATCTACAATATGTTGGGAAAATACAAGAAATTATTGAGTTGGATTACCAGTTTTTTAAATGTTGTATTTTTAAGTGTAGATGGTATGAAGCATTTGAGAGGACATGAAGACATGATACCCATAGTGGATTGTTTTCTATAGATTCCTCATGCTTCCTACCAGAGGATAAGGAGCCTTATGTTCTACCAATTCATTGTGAGCAGGTATTTCTTTAACTCAAACAAGAAGTGGTAGTGATCATTAATCTATTAATTCATAGTTTATTGTGAATATATACATGTGTTTATTAATCAATAAAATTGTTATACCATACGTCTAATATATGTATGTCATTCATGTGTAGGTATTTTTCTATGAAGATATTTTGGACCCGAAATGGATATTTGTCATACATTATGATCCAAGATTAAGGCATGTATTTGACGATGCATTAGTGGATACTGACCAAAACAATGATGGACAACAAAATGAGAGAGAGGGATTAGAGAACATCGAAGAAATTGATATCCATGATGATGTTGAAGATGGTTATGTTCAAGAACAAGAAGACAACAATCCAGAGTTGAATGATGTTATGGAAGACAACAATATGGATGGTATACAAAATGATGATCCAAATACATCTGGTAACAATATAGATGGTCTACAATCAGATTCAATGATGATGAAGATGATGGAGGTCAAGATGAGGATGATGATAATATTAAATACTTGAAAGAACATATGAACATTGACAATGATACACTAGATGACATTATAGCAGACAATAAAGTTAATTGACCAAGACTTCTAAATTTTTAGAATTATTTACAATCCATGTTTAAAAAAGGATGATTAAATTGTTGGCAATAATGTTAATTAAATGGATTGTTCAATTATTGACAAATTACCTATTGCAATATCCTTAAATTCTTCAATCTTTGGTATGAATTGTTGGCAATAATGTTAATTAAATGGATTGATTGATTTTCTTCATAACTTGTTAATGGATAATCCTTATGTGATGGAAGTATTAAGTGATATAGGTCAAAGGATAAGCTCATCAACTTCCTTAAATAGTGGGCATTACCTTGTTTCACAAATGATAATTTACTTTCATGTTTGCTGGCGACTTCAGAATAGATTAAGGAGCTTATATAATTTTGTCAATTAAATCATCCACTTCACTTAACCCAATCTGGCATATGATTTGGATTAATGTTTTCTATAAATCTTTAAACCCTACTCCTAAAATAGAAAAACAAATTTGGATTTTGAAAATATATACAAGGGAATGATTTTCAAAAGAGAAAGACCAGTGCCTGCCACATGAGGAATTTGCTTATCTTTAATTATTTTTCATATATATCCTTAATTGTATCTATGCCATGTTATCTTGTGATAAGTACTTGAGTAAGACCATCAATGAAATATGAAGTGGACATATTATCATCTATATTAGCTAATTGATTGCACAAATATTTCAATTTATCAACGATCTCATGTTTCTATTCATTTTCAACACTTTTAATAAAGACATCATGATCATAATATTCTTATTCATCATTAGAATGCAACATGTGATCATCATAGGAAGTAGGAGAAAGAGGTAGTCATGTTTGCAAGGTGAGGGTTTGACCTAGTACTTTGTTGAAGGGGACATAAGGATCATAGATGTTTCTTAGGAATGCAAAATTAAAGGCATTGGGTTGTTTCCAACAAATGCAAACCACAAATGTTATTACTTGATGTCCATCTGTTTACCGCCCACCTGCAAATGTTATGAATGACTGTCGCAAGATAGCGGTGGCTTACAACCACTACACTTGTATTTCATCCTTTATCGCCAAACCGTAAATGCTTAGATTGACCCCTACAGGACCACGGAAAATTATTACCTAATGTCCTTCTGCTTACTGCCCAACCGTAAATGTTATGAATGACCATCACGGGACGGCGGGGGCGAAAACCAATTACATTCTCCTCTTTCCGATCTACCATGGGCCTCGATTGAAACCCTTGCGGGGATGCGGTAAGTGTTATTACCACAATGCCGCTGGTTACTTTTCAAACCTCTGCGAGACCACGAGAAGAGACTAACACCGCCAAGCGTGAGATGAACACCACCAAGCCGCAAGCGTCAGATGAACTATCCATGGGGTAGCGGTAGCTTCTTCATATCAACTGCTTCCTACTGCCAAGCCACAAACTATTCTTTTATGCTCTGCGGGAATGCAGTATGTGCCATATTTCATTTCTCTTGTTCCCGCATAACCACAAAAGATAATCAATTAACTTGCGGGACAACAGTAATAAACAAAAAACACTCATATAGGCAAAAATAGTCAAGATTATTTCACAATGGCCATGATATATATGTATTTATTTAGTTGTGGGGGAATGTTGGGGGTGATTGATTTAAATAAATAAATGTGGATTTATTTAATTAAGGATGAGACTTTAGAGGAAGGATTAATATTTAATTAATGTCAGAAGAACAGTTAGATTTATTAATTAAATAGCGTGACTTATTAAATTGATATTAGGAGGAATGATCAAAGTGGTTAATTAAATAAATACGATTTATTTAATTAACATTGTAGATGTGGGATAGATCTGGTGTGATGTTAGGCCCTGGTAAGATTTAGGTGTCTACATTACTAATAGTACATTAGTTTTTGGGTCGATGAATAATGATCACAATTTATCTTTGGTAATTTTTTCCTTCACCATATCATGAGACAATTTTGAGGAACAAAATTGATGACAAATTTCTCTATGGGTTGCCCATGTATTTATTTTCCTTCACTATTAAGATAGATTGAATTAGGAATAGGAGATCATCAAACAAGGATCAAATTAATGAGTGCAATCATGATTATGTTATTGGATTTCAAACTTTGTCAACAAAGATACACTATCAAATTCCTAATGATGATTTTGATACACTATCAAATTCTTAAGTCTAATGCACTTAAATATTGATCTCATCCTTCAAATTTTCAATAGGAAAATTTAGTTTTCAAAAGGGTGAAAATAAGCAAGAAAATCAACAAAATGCTCACCATGTTGCTAATTTACAGTCAACTTTAGATGTTATTTCATCTAATTCCCAAGGTGAACTAGTGAGGGACAATCCTATATTATCTATTAATGTAATTAATAAGATCATAGAATACATAATGGAAAATAGATATGTAAACCAAAACACATTCAAATATAGAAAGGTTCTAACATATATGTCACTTCTATTCAAAATGAACAAAGGAAATATACACAGAGGTAAGATGAAAATTTGTTATATATACCTCGCTTTTACTCTGCAAAATGTACGAAGTAGGCATTTGTTCAAGAATACCATCAGTTATTCTACATGTAGATGTTGACAAATATCCAACATATTGTATGGTGCATTTCTTATATGGATGGGATGAGAACAAATGTACTCAAACTTGTATGGTCATGCCAACTAGTAGATCATTGTGGCATATTGTGGCATATGTGGTGTTGGTTCTCAAAAATGTAGGCTTCAAGCCATAAGAGGTTGCTAATCTCTTGATACATTTTTGGTCAACAATATAGGGTTTGTGTGATAGTACCCCCTTCTCTTTTGGCTTTGCCAGACCTAGGTGGGTATGCCTATATAAATGAGGTAGACTTAAATGGTGTGTTTCCTAATCTAGCAATCTATCCACAATAGCAATTGGAAATGGAAAGATATAGTTCTAATTTGGTATAAATTGTATAAGCAATATCAAGGTAAATCCTATGTTTAATTGATAAAAAGTTTTAAGTAAAATGAAATGGGTGAGACCAGTGCCTTGTTGGGTAAATGGAGTCAAATGAAAATCTGAGATGAGTGGCTTATACTTGGTAGTAATTCTAACTATTTGGCACACTAATATTAGTTAATAACTTGTATAAACGTGCAAGGAAATAATTGACAGACTCTTCTTAATAATCCAACTGACACAACCAGATTAATTGTAATTTATCAAAATAATTTTTAATCCCTACTTGAAGGAACCAATTGAATAAATCAAACAAGAATGGTAGATGATATCAACTTAGAGACAGAATGCCAACCCTAATTAAGTGGTTCTTCTTACTGATCCAATTAATACTCCCATATTATTGTGATTGACTAGAAGGATTTAATTCCTTTGATGAAACCAATTAATCATATCACACAAATACAACAAATGTGCATTGATAAACTGGGTATATACTTGATATATCAATTTTAATAATAAGGAAGCACTAAAATGGAGACAACCAAATAATTGAATAACTTCAACAAACAATTGATACCAATATGGCACCACAAAATCAGAGATTTTCCATTAAATTCTTCAAAATTATGCTTGCAATATGGTCTTTGAGTTTGTAAATATTATGGAACTTTTCTACTATCTACCACTACTCCCTTCTCCCCCTCTTTTTATCAGGTCTTGGTTTCTCTTTTTATAGGAGAGGCAAACAAGCTTCAGACCTATTACAACAGAAAAGACATAACTGTTCATAACTATTAAGGAAACACTTTTAAACTAACAAGTTTTTAGAAAATATTTTTAATTAGAAAGACCAATCTATTATTCACTGAATAGAAACCCATGACCAATCAAAGCCTGAGCAAGGCATTCTATTTTCTGATGTGGTATCTCCTCTTCACATTCAATCTTCTTCAGAACCAAAATATGTTTCTTGCCATTCACTTATTTTCAGATCACTAGGCCACTTAAATTCCTGTGCAGCTGCAAAGCTTACAAGATGGCTTTTCCATTTGCTGTCCAAAAGGTTCCTGATGTCCACCACAAACTTTGTGTATCCATTGTCCAACATGATAATTCCATCGAGTAGAGTATGGAACTCAGTGAGTTTAATTTCTCCATCATTTTGTACATGTGCCAAACATTTAGGAATCATCTGATCAAACTCTTCTCTCCATTCATCTACACCCTTCAATTAGTTATCATCTTTGAGGATTGATGGGCTAAAATGGCATTTGATGGAGTCAAATGTACTCCTCTTAACTTCCACTTTCCTTTTTGTATCTACTAAATACTGATACTCATCAATTATGTTTTTCACCATTTCTTGTTAGATTCAAGATAGACAACTGAGAGGGGGGGTGAATTAGTTGTCCCAAAACTTTCTTCCTATTAATCACTTAAATCCTCTTTGTAATTCAACATCATAATAATAAATCAATCATACAATAATTCAAGAGTAGAAACACATTAACACATATGACACCAAGATTTTAACGTGGAAAACTTGGTTAAGGGAAAAACCACGGGGTGACTAACCCAAGATTGTATTCTCTATTAAAAGAATAAGAAAAAAAATGGCACATGCCAATTAGGGTTCACTGCCTGAGCACACTGCTCACAAGAGGCCCACTACCTACAGGAGACACACTGTCTACAGAATAATAAATATTACATACTTGAACTGAAGAGTAGCATCTTCACCATGCTTGAGTCAGTTCCATTTAAGCTCAATACTTCTACTCTGCCTTTCACTCTACTCCTCTCTACCACACACTCATCTCCACAAGATGCATTTGAAATTACTTCACAACTTCTTATTTATACAAGACATTTGACTTTGGGATAATCATCCAAGTTAGCATACATTATAGAGCAAATACATAAATACAACATGACTAATTACAAAAAGACTTCACGCGGATCAACACACTGTCGGCTACACAGATCTGAGACTTCAATATTCTTTAAGGAACACACCATGCTTCACAGAACATCTTCAAGATCATTCATAGGATGTGTAACTCATCTGGTCGGCCAGACTTATGAAGAACATTATCATCCAGAAGTAATTCTTCAATTATGAGTTCAATCTTCAATGTGGACCACCAACATGAACTAGACACAATCCAAAGACCTCCACAAGCTTGCTTGAATCACCAAGAACATCCACACTACTTTTGCTTACTGAAATCATTCTCTCCTTCATCCAGAACCTCAAGAACACAGTCTGTCATCACTGTCATATTGGAATAGATACTTGCGGACCTCCAGACCACAAACCAATTGAGTTGTCAATTCACATTGACTTCCTAAACACTCCACCAAATCCGCAGAACAAGATATTGCATTTCTGGATCTCACCGAACCTATCTGTGTCACTCTATCACCTCTGAACATCTGCCAGAACTAGTTTTACTCAATTGGCCATAACTTCTTTAGATCTTCATGCAGACCTCTCAAATCTTTACTGGATCATCTTAAGACACATATCTACAAACCCTTTGAAGCACATCCTTTGATCTTCATCTCAGCTGGGATCTTTACCTTACTATCTTCACTGTTCTTCTCTGTTCCTAATAAGACTAATTTTCTCAATATCCTCAGCATACAACTCATCCAATCCTTATCATCAATGCAATAGGAATATGTTGACATCAATGACAATACCGGTTAGGCCCATACTTACAACAATCTCCTCCTTTGTCATTGATGGCAACATATGATGTGAAAAACTATTTTAACCATCAAGACAAGAACTTCTCCTCACTAACATAGCTCCCCCTATCAATAACAACCATTCACATGTCTTATCTTCCTTTATTGCTCCCCCTTTTATCAGAAACCACTTTTTTTTTTCACATGTCTTCTCTCCCCCTGTAACATCAATGGCAAAGGGCACATACTTGCATCACTCAGAAATCATACCAACTACTCCCCCTGAGTAGCAACTTCCCATCATCAATCCGAACCACAAGATATGACTGTGAGATCCACCAGACTGATGCACATCAGTGCACCTTAATTCATAATCGGATGGGTAATAACCCCTAACTTCTCCCTGAGATACTCAAAAGAGTCCTTAGGTAGAGGTTTAGTAAAAATATCTGCAATCTGATCCTTGGAAGGCACAAACTCCAATCTAACTTCATTCTTGTTCACTTGTTCTCTCAAAAAGCAAAATTTGATAGATATATGTTTTTTCTTTGAATGCAACACCAGATTTTTTGATATATTTATTGCACTTGAATTATCATAGAAGATTGTGATAGGTTCCTCATACTCCACTCTGATGTCTCTTAGCATTTGTTTCATCCACAATACTTGAGTGCAACTACCTGCTGCTGCAATATATTCTGCTTCTATAGTGGATAAAGATGTTGGCTCTTGTTTCTTGCTTAGCCAAGAAACCAATCTCTTCCCCAAAAAGAATGCTCCACCACTGTTACTCTTCCGGTCATCCACATCTCCTACCCAATCTGCATCTGTATATGCATGAAGAGAGAAATCAAGATCTCTAGGATACCATAAACCATACTCAACTGTCCCTTTTAGATATCTAAGAATCCTCTTGATTGCCATGACATGAGATTCTCTAGGATCAGCTTGGAGTCTAGCAACAAGACCAACAACATTCATAATGTCAGGTCTAGTTTGAGTGAGATACAGTAATCCTCCAATCATTGACCTGTACTTTTTCTGATTAGCCTTAGGAGAGTCATCATTTTTTCTTAATTTACATCCGGTTGCCATGGAAGTACTCATTGGTTTTGAGTCTTCCATCCCAAATTTCTTCAACAATTCTTTCACATATTTGGTCTATGAGATGAAGATTCCTTTCTTTGTTTGAATGATTTGTAGACCCAAGAAGAAATTCATTTCCCCAAACATGGACATCTCAAATTCACTTTTCATTTGATTTGCAAAAGTTTTACACATACTATCTCTTCCTCCAAAAATGATATCATCAACAAATACTTCAATAATTAAGATATTTTCATGATCAATTTTGAAGTACAAGTTACTGTCAGTAGTGTTGGTGCCTGCATGAGCAGTCAAGTTTCAAGCATATAAGCATGCAGGCACCTTCCCTAAAAATCCAAAAAGGTTCTAAGTCTTTGGCCCTCCTTAGCATTTTTCAACTACAGCATCATATTTTCTTCGAGGAGGAGGTCATCATCATCATATTTCCAGACATCATCTTGATGTTGCTTGCGATGGTCATCATCATATTTTCTGCCTGCATGATCTTTCGCTGGGGTGATATTTTAACATCGAGTGATCTTAGTTAAGATCATCCTGATGATGTTGCTGTAAAGTTCTAAGTATGACCCATTTTGCATCGGGGTCATCATATTTGAACATTGGGTGATCTTGGTTAAGATCATCCTGATGTTACTTTATCACTTCATGTTTGCTTTATCACCCGGTGCTGCTGATGTCATTCTTTTATCAGGGTGATATTTGCTCGTCTGCATCATTTTTCCTTTAGGAGGTGGTCAGCATCATCATGATATTCTATCAACTAGATTTTTCATCAGGGTCATCATGTTTCAATATCAAGTGATATTCAGATATCACCCCGATCTTGCAGTAGAGCTCCAGTGCACCCTGATATTTCTGTGGGGGGTGATATTCTAAAATATCGGGTGATCTTTCAAATATCACCCCGGCGCCAATATGATGGTGACATCATCAGGAACCGAGGGGGGTCATATTTTAACATCAGTCATCTTATGGAGATCCCCTGATGTTGCGAATATGATGATGATGTCATTCGGATATGAGGAGATGCACGGTATGTAGATATGTTGATGACGTCAGTAGGATATGACGGTGATGTCATCAGGATGTTCATCAGCTAGACATTTGGTATCGGCTAAGCAGGAGGATCTTCCTCCAATGCATCAGGTTGTGCCAATGAAGGTGAAAATCAGGTTGATATCTCACGCGAAGGTAAGGTTGGTCGTCAGGCTGATATTCAAACATCAGGGTAATATTTTATATCTGATGATGCAGACGACATGATACTTTCCCAAAGGGTGATACTTTCTGTGGGGTGATATTTCACATCGGGGTGATGTGAATTATAAGGGTGAGCTCATGCAGGGTGATGATGATGTCAGGGTGATATTTTATATCTGGATATCATGCTGGAGGATGATGATGATGAAGGCTTATACTAGGTGCCGTCGGGAGCAAAATCGCTAACATTATATATGCTAACAGCCTAGAATATAAGGTGATGAGGAGGTTGCCGCAGGGTGCATGTGAGATAATTAGATCCTGCATGATTTGAAATATTAAGGTGATATTTCTTGGCGGAAAAGGTCGCGATGCACTGTCTACTGCATTTCCTGAGGCTGTAGGTTTGGTGCGCCACTAATGGCGGTTGTTGTAGGGTATGGGCAATGGCGTGGATGTTTCAACCACCCGATTGATGATGTGAATCCCCAGGTGGCGACGCATGGCTCGATATCTCTTCCTGTCCCCCCTCCACCTGCTACATTGAATGTTGGAGCGCCATTTCCTCATGACACGTGGTATCTGGTAGATATTTTGAAGTGCCATTGTACTGAATGATGGGTACACCTTCCTGCTATATAATGCAGATTGTGTTATTCATTCAAGGTTGTTGAAGGCCTGGGGCATTTTTGTGTAAATAACGAAGAACAGGGCATGATCCTGGTTGTTCTATCCCATTTTGGAATTTATGTGTTGCAGCATGAGTGTATTTTGCACATATTTTTAGTTTTAGTGTTAATGTTATATGAAAAATGCTTATTGCATGTGTCTATCTGCTTGTCTCCATTTGCTGCATGTCATCCTTCTTTTGAATCTGGTTACTAAGGGTTTCATAGATTCTAGGGTATAGATATCTGTACTGCATGCTTGATCTGTAACTTCCATTCAAGGAGTGGATTAAACTGTTTTAGGTCAATGTATGGAGAAGGTTGCATGCTAGCAGGGATATCTATAAGTAGAGGCAGTTAGATACTCATTCTTGGGTGATGTTTGTAAGGCAAGCATCAGTCTAACCCCCTAAAACTTGAGTGAAAGTTGCAAACCATCTGTTGTATACGTCTAGTTGACTCCTTGCCCAATGGATAGGCACCAGTCTGCTCCTGGGTCAGTAGTTATGAGCCAAAACCCCTTGTCTTGCATCCAGGACATTATGTCCACTTATTTCATCACTTCCACCTGTTAGTTGTAGGAGTAGGATTAGGACCCCTGCATACTCTCATACCCAACCAGACACATATGTCCAAGAATGTTGCCAACCTTGTGATCTGTCATGCAGATCTTGGTCCATACATGAGAGTATTCTACCTGTTGTTGTCAAGTTAGATCTTTCTATCATTGAGCTAGTCAAGGTTACATCTTGAGTTATAGGGATACCCCCCTTGGTGCGGCAGAACCAGAAGTGAAGGGGAGGTAGCTCACGCAACCTCCTGTATTAGTTGGCTAAATCTACCTATGCATTAGAACTGGCAAGCCCCAATGTTGATTTAGAAGAAAAACCAACAAGTAGTACCTTTGTTGAAACCAATCTTCAAAAGATGCTTATCCAGTCTTTCATACTAGGCTCTTGGGGCTTGTTTGAGTCCATACAGTGCTTTCTTCAACTTGCAGACCATATCACCATGATCAGACAATTGAAATCCATCCGGTTGCTCAATGTATACTTCTTCTTCCAAGTCACCATTTAGGAAGGCAGACTTGACATCCATTTGATATACTTTGAAGTCCTTGAAGGCAGCAAAGGCAAGAAATAATCTAACTGCTTCAATTCTTGCCACCGGAGCAAAAGTTTCTTCAAAATCAACTCCTTCTACTTGAAAGTAATCCTTGCAGACGAATCTGGCTTTGTTTCTGACTACTTCACCATCTTCATTCAGTTTATTCCAGAAGACCCATTTGGTTCCAATCACATTCTTGTTTCTAGGTCTGGGAACAAGATCCCAAGTGTGATTTTTCTCAATTTGCATTAGCTCTTCCTCCATTGCTTTAGTCCATCTTTCATCATTGCATGCTTCATTCACTGACTTTGGCTCAATCTTTGAAATCAGACAATACTCTTCTGAGTCTTGAGCAATCTTTCTTCTTGTTTGAACACCTTTGCTTTTATCACCTATGATCTGATCTTCAGAGTGATTTAGTCTTACATACCTAGGAATTTTGGGAATTTCTTACACTTCTGTTTCTTGAACAGGTTCATTCAAACTTATCTCTTTTTCTTGATTCACTGGATCAGTCTGGATCTGATTTTTAGAAGGGGCTTGGACTTCTTGGACCAGAACATCATTCTGATCATCTTCATCATATGCATAAAACCTTGAGGGTTTTTCAATACCTTCATCAACCTTCACATTTGTACTTTCTATAATCTTTCTCAATCTCTTGTTATAACACTGGTACACTTTGCTTTGAGTAGAATAACCCAAGAATATTCCTTCATCACTTCTAGCATCAAATTTGCCTACATCTTCATCTCTTTTAATGTAACATTTGCTACCAAAGAATTTGAAATACTGCATAGTGGGAGTGATGCCAAACCAGAGTTCATAAGGAGTCTTACTAGTATTGCTTCTAATTTGTACTTGATTAAGAGTATATATAGCAGTGCTTACAGCTTCTCTCCAGTAGATCTAAGGAACATTTACTTCCATCATCATGGTTCTAGATGCTTCCTGGATGGTCTGGTTCTTTCTCTCCACTATTCCATTCTACTGTGGAGTCCTTGGAGCAAACAACTATCTTTTTATCCCATGTTTCTCACAAAATTCTATGAACTCCTTGGATGTGAATTCTCCACCTTTGTTAGACCTAAGACATTTTATGTTTAATCCAGTTTTAATCTCTACCATAGCCTTGAACATTTTGAATTTCTCAAGAGCCTCAGATTTCTCTTTCAGAAAAGTCACCCACATCATCTGGGAGTGGTCATCAATTAATAACACGAAGTATCTATCACCTTGCACACTCCTGACTCTAGCCAGCCCACTTAGATCAGTATGAACTAAGTCCAATAATCTGGTAGAAGATTGTTCCTTACTTTTGAATGTGACCCTAATTTGCTTACCCAACTGACATTCTTTGCACAAACTATTAGTAGGTTTCACCAGTCTTGGAAGATCTCTTACAGCCTGAGTGTTGCTTATCTTGATGATATTATCAAAATTCACATGACACATTCTCCTATGCCACAACCAACTCTGATCAATTTGAACAAATAAACAACTTTTACTAGTACCAACCAAGTGGAAGATATTACCTTTTGTTTGAGTATCGGATGCAATCTCTGTTCTGGAACTTTCAAAGATCTTGCATTTTCTATTTTTGAATCAAAGATCATAGCCTTTGTCCACCAACTGTCCAACACTGAGAAGATTGTGCTTTAGACCTTCAACATACAATACATTACTGGTTTTGTTCTTTCCATCAAAAGAAATGGTTCCTCTACCTCTAATTCTGCCAGCAGAATTATCACCAAATTTTACCACTCCTCCTTCATATCTTTCCAAATCTATGAACTTATTTTTGTCACCTGTCATATGGTGGGAGCATCCACTGTCAATGACCCAATCATCCTTTTCTTCAACTTGGGTAGCCAGAGCTCTTTCTACCATTTTATGATTGACAAATTCAAAGGCCATTGGATCTTCTTCCTTGATGGAAATAAACACCCAGTCACTTCCAGATTTGTTTCTTGTCTCTGATTCATCATCTGTTACTCCTTCATCATCATCATCTTCGTGAACATAGTAACATTTCTTTTGGAATCTTGATCTGTTTGGTTTTGCCCTTGAAAATCTTTCTGGACACCTTGAGGCAAAATGACCAATCTTATTGCAGTTAAAACATTTGAAGGGCAATTTTCCTTCATACTTACCAGATCCTCTTGGCAATCTTTTTGCAATAAGGGCTTCAAGTTGAGTAGCTTCTGCTTCATCTTCTTCTAGATCTTTTCTTTCTTTTTCATACCATGATAGTTTCTTTGAAGAGTTCTCTCCCAGATCAAACTTTTGTTTTCCTTTTACAAAGGCACTAGCTTTGAAAGTAGATTCAGTCTTGGGGGGTGCATCTCCAAACTTGGCCAATTCAAATGCAACTAATTTACCAACCAATTGATCTCTTGTGATATTTGAAAAAGATCTGAATTCTTCAATAGCAGTAACCTTGTACTTGTAAGAATCAGGAAGGGATTTGAGAACTTTGGCAACAATCTCATCTTCATCCAAGATTCCACCAGCACATCTAATGCCACAAACAAGCTCATCTACTCTTAGCATAAATGTAGTGATATTTTCATCTTCTCTCATCTTCAAGTTTTCAAATTTTCCTTTCAAACTCTATATCTTGACACATTTAACATACTTGTCTCCTTCATGCAGAAATTCCAGTTTTTGCCAAATCTCATATGCAGTTTTTAGATCAATAACATTTGTTAGCTCTGAATCAGATAAGGCACTTAGTAGAGCTTCTTTAGCTCGAAGATTGTTTTCAGCATCTCTGATTTCATCTACGGTACTCAGACCATTCTATGGAGAAACATACTTCTTTGAAGCCATGATCCAATATTCCATTCCCATACATTGCAAGTGACATTCCATGCGACTTTTCCAAAGAGTAAAATTGGTTCCATCAAACCTCAAACTATCCTTCTTGTAGGATGACATCTTGGATCTCCTCAAGAGGTTAAGCTCTTTTAGAGGAACTTAGCTCTGATACCAATTATTAGATTCAAGACAGACAACTGAGAGGGGGGGTAAATTAGTTGTCCCAAAACTTTCTTCCTATTAATCACTTAAATCCTCTTTGTAATCCAACAGCACAATAATAAATCAATCATGCAATAATTCAAGAGCAGAAACACATTAACACAGATAACACTAAGATTTTAACGTGGAAAACCCAGTTAAGGGAAAAACCATGGGGTGACTAACCCAAGATTATATTCTCTATTAAAAGAATAAGAAGAACAAATGGCACATGCCAATTAGGGTTCACTGCTCGAGCACACTACTCACAAGAGGCCCACTACCTACAGGAGACACACTATCTATAGAATAATAAATATTACATACTTGAACTGAAGAGTAGCATCTTCACCATGCTTGAGTTAGTTCCATTTAAGCTCAATACTTCTGCTTTGCCTTTCACTCTGCTCCTCTCTACCACACACTCATCTCCACAAGATGCATTTGAAATGACTTCACAACTTCTTATTTATACAATACATTTGACTTTGGTATAATCATCCAAGTTGGCATACATTATAGATCAAATACATAAATACATGACTAATTACAAAAAGACTTCACGCGGATCAACATATTGTCGGATACACAGATCTGAGACTTCAATATTCTTTGAGAAACATGTCATGCTTCACAGAACATCTTCAAGATCATCTGCAGGATGTGTAACTCATCCGATCGTCTAGACTTAGGAAGAACATTATCATCCGGAAGTAATTCTTCAATTACAAGTTCAATCTTCAATGCGGACCACCAACACAAACTGGACACAATCCAAAAACCTCCACAAGCTTGCCTAAATCACCAAGAACATCCACACTACTTCTTATTGAAATCATTCTCTCCTTCATCCAGAACCTCAAGAACATAGTCTGTCATCACTGTCATATTGGAATAGATGCTTATGGACCTCCAAACCACACACCAATTGAGTTGTCAATTCACATTGACTTCCTAAACACTCCACCAAATCCATAGAACAAGATATTGCATTTCTGGATCTCACGGGACCTATCTGTGTCACTCTATCACCTCTGAACATCTGCCAGAATTGGTTTTACTCAAGTGTCCATAAATTCTTCATATCTTCATGCGGACCTCTCAAATCTTTACTAGATCATCTTAAGACACATATCTACAAACCCTTTGAAGCGCATCCTCTGATCTTCATCTTAGTTGGGATCTTTACCTTACTATCTTTGTTGTTCTTCTTTGTTCTTGACAAGACTAATTTTTTTAATATCCTCAGCATACAACTCATCTAATCCTTATCATCAATGTAACATGAATATGTTGACATCAATGACAACACCGGTTAGGCCCATACTTGCAACATTTCTTGTGTAGGCTTGAGCCTTGATGGGGAATCTAGATCTTTGTGTGTGGCTTTGCATAAAGTAGTCAGTATGTGGAAGGTAGGTTGCCATCTCTTTTGAAGCTTTTCAAGAATGGAAGAATTAGTGTTTATCTGTTCCAGAGCTTTGATCAGATTGCTGAATTGTTCATGTACCCCATTTATTTTGTCTTTCAATATATCAACTCTGTGCTTTAATATCTTGCTCAGGATCTCTATGATGTGATTTTTGACATCTTCCTCATTATGATTTTTCAGCTTATCAATTTCCTCTTTCATTTGTTAGATCTGGGGATCCTCTATATGGACTAGTGGGTGATAGGCAATTAATTTATCTCCCCTTACTGTGGTGGCTTGTTGCAACTGTTGTTTCAGCTTTTTATTCTCAATGAACAATTTGTTCACCTCATCATTTGATAACTTTAACCTTTTCTCCTATTCATTAATTTTCTTTTCCATGTTTTCTACCACATCTCTGGTAAACATTGCAGAATGCATGGTTATGGTGGCAGCTTCAGTAGGAGTTGTGTCTCTCAGAGTTCTAATCATGGCTGACCCCCTCATTTCTTGTACTACATCAAGGAGCTGAGGCTTCCTTGTGTTCTTCTGCTTTGTCCATAGGGAAAGTGTTTGGGTAGTAGGGTTATACCCTACTCCTAAGACACCTTCCTCTGAATCAAATTCTGCAACTAACATGGGGTCATCTTGTGCTCTGATCTGATCCAAAAGAAACATTTTGGATAACTCCATCCCTAGTATAATCAACATATCACTTTGTAACACCATTTCTCTTGCCTCCTAGGGAGTGACATTAATATTATTAATATTCAATTCTACAAATGTCTGAGCCTAGATTTCAGCCTGTTTTGACTCATCAACTCCTATAAGATTAATCTTCAACTTTTCATCAAATTGTTTCATTTTCATTTTGATCCAAAAATATCTGAACTCATTGTTGTTTATAAAATTATCATCATCTATGAATCTCATAGAGGCCACTACCCTCTTATCCTATTTAATCTCATCAATTCCCTCCTCTAATAGCCTAACCTTTGGATCATAAGGCTTTTGACTTTTTTCTTGTTCCACTGCCTCTTTCAGTTCATTAAAGGCCAAGACTGCTTCTTGTTCTTCATTATCGCTTGAATCATAATCCACTAATGGCTCCATCTTCTATTTTTTGGCCTATGGCTCATGAGTGGAAATGGAGGGGATGGACGTGTAGGTGATGGGGTGATATTTGAGATGTGGATGTTTCATGTGGTGGTTGGTGAGGTGTGGGTAATGGAATGAGCCCCTCATCTTGGGCCATTTTATATAATTCATCAAATTTACTCAAAATAATTTGCATTCTTTTTAGAAGGTTGGGTTCATCTGCAAAAAAGCCTTTGAAGCTTCTATCTTTTTCCTTCTTCTAATTTTCCCACCTCATCATTGCATTCCACCTTTTTCTAGCCTAAGTTACATTAGCAAAATACACCAAATTCCTTATAACATCCTCTCCAAAATCAAATTCATGTGAAATAGCCTTCTTCGTCAATAGGGTTCTTCTGATCATATTGATGTGACCCTCTGGGTCACATACTCTTTCTATTCCAGGTTTGATGGAGTAATTGACCCTTATAAACCTCTGCACTTCTTCAAGCATACCTAACCCAATGGCTAGCTCTTCAAACATAGTCAAGTCAAGCAAAAATGTGCCTTTCCTCTAATTTTTTATCAAGTCATGTTCCATCCAAAGCATCTTCCACATAAACTCCAAGAAACACACTCTTGTTGGTACAAACTTAGGTAAAACGTGTGGTGCTTGGTTGCACCCATATACTATGATAATAGTGTGTTGTGGCATAAGGAACCAATTAGCATAATTATGAGTATAGTCTTGGTCTGGCCCATACTACATAGGCCTCATTACCTTCATCAATGACTCGGGCATTCTTGGTGTTGGGTAACCAATAGCAACAATCAATCTGACAGCAAAATCATCTCAAAACACTACAAAATCACTTTTTGTACACCTGTTATCCCAAATGTAGCACCAGTTTTGCACAGGGAGTCTAACTCCTCTTTCTCATGTACACAATTGCATCCTTGTAGTCCACTTCATTTCATTCTGATACATAATTAAGTGACATAATAAAGAATATTTTCTAAAAGTAATAGGGGCCTTGGCTTCCCTAACTTGTAGCAAACCTTCATGTATTTTTTCTTTAATCACAGATGCAAAATCAAATTCTACATTTGACTCAGAATGTTGAATTATCATAGCCATTCTCATCAACCCTATTTGCATTTGCTTCTTTGCATCTATCCCCAAAACTTGACACAACGCATAATAGATATTCTTGAAATAAACTTGGAATTCAGAAACTTGGAAAGGTTCCATTTTGGAAGAAGGAATAGAGAGCCTTCTATTATCATCACCCCCCTTCATGTGTAAGGGGATCTCATCACTTCGATATGTTTTCCTCAACCTCTTATATTCTTGCTCAAGTTTCACTAAGTTCACCTCTGTTATAATTTGTTTATTGAGGTTGAAACATTTGATAATGGCATCTCTATTGATATCCACTAAGCACTCACCATTTGGAAGGCTCACAGTTTTGGTTGGGGCATGGTAACTATGGGCAAGGGCTTTAATCATCTGAACGTCAATGAAAATGTTGGGAACAATTAATTTAGCCAAATCTAGGGCCCATGGGTTTGATGCTGGTTCTTGGTCATTCCTTTTTAGATAAAAGTACTAGTAGAGGTTCCATCCTAACAGAGGTACATAGGGGTCCCTACAGGCTTGAGCTAAGTCTCTAAAAACCTTTTTAGACCCTTTGTTAATTGAGCCAGACAACAATGAAAGAAGAGGGGATTGCAATGAAGACTTACTGGTTTTGGCTTCATCCTTCTTAGTTCCTACCTCAGTCTTTTTAGGTGCCATTTTATGAAATTCACAAGAAATGATGAGCAAAGCTTACCCAAAAAAATTGCCTTAAAGAATTCTCTTTACTCCTGCGGTTTGAGCTCCTGTGTAATTTGTCTTTCGCTACTATGAGTGAGAAATCTTAATTTGTTTCATGTATTTTCAAGACCAAGATGCATTTACTTCTGGATCATAAATTCACATGATTCAAATCTTCGTGTTGAGATTAAATCTTCATATTTTGTTGTTGATGTGATTGGTATGCTTTAAATAACCCAACGACTTGATTACCATACTACCGTAGGTTAGGTTTTGGCCCTTCGAGGTATGGAGGTATAGTGCATAGTGTATAGTATTAACTCTTCTTACCGTCATACCGTGGGTTGTTTGAGAATGTTCTGTGGTAAGGAGGTATGATATGGGTATTATGAAGGCTAGCCACTGTGATAGCGGTATCACGGTAAAAGGCAAAGATGACTTTATGAATGGTAATAACGTGATTTATTATGGAAAAATAAGAGTGGGACTCATGGATACTCAAATAAAACACTCAAAACTTTTATGAAAATTCTAGTTCCAACACGTGGACATCATGACCATGTGTTAGATGTAGACAATGCCAATTATATGATCATGTTTTGCAGTACAAATGTCATTAGGTGGCACATGTGTATCGAAGCATAACATGTGGTTGTTGATGTTCCATGTGTCTAACTAGCCACCAACCTGTGTAGCAATGTGTATAGTCACACTATCTAGATCCTTGAAGATATGTAAACCTCAAATAATGCCCCTAATAACCCTAAACCCTAACCCCTAACCCCTAAACCATAAACCCTAAATAATGCCCCTTATAAGCCCTAACCCGGCCCTAACCCGCCATAAACCCCAAACCCCTAAATCCTAAACCGCAAACCCCTAAACCCTAAATAGTACTAAACCCAACAACCTTAAACCTATATCTCCCTATCTCCCTATCTAGCCCTATCTCTATCATTCCTCTACCTCTCAATATCTCTCCCTATGTCTCTGTCCATGTCCCTCACTCTCTATATCTCCCTATTGGTCCTCTCTCTCTAAACACTAAACCCTAAACCTCTAAACCTTAACCCCTGAACCATAAACCCTAAAGTACCTTAAATAAAGTGCCTAAACCATAAACCATAACCCTAGTAATAAACCCTAAACCCTAGTAAACTCTAAACCCTAAACTTGAGCAATGCTAAACTTATAAATGCTAAATAATGCCCCTAAACCCTGACCACTAACCCCAAGCAACTCTCTATCTTTCTCTCTCTCTGTCTTTGACCTATATATTATCTACCAGCTCCTAGTTAGTTAAATCCTTTTCCTATAAGCTTTCCTAGTTTTCCTTTTCCTTTCCAATTTCCCTTTAGATCCCTGCACCAATTTTTCCCTATTTTACTATTTTTGACCTCTCCTCTCATCATTCGATCTTCCCATCCAATGAACTTTAGTTTTATTAGCTTGTTTCCATTTCATCCAGCTGCCAATTTATATCCTCATCCCTCTTTCCATGTCCTAGTTTTCTTGTTTCCATTTTCTTTGTTGATAAGGGAGATAGATAGAGACAAAGATGGAGAGAGAGAGAGAGAGTCATATAAGTTTTCCATGCTTGTTCATTAATGATATATAGGAATGATAGGGGGTCGAGAGAGGCAAGAGATAGAGAGATAGGGAGAGATAGATAGGTAGAGAGAGATAGAGAGGAGACAGATCATAGGGAGAGATAGAGGAGACAGAGGGGAGAGATAGGGAGATAGACAGTGATCACTAGAGGGATGTCTAGAGAGATAGGGAGATAGAGAGAAAGGCAAGAGATTGGGAGAGATAGATAGGTACATAGAGTTGAGAGAGAGGAGATAGATTGGGAGAGATAGAAAAGATCACAGTCGAGCAAGAGATAGGGAGATAGAGAGTGAGTGAGATGTCTAGAGAGATAGGGAGAGAGATTAAGAGGTAGAGGGATGATAGCTAGAGAGAGGGAGATGAGGGAGAGATTATAGGGAGATAGAGGTTTAGGGTTTAGGGGTTATGGGTTAGGGATTAGGGGCATTATTTAGGGTTGAGGGATTTAGAGAGAGAGAGAGAGACTTCTTTTGACATGCAACCGTAAACCCTGAATAATGCCCCTAAACACTAAACCCTGACCCCTAACCCCTAAAACATATATAAAACCTAAATAATGCCTCTAACCCATAAACCCTAAACCTAAGAAACCCTAAACCCCTAATTAATCCTAAACCCCTAAACCCTAGACACTAAAACCAAGCAACCCTAAACCTCCATCTCCCTAGCTATATCTCTATCTCTATCGTTCCTCTACCTCTCAATCTCTCTCCCTGTGTCTCTGTCCATGTCCCTCACTCTCCATATATATCCCTATAATCTCTTCTGGCTGTGTCTATGGCCATGTACCTCACTCTATATCTCCCATCTATTGGTCCTCTCTCTAAACACTAAACCCTAAACCTCTAAACCCTAAACCCCTATATATCTCCCTATCTCTAATATTGTCCCTCTATCACCTCTCAATCCTTCTCCCTATCTCTCTGCAGGACATATATAAATAGCTATCTCCAAACCTGAGCAACCCTAAACCCTAAATGCAAGCAACTCTAAACCTCTATCTCCCTATGATCTATCCCCTATCTCCCTATCTCTATTATCCCTCTACCTCTCAATCTCTCTCCCTATATCCCTAGCCATGTGCATGTGCCTCACTCTCTATCTCCCTATCTCTCTCCATAGTCTCCTCTATATCTCCCTATCATTCCTCTCTCTCTATAAACCCTAAACCCTAAACCTTTAAACCTGAACCCCTAACCCCTAAACAATAAACCCTAAACCCTAAATAATGCCCCTAAACCCTAACCCCTAACCCTTAAACTGGATCAGAAACCCTAAACCCCTGAAACCTAAACCTATATCTCCCTATCTCTCTCCTCTCTCCCTATCTTGTTTGTCCCTCTACCTCTCAATCTCTCTCCCTATGTCTTTAGCCATGTCCCTCACTCTCTATTTCCCTATCTCTCCCCTCAATCTCCTCTATATCTCCCTATTGGTCCTCTATCTCTCTCTAAACCCTAAACCCTAAGCCTCTAAACCTTAACCCCTAATCCCAAAACCATAAACCCTAAACCCTAAATAATACTCCTAAACTCAAGTAACCATAAATTAGGCACTAAATAGGCGCTAAATTTAGGCGCTACATACGGCACTAAATAAGGCGTTAACGTGGACACTACAACAAGTGTTAAAATAGGTGCTAAACTATGTGTTAAATGTGGCGCTAAATTAGGCGCTACAGTAGGAGCTAAAGTAGGCACTAATTTAGGTGCTAATTTGCACCTAATTTAGCATTGACTTATTCTAGTCGGCGCAAAAAATGCCAAAAACAACGTCATCCCGATAAATAGTGCCAATTTTTTCAAAAAAATGGAGAAAAATACATTAAAATAGTGGGTGGAAGCAAAAAATGGAGCGAAAAAGGGAGCTAATCATAGGGATTTGTTGTAGTGTAGGACTCCTCAGCAAAATGGAGTTGTGGAAAGAAAGAACTAGACTATTCAAGAAGTTGCTAGGACCATGATGTTGGAAGCAAATGTTCCTCAAGTCTATTAGAGAGAAGCTGTAAGTACTTCTGTCTACACTCTTAACCGGGTGTAGATCAAAGGTAATCCTAGTAAGACACCTTATGAACTATGGTTTGGTCATCCTCCTACTGTAAGATACTTCAGAATTTTTGGTAGTAAGTGCTATATCAAAAGAGATGAGGATCTAGGCAAGTTTGAAGCAAGAAGTGATGAAAGAATTTTTCTGGGTTACTCTACTCAAAGAAAAGCATACCGGTGCTTTAACAAGAGGTTGAAGAAGATTGTTGAAAGTGCTAATGTTAGATTTGATGAGAGAAAAGAAGGACATTCCAGGCCTTGTAGATATGATTCAGATGATCAAGATGAAAATCCAAGTTAAGAAAGGCAAGTGCAATCTTAGATTCAGATCCAGATTGATCCGAACAATCCAATAATCCAAGAAGATAGTGCAGAAGTTGAGAAACAAGCTCAAGAAATAGAAGCTCAAGCAATTCCCAAAATTCCAAGGTATGTAAGGATGAATCATCCTGAAGATCAAATCATAGGCGATAGAAATAAAGGTGTTCAAACTAGGAGAAGAGTTACTGAAGATCAAGAAGATATTTGTTTGATTTCAAAGATTGAACCAAAATCAGTAAGTGAAGCTTGTAATGATGAAAACTGGGTAAAAGCAATGGAGGAAGAACTAATGTAAATTGAAAAGAATCACACTTGGGATCTTGTCTCTAGACCTGAGGACAAAAATGTCATTGGAACTAAATGGGTCTTTAGGAATAAACTAAATGAAGATGGTGAAGTTGTAAGAAATAAAGCAAGGTTGGTATGCAAAGGATATTCTCAAGTGGAAGGAATTGATTTTGAAGAAACTTTTTCTTCAGTGGCAAGAATAGAGGTAGTCAGATTATTTCTTGCTTTTGCTGCTTATAAAGATTTCAAAGTCTATCAGATGGATGTCAAGTCAACATTTCTAAATAGAGAGTTAGAAGAAGTCTACATTGAGCAACCGGAAGGATTTCAGTTGTCTGATCAGAAAGACATGGTGTGCAAATTGAGGAAATCATTATATGGACTCAAACAAGCCCCAAGAGCCTAGTATGCAAGATTAGATAAGTATCTGCTAAAGCTAGGGTATAACAAAGGCACTGCTAATAGTAATCTTTACTTCAAGATTGATCATGAGAATATTCTGATTGTTGAGGTATTTGTTGATGATATCATTTTTGGTGGAAGTGAGAGCATGTGCAAAACATTTGCTGATCAGATGCAAAGTGAATTTGAGATGTCCATGTTTGGCAAGATGAATTTCTTCTTAGGGTTGTAAATCACTCAGTCAGATAAAGGTATCTTTATATCTCAGTCTAAATATGTGAAAGAATTGTTGAAGAAGTTTGGAATGCAAGATTCAAAGCCAGTAGGTATGCCTATGGTAGCTGGATGTAAGTTGAGTAAAGATGATGACTCCCCTAAGGCAAATCAGAAAAGGTATAGATCAATGATTGGAGGACTACTCTATTTGACTTAGACCAGACCTGGTATTATCAATGCAATTGGGCTTGTTGCTAGGTTCCAAGATGATCCTAAGGAATCACATGTTGTAGCAGTCAAGAGAATTTTCAAATATCTCAAAGGGACAATTGATTATGGATTATGGTATCTAAAGGATAATGACTTCACTCTTCATGCATATACAGATGTTGATTGGGCAGGAGATGTGGATGACCGAAAAAGCACTAGTGGTGGTGCATTCTTCTTGGGAAGTAGATTGGTTTCTTGGCTGAGTAAAAAGCAAGAGGTAATTTCCCTATCTACAATAAAGGCTGAGTATATAGCAGTAGCAAACAATTGCACTCAAGTCCTGTGGATGAAGCAAATGTTGAAGGACATTAGAATTGTGTTTGAGGAGCCTGTATGATAATTCAAGTGCAATAAGTATCTCAAAGAATCTGGTGTTGCATTCAAAGACAAAGCATATATCCATCAAGTTTCATTTCTTGAGAGAGAAGGTAAATGAGAATGAAGTCAAGTTGGAGTTTGTGTCTTCAAAGGATCAAATTGCAAATATTTTCACTAAGCCTCTTCCCAAGGATACTTTTGAGTATCTTAGAGAGAAGTTAGGGGTTATTACCCCTCTTGATCAGAACTAAGATGCACTAAGGTGCATCAGTCTGATGGGATTTACAGTCACATCTTGTGATCCAGATTGATATTAAGAAGATACTACTTAGGGGGAGTAGTCAGTAGAAAATTTTGAGATCAGTTTGAAACAAAAAGGGAGAAAAGATTACAAATATGTGCCCTTTGCCATTGATGTCAAAGGGGGGGAGAAGTTCTTGTGAAAAACTAGTTGTTGATGAAAGGGGGAGCAGTGAAGAAAGTGATTGCAGAAAGGGGGAAAAGGTCTTGTCTTGATGGTCAAATAAATTTTTCACATCATATGTTTCCATCAATGACAAAGGGGGAGATTGTTGCAAATATGTGCCTAAGTGGTGTTGTCATTGATGTCAACATATCCTTCTTGCCATTGGTGTCAACTATATCCTATTTTGCTGCTTGTATAGAAGACTGGATTGTTGAGGATATTGAGAAAATTAATGAGGGTCAATATATGTGAACCATATGGTTGAGTAGAGGATTATCTGAAGAAGCTCCAGTTAAGTGTTAAAGGGTTCACATGAAGATTTGAAGAAACTATGGTCATATGAGTTGAACCGGTTTTGCAGTGTTCAAAAGAGACAGAGTGACAAGAAAGA
Organism: Cunninghamia lanceolata; assembly: GCA_027924645.1. NCBI lineage: Eukaryota > Viridiplantae > Streptophyta > Pinopsida > Cupressales > Cupressaceae > Cunninghamia > Cunninghamia lanceolata. The sequence goes on along the minus strand of BSBN01000013.1, from coordinate 4,341,189 downwards.
GGTCCAGATTATTCCAAATAAGTCAAATAATGATCTGTTGATCTAGAGGCATGTTTGGGAAGTCAGTGTGTATCATCCATTCAAGTGGTTCAAGGTTTGGAGGTTCACAAGCAATTTTTCTAATGTGACAGTCATGGCAGATATTGTTCTTGAGGTTCTGGAGGAAGATACAAGTGATTATGATAATTCGGAGGAGTGTGGATGTTTCTGTTGAATTTAATGTGCTTGTGGAGGTCTCTGGATCATGTGACTGCTATGTTAGAGGTCCGAATTGAAGTCTAAGATTGTTAAAGAAGATTTCCCTCTTGCCGTTGTTCTTCTTCCCAGTATTGGCTGACCGGATGATTCAAGCATGTTGTGGATGTTCTAAAAGAAATTTTATGGAGTGTGGCATGTTGGTCAAGTAAGATTTGAGTCCCAATTATGTTTGGTCAATAGCTTAGTGACTCGCATTAAGTTAGTTGTTTGTAGTGTCGACCTTGATGTTCATTCCAAGGTTGATGAAGTGTATAAATACTTGTTGATGAGTTGTGGAAAATCATCCTTGAGCGAAAATATAAATCCAAAGAAAGGATTAGAAGCAGAGCAGAGAAGAGGAGTAGAAGAACAAAAGTAGAGTAGAGTGAAGAGTTAGTGAAGAAGACTTTGGAGGAAGAACAAAAGTTTATGAACATTCAATGAAATTGAACCAAGCATGAAGTAGATGCTATTTAGCAGTTAAATCTTTATGTGTTAAACTTAAATTTCTTATAGGCAGTGAGCCTCTCCTTTGAGCAATGTGCTCTGGGTAGTGAGCCTGAAGGCAAGTACCTTCTCATTCTTTTTAAGTACTTTTAATAGGGTACGAATCTTGTGGGCTAACACCCACCATGGTTTTTCCCTTAATTGGGTTTCCACATCAAAAATCTTGGTGTAAAATGTGTTTATTATGTTTCTACTTATGTGATGTTGTTTCATGCTTTAATGTTTACATCATTAATCAATTTACAAATTGTGAAAGAAGATTAAAAGAAAGAAATTGTTGAATTTTGGGACAACTGATTCACCCCCCCTCAGTTGTCTGGTCTAATCCCAATAGGAAAAACAATGCTAAAATGTATCCTAAACATACACAAGGAAATAAAAGTGATTTGAAGTCATGAAGAAGGTAGCCTATGGTTGGTGTCAAGTGTTTGGAAAGTTACAAGATGAAGAAGATCTCATGCAAGAGAATATAAAAGAGAAAAAGACAATCATTTAGTTGTGGTAAAGAAGAATCCTTGAGGTAGAGAAAGAAGGTGAGAAGACTCTCACAAAGAAATCAAATAGGATGATCTTTTAGAAACCATGGATAGAGAAGGAAGAAATGAAAATATATAAAGAATGATGAGATAGTTAAACAAAGTCCTAACTTGTTAAATCCAAGGAGATGATCGAAATACTTTTGGATGGTTATAGAGGAAATATGTCACTCAAGCATCTTAGAAAATAAAGGATGAAGAGCAAGGGAGAGCACTAGAAAATATCTGACAAGGAGAGAAGTATATTCTTATTGCATTGAATCTATAGAGGACGCATATCACTCAAGTGACATGGAGACAAAGGGGGAGCCGTACAGAAAGGTAGAGCTTTCCACAACATTATCTTGTAGCTTCATGGAAGATAAAGTTTAGAGATAAATGGAAGACCCTTTGCCATTGATGTCAAAGGGGGGAGATATAGTAAGAGGGATCCCGAGAAAGGGGGAGTAGTACATCCAAGGGGAGAAATGTAGAAAAGAAGAGTTATATTCATAGTTGGGTTGCCATCAATGACAAAGGGGGAGATTGTTGGAATATGTTGTCATTGATGCCAAAGGCATGAGGTTGTTAAGTGATGTCATTGATGCCAAGGTAAAGAGTGGACCATTATAATAAGAGGTATTTATTATACATCCTCATTGGAGAGCAAAGAAAAATACATCTGTTACACATTACCGTTGGGAGATTCCATGTTTAAAGTAAAGATTTAAACATTTGAGATATAAGTGTTTTGGGTCGACATAGAATGGAGTTCAAATTCAATTATACATCAAAGGTGGCTGACTTGTGAAAGAGAAGAATTTAAATTAAAGATTTAAATCCATATGAGGCCAACTCCTTTGAAGAAAAGAGACAAGGATGATATAAAAGATGTTTTGAAGTCATTTCCAAATTACCATTGATGATATACTAATGCAGCGATTAATTGAGATATGGTGTGATTTTCATTATAAAGGGACATCGACTAAGGCAAGCATGTTGGATGAAATAAAGGCTGTGATATCATTAGAAGAAGACTGTTGTCAATCAAGTATGCACCCTTGCTAAGTTCACAGAAACTTAGCTACCTGTTGAAACATGGAATCATTCTCAGATGTGGGTCTCCTATAATGAGAATGAATCTCTAGAGTGAGCCGGTTCTCCTTATGATTTCCTAATCTAATGTCTTGCTAGGAAAAGGGATAGAAGGATATACTAAAATAAATGGATTCTAACTAACTTTTAAGATTGTATCACCTAACAAACCTTACTCACAAATAGATTATTGAACTCTGACCCTCACAACACTCTGATCATTTAACTCATAAGTATTTCACATGAAGGTCTGGTAGACACAACATGCAACCTAAATTAAATAAAGACTGTACAAAAATATCACAAGCTAAGACAAGGCAAAGGATAACATTCATCACAATGCAACATCAGATTAACTTGCAAAACATTGGACAAAATGTGAAGGAAAGTTGCTGCTCAATAACTGAAGGAATAATGAGTACAATGAAAATAAGTACAACACTCTCGATGTGAGAGGAAGACCCTGGTATCTCTGCACTCTGATCTCTACTCTATTTGTCTAACTCTAACTAGAAATTGGAACTGAACAGAAAGGATCTCTGAGATATAAGCTGTGAAAGATCTACCCCTGAAAATTGGAAAAAAGCTCCTAAAAATAGACTCCAAGTCCATTTTTGAGCCACTCATAAAAGCACAAAAAAAGCTCTCAAAAAAGGTCCAAAATGTCAAATCATGTTGCCAAAAGATTCCCTGATGTGTCCCACCACAAATCTGCTTTCTTCTACCCATGAGATCTCAAGTTTTGTCTTATCTATCTCTAAATAAAACAAATCAAAAAAAGATATCTGATTTGTTTTATTAGCTCCAACTGCCTAAAATAGTTAAGTTTTAAAGCAATTTATAATTGATTTCTTTAAAACTAACTTTACAATGCTTTGGCAGTTTGATCTATCTCCTATTCAATTTTTTTTTGCAAAAAATAAAACAATACGGCTTATAATTTTGCTATTTTGCCATTACAATACTTGATTTTTCTATAAAAAATCATAAAAATATGGCATTCTACATATTTAGTCTTTCAAAAAACAAAGCCTCCAAGCTATCCTCAATGTGTTTTTTGCAAAAAAAATACTAAGGCACTTGACCTATATTCAAATGAAACTAAGGAAGTTTTTAAAGCCTTCAAGCCTTGTCATGTGCAAATGGATCCATGTCTATCTATGGTTTTCAACCCCCTCCATACATCTTGGGACCTAGGCAAAAGTGTGATGAAAAACAAATACCACGATAGGCATTTTGAAAATGCAATTTGAAGTGATTAAAGTCGCTTTGGTGTTAGGGATTCTAAGAAAACCCTAATCACAAAAGACCTTTTCCCTAACTTTTCAGGCCATTTTACACTTTGCAGACTTGATGAAGGCACTCTATTGCCACCGACATGGAAAGAGCGTTTGGAGCTTGAAACATTCATTTTTCTCTGCCATATTTGCAACTTACATGGATCTCTTTGCATATAATGAAGATATTTGCACTCAACCACATACATATTCTCACTTCTCCATTTTTAAGGGAAATCTCTAGTTTTTAAAGGGCCATGACTATAGTTTTACTCCTCTCATGCTTCTTTTGTTTCTCCATTGTCTTCTGTCAACACTCCATTGTTTGAGGCCCCCACTGGGGATGAGGGTTTGATAGAAAACTCTCGACTTCTTCATTGTCTCCGACCACAAGCTGCCATGGATGACTTGTCTAAGTTCATTTGATGACAAAACAAAAGCAAAACAAATATAGACTTCAGCCTCTTCTCAGTTGTAAAAGGTGAGTCTTCTTAGGCCGCTGCTACAGTTGCATTTTTGATGTATTTTCCTTCATCAGAAGTTGGCAAAATGACTTATTTTTGAGCTTCTTTTTCCATATGAGGGCCCACATAGTCACATTTGTGGGTTTGTTTTTAGTTGTGAAGTCCTAGACACAGGCTGTGGCTGTATGTTTGATGTATACACCTTGTATCCCTCTAAGTTTGAAACACTCATCTTTTCTGTATTCTTTCTCTGAACAAAACATGACCTTAAAAAGGGCTCAAAATCCTCTCTTTTGAAACTTTCCTTGTGTAGATCGATAAGGGCTTTGATGTTTGCATAAAAGAAAAATGCAAAAATGCATTCAAATACATATATTTCTATGTGTTTGCTCCTGGAAGGCTGCGGCTGTATAGATATATTCTGAGTCTTTTGCTGTGTATACACTTATATCTTCCATATAATCCTCTACCATGAATGATCAATCTACACTTGATCTTTACATATATATCCCTTCTTACTCTTTTGTATCTATAATTTCTTATGTAAAAACCCCAAAGTGGGTTTTAATCTGCACTGGAACAGAGACTTTCTCTTCTATAGGCTGCGACTATTATGGTGCCCTTTGTATTCTTGAGTTTTGTTTCACTTGGGCTTGGAAGACTGTATTTCTATATTTGGCATTCTGGCTGAAACCCCAGAAATTATTCATACCCTATTGATGGGGAGTACGCAGTGAAAGTGCACAGCTAATCAAAATTAATCAGTGAGAGTCCGATCTTATGTCTCAGCAATCTACTCTTCTTATTTGTTATCGGCCAAACATACCCCGTCGGCCACTTTACCATTTATCTCTCCAAAGACTTAGTCACCCCGATGTGAGGTTCAACACTCTTTGCCTATCGGCAAGAAAAGTGCCATCGGCTACTTTAGATTCTACTTCACCGATACACCGATGGACCAACCACTCTTCCGAGTGACTCTTCTCGTCGGTGAGCACTTACGAATTCTGGCCGATGCACCAATGGACCAACCACTCTTCAACATGACTTCCTTTTTGTGTCTCCGATACGTTAGTCATTCTGATCACTCATTGGCCAGACGAATGCTATCGGCCAAACCTTAAGATTTCTTGCCGCTAGATAATTTCTTCTTATGGATCTCCATCAATATCACTTATCCCTTATCACCCCAATATGCCTCGATCGGTAAAACCAATACTATCAGTCCAACACCAAGTTATCTACCTAATGGTCCCGGCCTTACCGACGATGACCTCTGTGTCTCCCTGACTCTGCGGTTCATCTACTCTTCAACTGAACCCTAGCACATGGAGATGCTAGGCGATCTACTGTGCAAGTCACTCCGTTTGGACTCTCTGTGCCGTTGAATAGGAAAACAAAATAGGAAACAAAAACACATACTTGTACAACAAATCCATTCCACCAATCTTGACAGGGACCGTACCGGTGGAATGCTTCAGTGCATCATTTTGCAACAGACTATAGGAAAAGAGGAATCTACTAAGTACAATTTCAAAATCCTTGAATTCAAGAACAAGAAAATACAAAAGAGGACGAAACAGAGCTTTATTGTTCTTCAGCACAATTCATACATACTTCCAAAAATGAACACACAATAGGACATAAAACATAACCCCCTCCTCCAATGTTCGTTCTACTATGCTTTTAACCTACTATTATGGGAGGCCAATCGTTTCTCAACTGGTCAGTTACAAATTGAACAATAACAACTAAAAAGAAACAACATATGACTAGCCTTTACATGCCTTGGAAGGCTTACAAAAATACAACTTATCGCAAACTGCCTATTACATCTTAAAACTACTCTATCATACCATGACAACAATAGACATTTGGACATAGTCCTTATTACATGAATGGTCCTCTAGGACCTTATTGAACAAACAAGATGAACATCAAAGCAAGATGAATGGTCTTCTTGGTGCTCCTGCACCATACACCCCACCTAGAAAAGAACTCATGCCACATGAATTGATTCTTTGTCTTGGTCCACCTTTATTCTTTGCTACCTCATGCTTTCCCCATGATCTTTGGACTGCAACTTGCTTCCATGGAATCAAAAATTCATGCCTAGCATTGTAGGCTCTACTCACATCTTGCCATGAGTGAATGCTTGCAACCAAACTTATATTTTGTTTGCCATTCTTCCTTGCTATCATCTCTGCCTAAACACCTGCATTCAAAACCTTGGTTGATGCCTCTTGTACTACTGCTATGGTAGAATATGTTTGCCTTTCAACTCTTGTTGGCTCTAGAGGACAAACAATGGTCTCTACTATGATAACATCTTCTTCTTTCCAACCACCTTGTGGTTGCTTGTAGGCCTTCTCTTTGACCTTCTTCTAATCCATCTCAGACATCACCATCTGATCTCCATCATTCAAAGTTGAAACCACCTTCAAACTTTGATCTTTGGCAACCCCACTCCTTAAGGTATCCTCAAATCGCCTTGTCTCTTCTTCATTGATCTTCACAAACTCTTTCTTACCCACCAAGATGACCTTGGCTGCCTTCTTTGCTTCAGCATCCTCCTACAATGGTGTCATCAAAAAAGTCTTCCCATCCTTCTTGATGGTGTATGTGTTAGCATATCCATCATATAATGCTTGCCTATCAAATTTCCATGGCCTACCTATAATTAGGTGACAACATTCCATGAGCAAAATGTCACATAAAACTCGATCCTTATAGTCTCCAATCTAAAAATCAACATATGCTTGTTCATCTACCAAAAGTGATTGACTATCACTAACCTAAGATGCTTTGTAAGGAGTTTGATGAGGAATCCTTTCTAAGTTCAATATATCCACCATTTCCTTAGACACCATATTATCTATTGAACCAAAATCTATGACTACCTTGCATATTTTACCTTTGCTTTTGTAATTGATCCTGAAAAGTGCTCTCCTTTATGATGGTTCAGTCTGCACTGGTTCTTTGAGCAGTGTCCTCTTGATCATCAGATTTTCTCCCACCTCTGATGTCAAATTCACTTCAATAGATGTCACACTCCCTGCATCATCTTGAGTTAATGTGGTTCTTCTCTCATTACCATGAGAAGTTGAGGCCTCCTCTGGACACTTGTATGTCAGGTGCCCTATCTGATTGCAGTTATAACATCTCATATTGGAGAAGTTGGATCCTCTACCTAATCCATCTGTCCCACCTCTTCCATTAGGCCTTCTTCCTCGGTAGCCTCCTCTAATACTTGAGTCCCCAACTTTCTCTCCTTGGCTAGACTCACCATTAGGCCTTTGGTTAGGACTTCTTCCTTCAAAATTGCCTCTGCCTCTAAAATTTCTTCCACCTCCTCCTCTACCTTGCTGCTCACCTTTCCTCTTCATCTTCTCTTTAGCTCTTAATGCTACTTGAAAGCATTTCTCCATAGTCTAAGGGATCAATAAACTTATCTCATCTTGAATATTGAACCTTAAACCATTTAGATACCTTTCTACCTTGGCTTTTTCATCCTCCATGTACCCACAATGAAGAGTGTATTTGTGAAACTCCTTGGTGTAAGTAGCCACATCCAAATCTTTTTGCTTGAGATTTTGTATCTTCTTGTAGATCTGCACCTCGTAGTCAGATGGAAGGAACTGGGACTTGATCTTCTCCAACATTCTTCTCCATGAAGAGATCATACTCTTCCCATTCTTTACCCTCTCTCCTTGGGTGTAATTCCACCATGTAAGGGCAGCACCTTTGAGTTTAGTTTTCACAAAATTCACCCTCTTGTTCTCAGGTACCTCTTTGTATTCAAAGTAGTTGTTTAGAGCCTCAATCCACTCCACAACCTCCTCGGCATCCATCTTCCCACTAAACATTGGAATCTCCATCCTAGCCTCTAAAGAGTCTTTCCCAATTGCCTTGATGGCTTCAAGAAAGTATTTTTGATCTGCAGGTATCTCTGCCTCCTGCCCTTGGGGTTCTCCTCCTTCTTCCCCTTCTTCTTCTTCTCCATCAGATTCATCATCTGATTTCTTTCCTATCTTCAGTGCCTTCAACTCAGCTTGGAGTGCTTCCTTGACTCCAATCTTGATCATCTCTTCCATCTCCTTAAATTTCTTAAGCACTTCTATTGTCATCCCCTTTAGAGGCATGATGCTAGCCTCTCCTTCGCTCTCCTCTACTGACATATACTAGATCAACAATAGAACCCTTTATGGCTCTGATACCAATATGATGGGGAGTACGCAGTGAAAGCGCACAACTAATCAAAATTGATCGGTGAGAGTTTGACCTTGTGTCTCAGCGATCTACTCTTCTTATTTGTTATTAGCCAAACATACCCCGTCGACCACTTTACCATTTATCTCTCTGAAGACTTAGTCACCCTGATGTGAGGTTCAACACTCTTTACCTATCGACAAGAAAAGTGCTATCAGCTACTTTAGATTCTACTTCGCCAATACACTGATCACTCCAACGTCACCTTCGACCTTCACTTGTCGGCAAGACAATTACTATTAGCCATGTTGGAATTTGCTTCACCGATACGCCGATGGGCCAACCACTCTTTGGTGTGACTCTTCTCATGGTGAGCACTTATGAATTCTGGCCGATGGACCAACCAATCTTCGGCATGACTTCCTTTTTGTGTCTCTGATACGTTAGTCATTTCGATCACTCATCGGCCAAACAAATGCTATCGGCCAAACCTTAAGATTTCTTGCCACTAGCTGATTTCTTCTGATGGATCTCCGTTGGTATCACTTATCCCTTATCACCCTGATACACCTCGATCGGTAAGACCAATACTATCGATCCAACGCCAAGTTATCTACCTGATGGTCCTGGTCTTACTGACGATGACCTCTGTGTCTCCCTGACTCTGCGGTTCATCTACTCTTCAACCGAACCCTAGCACATGGAGATGCTAGATGATCTACTATGCAAGACACTCCATTTGGACTCTCTATGCCGTCGAATAGGAAAACAAAATAGGAAACAAAAACACATACTTGTACAACGAAGCCATTCCACTGATCTTGATAGGGACCATATCGGTGGAATACTTCAGTGCACCATTTTGCAATAGACTACAGGAAAAGAGGAATCTACTAAGCACAATTTCAAAATCCTTGAATTCAAGAACAAGAAAATACAAAAGAGGACAGAACAGAGCTTTATTGTTCTTCAGCACAATTCATACATACTTCCAGAAATGAACACACAACAAGACACAAAATAGAACCCCCTCCTCAAATGTTCATTCTGCTATGCTTTTAACCTACTATTGTGGGAGGCCAACCGTTTCTCAATTGGTCGGTTACAAACTGAACAACAACAACTGAAAAGAAACAACATACGACTAGCCTTTACATGCCTTAGAAGGCTTACAAAAATATAACTTATCGCAAACTGCCTATTACATCTTAAAACTACTCTATCATACCATGACAACAATAGACATTTGGACATAGTCCTTATTACATGAATGGTCCTCTAGGACCTTATTGAACAAACAAGATGAACATCAAAGCAAGATGAATGGTCTTCTTGGTGCTCCTGCACCACCTATGTCCATATATTTTTGATATAATAAAGTGGCTAAAACAAGGGGCCGAACCCTTCAGTACAACAAAAAGAAACCCCAGAGGAAAAAGAACAAAAGAGCCTCGAAACAGTTACAGCATAACCCGCTTAACCAGCATAGACAGCAAAGACAACATAACCAGTCTAAAGACAGTAGATATAAAGTAGTAGAGAATAGACAACATAATATAAAACAGAACTAGGGAGAAACATGCTCCCATCTTTTAGCCAAAGTTTCAATAAATTCATCTAACTTTTTTAAATTCTCCTCTTTGTCATTAGCAGCAGTAGTCCCAATATCCTGCAACACAAAAAGATTAAGCAACACAGTTCACCTAAGCACATTGCTTATTAACTGTTCCAACTTCTCCACCTGACCCCTTAAGACAGCAATGTCATGCCCATGGCCATCACCTTCCTTGGTTTCATCAACTGCTTCCTCCACAAACATCTTCCCCCCTTCATCAGCATTGTCCTCAGGGTCAGCGACAATACCTCCCAAAACATTAGTCAGTTTATCCACCTACTTGCCCTCAACATCTTCAGAGATCTCTTGGATATCAAAGTCCTTTATATCATCCCCTTGAGTGGAGGCATCAGAGGCACTCTTAGAATAATCAATAAGTTTAGCTTTGGGCACATGTTTGCCAACAATCCTACCTGACCTCCTAATCCTAGAAGATAAAACCCCCTTCTTTTCTTTAGCAGATAGAGTAGATTTACTGCCAGGTCCCACAGGAGTACTACTAAGATTTAAAGGGGTCCCCATAGCATCCCTCATAGTATCCTCTTCAATCTTCCTAGTTTTCCTCTTCCTACTTTTCACACTCCCTTTGGAGACCGGAGTGTGCATAACGGTCACCATGGTAGTTTCCTCATTGGACAGCAAAAAAGAAACCCCTTTCAATTTATGAGAAATAGGGGAAGGGCAAGGCTCAGGCTCTTCCGAGAGGGTAGTATCATCAGGATTGGCATAAATTTCACCGCTATGGGTCTGGATAGGCTTAGGCGGCTCCAAAGAAAGATGAAAATTGTATAAGCAAAGGATAAGACCTTGATGCAGGGGCATGGGTTTCTTAGAGGGTTTCTTAGCCGACTTAGTAGTAGCCCTAAAGACCGAATGCTCAAGAGAAGATAGTAAGTAGAACGGGAAAGTAATGTGAGCATTGCATCCAAAATGATTAAGCAAAGGAAGGTGGTAATTGTAAAACCTGGTAAACCAACCCTCTAGGGTGAAGTATTTCATGAAGAGGAAACACATTTCATCCCACGGCTCTGGCAGCTTGGCTTGTTCAAGCCCTCCCTGGTAGGGAATAAGTTCTTCACCTTTCCCAAGGAACAACTTCTAGTTAGAATGGTCCAACACTTTCAATTTCCTTTACAGCTTGGTCCCCTTAGTCGAAAGACTTGTCGCCATAGCAATAACTTTCTCAGAAATCTCAAATCCAATTCTCCCAACAGTGACTCTATGGTTTTTCCAAGAGCGAGCGAATTGTTCAGACAGATTCTCATCATAACCATTAAGTCATTCCAGAAAAAGGGCTGATACTGCCTTCCTTGCAGTAGTGCTAGACCACAGCATTGTCTTTGAATTCACAATAGGAAATAGGCTCTGTTTGAATCCAATCACCTCCCATTTTAGCTTTCCAAAAAATGACACAAAACCCCCAAAACCATAAATTCACAAAGTAAACGTGAAAGGTAAAAGTATCATCTTGATAAGGAATTATGATAATAGGGCTACACAAATTATCATTAATAAGAATCACCTTTCAAAAAACTAATTGAAGTCTACCTTTCCCATGCTCGAACATAATAATCAGGAATTCGCTATAATTAGCAAATAAACAACTCGCCTTAACACAAGGGAGTAATAATGTTGAAGTGACATTGAGCAACGAAGTACATAAAAGTACATACTTTGAGATACACGTCAGCATCTTCCAACAAAACTGATGGAACAAATTGTCTCTCTTAGTATGATGAGTCATCCTTGACAAGTCAGCTCCTTTTGAATTAATTCCCTTATGTTTAAAGGGATGTTTTTAACTTGGCACCAACATCGCCAATTTGAAAATTGTTGACCATAGTCAGCAAGGGCATTAACAACCCCATTTCTCTCTCTATATATGAGAGATATCAACTCTAGAGATCCGCTACATAAGGATCTAGATATCAACTATGATATCTTTCAGTTTCCAGCCACAAGTTGACGCATTAGTAACATCATCAATAATCAACTTAGAATCCCCCTGAATATACAATTGCTGGATATCGAGTGAGATAGCCAACTTCACACCCCATAAAAGAGCAACAGGTTCAACAAAATTATTGCTTTGAAAACCTATCCCGCCAGCATAGGTAGCAACCAGCCATCCTTTGTCATCTCTTATAATCCCACCACCACTAGCCTTACCATCAGCCTTAGAAGCCCCATCAAAGTTTAATTTGAGCCAATGGGGCTTTGGGGAAATCCATTTGGTATTTAATCTTTGCAACTGTTTGGAATTATTATGAGCCAAAATTTGGTTTAGAATTCTCCAATTGGTTGCAATTTTCTCTTCTTCTTGAGAAAGAGGTTTTTCCACAATTTTGATGTGGGAATTGATCACACTTTCCATAAGGATCTTAGAAAAATAATGAAGGACTTGAGAGGTATCCCTGACAGTCTCCCTAAAAACTGTATTATTATGCTCCTTCCATAAACTCCAACCAAGACAAGGTAGAGTTTGATTCCAAATCTCAACAAGCCAAGGATGAGAGAAAGTAGGGCACCGATTGGCAATGACTTCCTTAACATCGGGATTACAAACCCATTGAATGCCAAAATTTCTTAAGATAGAATTCTAGATTTCCCAGGCAAAATCACAGTGGAGGAATAAATGAGAGATTGTTTCCTCCTTCTCCAAACACAGAAAACACCTATTTACCAAAGTGAATCCCCTCCTCTATAAATTATCTTGAGTTAAAATTTTGTTATGAACAACAGCCCACCAAAACATATTAATTTTAGGGATAAGTTTATGATTCCAAACTTTCCTCCAAAGCTCATTTTTATGCACATCAGGGATCAGCAGATGGTAAGCAAACTTAATAGAAAACTGACCTTTCTTATCCGGGCACCAAAACAACTCATCTTCCCTAGGAAAGAGAGGGATTCTAACCCCCAACATCAAATGTTGAATAGACCTCATCCTAGGAGTGAGCTCAGGGCTTTGAGCACAACAATCTAGGAGGTTTTTCCAAATCCTAATACCATTATTATTGTGAATATAATGACAAACTTTAGCCCCAAAAAATTGCTTAGCAATGCCAGCAATAACTCCATAATCACCTTGAGCATCAAGGGCCTTATCATTCATCCAAATGTCTTCCCAGAAGTTGATAGAATTACCATTCCCCAGTTTCCATCTAAGTCCCTGTTTGAGTAAATTTCTAGACTTCAGCATTTTATTCCAAATAACAGAGCCTTGAGGAAGCCCCTCCTGATGAAGGAAACTAATGTTATCAGTTTCATGAAGATACTTGGCTTGCGTAATGTCCCCCCACTCTTTATTATTGTGGACCAAATTCTAGTTTATTTTGGAAAGGAGGGCTTTATTCATATTCCTGACAGATCTAATATTAAGACCTCCATGAGATTTGGGAAGACAAACTTTTTCCCAACTAACCAAGGACATTCTCTGTTTGTCTTCCACACCTGTCCATAGGAATTTTATTTGGATCTGCTCCAACTTGTCAGCAATATATCTAGGCATTTTAAAAAGAGAAAGGAAGTAAGTAGGAATACCTTGTAAAGAAGCTCGTAACAACTATAGTTTGCCAGCACTACTGAGTAATTTCCCCTTCTAGCCAACCAACTTCTTTTGAGTTCTTTCCAGAATTCCATTCCAAAATCCTTAAGAAACCTCTTTAACCGTGAGGGGGAGGCCAAGATAAATAGTTGGAAGATCAGCCTCAGCACAACCAATAATATTAATGATTTTACACTGAAGATCAGCCGGAGTATTAAAAAATACACATTGCTTTTCTAAAAGTTTATGTATTGACCAGAAGCTTTGGCATAGTCATTTAACATATTCCTCCACCTACGAGCTTCAACCACAGATGAGATACCAAAGAGGATGGTATCATCCACAAGCTGTTGCATTGACATAGGGGAGAGAGAAGAAGTAGGTTTAATACCCACAATTTCCTTAGAGGAAATCTTAGAGTGCACATATCTCCCCAGGACCTCTGCCATCATGATAAACAAATATGGCGAAAGAGGATCCCCCTATCTAAGCCCTCTCGAGGAAGAGAAAAAACCCCTAGGGACCCCATTGACCAAAATAGAGAATTTAGCAGTAGTAACAGCCTCGCGAATGAGAAGGGATATTTTATCATTAAAACCCAATTTTTTTATGACTTTAAACAAGAACTTCCATAAAACTCTATCATATGCCTTGGAGATATCTAACTTAAGAACCATACTAGGGATCCTACTCTTGTCCATAGAATGGATAGTTTCATGGGTGGAAATAACAACGTCGAGAATTTGTCGACCAGGGACAAAGCCTTTCTAAGAAGGGGAAATAATTTTGTCCAAAAAAGGCTGAAACCTCAGGACAATCAATTTAGTACACAACTTATATATGGTATTACATAAGCTAATGGGTCTAAAATCAGAGAGATGCAAAGGCTTAGACTTTTTAGGGACAAGCACAATAAAAGTATTATTGATCTGTTTGAGAAGTTTACCAGTTCTGAAGAAATCCCTAACAACAACAGTGACATCAAAGCCCACAATATCCCAATATTCCTGAAAGAATATTGGAGGAAAACCATCAAGGCCCAGAGCTTTGAAGGGACCCATAGAGAATAAGACAGCATGGACCTCCTCCTTTGAAATTGGTTTTAGCATTTCAATGTTATCCTCTTTTGTAATCAAGGAGGGGATTTTATCTAAAAACTAGTCCATAATCCGCCCAGTGCCAGCAATATCCACTTGCTCCGACAGCAAATTCTGAAAAAAGAGAACAGCTTGATCCCCAATCTCATTGTCCTTAGTGATGACAATGCCATCCTCCAAACATAATTTATAAATAGAATTAGCTTTCCTATGCTTCATGGCTGAAAGATGAAAAAAAGTAGTATTCCTATCCCCTTCTTTGAGCCACTGAACCCTGGACTTCTATTTCCAGAAAATTTCTTCTTTGCTCATGAGATTCTTCCATTCAGAAATTAGATCACTTTCCTTATGAGTAATATCCTCTGTATCACCTCCTTGAGCTATTAGCTATTGAAGGTTAGCTAATCTTCCAGAGATAGTTTTCTTCTAGATAAACACGTTGCCAAAACTATATTTGTTCCACCCCCGAACTTCCCATTTAATGTGAAGGAGTTTCTTAACCAATCAAAACATAGGGGTACCCTGAATTGGAAGTTTCCACCAATGAGCCACAAGATTTCTGAAATCTTTATGTTTAATCCACATAGCTTCAATTCTGAAAGGGATAGGACCACACTTACGCTGCTCCTTCCAATTAAAGAGAATAGGACTATGATCTGACATAGTTCTAGATAAAGCCTTCAGACTCATGTTCTGATGGTTATCCCAATTGTTAGAAATAAGAAATATGTCCAATTTAACTCCTATGTCCATATGTTAGTTTCACCTTGTCTCAAATTTTAAAATAGCCTTCATCTCACATCGAAGGAAAACATCAAATTATAAAGAAATGACTTTTAATGTGTAAATGAAAGTTGAAGCAAGGATATGGTGCATACTCTCTCCATTCTTTTTGTAGCAGTGCATTGCTGAGTGTTTTGCAAAATATACTTGATGAGAATTGCATTCATTTGATCATTATGGCATTTCTTTTAATCTATAACCTGTGGCATTTACTTGCTTCTAGAACTTGTTATGTAAAAATGTGATAAGGAGGGTTGAAAGGAACGAATTCTAGGCAGCAAATCTCACAACATGAACTAGTTTTATCCACCTCTGTATGTGCAAAACAAACTCACAACTTTCTTATTTCATCTATAAATATTGATTGCAATATATGAACTCTTGATGAAGAACTAAATCATTTCTTTATTGATTCTCTTTGTTTGACTCCTATAGCTTAATATCATTATGTAATCTACATTAAAGCTGTCCATGGGTGCATTTAATACACTGTACTAGATGTTTATCATGGCATACTCATATATTCTGTAAACACCTTAAATGTTCTATTGTATATCCTTGTTGTTCATACATACCACATTGAATGGCTAAGACTCCTTCACTTCATTGGCTGGGGCATGGAAAATTGTGACATGCACTCGTGATGATCTCTTGGCTTCTCTGTTACACTTGAACTATAGCTTGCTACTCATGTATGATGTTTATTTCTTACAACTGTTGTTATTCATTTGATAGCTACAACACATGTCATAACATGACTATATCCTCATACATACTCTTATTCAAATGTGTCACTTTCATCTTTTGTAAGTATACCTTTCTTTATGGCTTTTTGTTGTCCCAAAAATGATGGTTTGGAAAGCATACATAGGACAGTATATAATCTTGGAACAAAAAATGGACATAATGATTGTAATGGATACTCTAATATTGAGAATACATTTGATTTAGTCTCACACTTCATTGGACAGCTTGTTAAATTATTACTCATGTATGGTGGTCATTTCACCTTGTGAACTGATAGCCATGGATGAGTAATGATCTAGCTTGTGCACTCATTTGATATGTTCCACCTGTTCATCTCCTTTGAGAACTGGGGTAGCACGCTGAGCTCGACCCTTATGGGAGCCCATTTTACACCACATGCTGTTATGTTCTTCAATTAGCTACATGACTTATCCTATACCTGCACATGAAACAAACAGATTAGAATAAAACAATGATGTTCCATGATTTTTTCCCTTCTCAATTTCTCTTGTATGTGGAGTGTTATGTTTGTTTGATTTAGTGCACTATAGGTAATGTGCTATGTCTCTGTTGATAGGCTCATATGGCAATCATATTCGGAGCTCTTACACATCTCTTCCACTCTTGTAGGTCCTTGTGAAGATCAGAGCAAGGACTGACAACCACCTCGAGACCAAAAGGCATCAAACAAGAAATGATGGCTATGATCCCTCCTCTGTCTATTTACAGATGCTTAGTATATTCCTTATATTTGTACTTAGTTCAGCTATACCCATGACTTGTGTGGGATATTTGGTTTATCATCATTTCATTCAATGCAATGTTATCTTTTTATGTATCTCAATCCGTAAACGAATAAACATTGTAGTATACGAAATACTTATCTCTCCTGTGAATGTTCTGTAATGTAATGAATGATCTGATATTCCTCTCTCTTTCTGTTTAAATAACTGAACATCAAACTGAATGCATCTTTTGAAACAGACTGCACTAATCAACTAAATCTTTTCATAAATAAGCAAGGTAGAAACAAATTGAAATCCTTCACCTTAAAATGAACAATGTACCAGCTCTACCATTTTTTTAGCTGTAGTGAAAAAATCGTAACATTTCTGGCGACTTCTGCTATTTGCTTGCCTGCTAAGCATCAGTACCAGTTGTCTTAAGTATCCATTGGGCATAGGGTCGAATCTACTCATTCCAAACTTAGAAAACACTGAAACTCTACATTTCAACCAGTCCAAACAATAGCAGAAAATTGAAAACAAACTAACTAAAAACAAACCTAACAGGCCCTGATGGCCAACAAAAATGTGCAGCAACACTTAGGGAAACAAAAATGACTGAAAACAAATTTACGTGAAGCACTTATTAACTGAAAATACTAAATCTAACCTACTCTAACCAGCCCAACGATGCTAGTCAAACAAAACCATTCACTGATTAGGTGAAATAACTCCCCTTTCTAGCCAACTGAGGATGCCTCTCATGCTTGCAAACTGGCAATAAGAAGTGAAAGGCAAGAACACACCTTACAAATTGTTGCACTACATCCTAAAGATTATAACCAAAGGTTTGAACCCCTTGACTCTGCTCAAACATACCTCTGGCTTGCCATGAATGGGCAGGTTGGTTCTGCTGCTCTTCAACTGCAATCTTATTCTCAGGGGCACTGAAAATCTCTTGAAACTTGTTGATCACTCCATTGGCAGGTCTCTGATGGGGCATCCTCTTGAAAGGATGTAACCTGATATTTTATTATTGGTTCCTTCCTAGTTATCCACTATTTCAAGCTTAATTTTCTGATTGAGACCACTTGAGAACAGATATCCCAACCTTGCACCAAACTCATCGATTATATTAGTGTAGAAAATGTCATCAAAACCATCATCAGTTGCTTGATCCATAACAAGCTCTAAGGTATCTTCTTACTGATATCCTAAGAACTTGAAAAAACATTAAGAGCCATACCTTGGAAAGCAGTTTCATACTTCTGCCCAATTTGAACCATGCTTGTATGTACGTCAATTGTTTGACTATCCAAAATAAGGATATCCTCATTTACTTGCTCACTAACTAGTCCCTCATCTAAATAGATTTCATCATTTTCCTAAGTTTCAACACCCTCTTTTGCTTCTTCAACCTACTATTCTACACATTCCCTTTCAAAAGATGATTGTTTGACATCTAAAGTTGAAACAAAATTTTCAAGGTCCCCAAAACATGTCTTCTTCATTAGCATTTTCATTTTTCTATGAAGGGGAACTGCTTATTACCTCACTACAACCATCAACTAGCTATGTAGTGTTGAAGGTTGTTTTAACACAGTCATAACAATTAGTTAAAATTCACATAAATGAACCAAAACTGACTTGAAAGATATGAAGGAATCGATTAATATTCACTTAATCCCAAGTTTAATATGGTCAGGTCTTGACCTGTTGGGAAAATTTAGTTGGTTGATGTGAAGCTGTAATGCTCAAGGGGCCTTACATGATTTAGGGTTTCTTGTTGGTTTACTAGACTCAAACTATGCAAAAGATAATAAATATTAATATGTTGTTCATTCCTTTTGCATAAACTTATTACTGTGTTTACAAAGCTTTAAATGATTTATATTATTGCAAGCTTTCTCCCCTTCAATATTATGAAAACTGTCCACTTTCAACTCAGCCATGTATGCTTCTTTCAAATATGAGACAATTTCCTTCAAATTTCTGCATTTTAAGCTAAGTATTTTCAAATGGGTTGGGAAAAGTTAGAAAGATCTAATCTAAACATTGTTCATTCTACCAAAGGATCTAATTGTTCTGTAATGCACTTAGTAAATCATACAACAATTTGATCAAATCCACAGATTAAAACCTTGAATGTAAGTTCTGAGCATTTTCACAAACATACACCCAAGATTGCAAGCCCTAAGAGAAAATGTTTCAAACACAATGAAGAGCCAGAAAACACTCAGAAGATAGATGCAGAATTCTAGATTCAATTGTATTAGAAACAGATAGTCATATAAGATTTACAATGTCTAAATGACTCTTAACTTCATTGATCAGATTACAGAAAACTTACAAGCTTTATAGATACAGCAAGGAGGCAGGATGTTCTACATGCTCCTTGTTGCAAACACAGGCGACCTCCTTCTTCTACTCCTAAACTAAAAGGTCCCCCTATTCTAAATGCTAATAGAAATTACAACTGCTCGCTATGTCTAAAAAATCCCTGTGCAAACATATTACAGTGTACAGAGGCACAATATATAGACTTGATTGTCCTCAATACAGCTCAAAACCCTAGTTAAGCAATGGTTCAAACCTCTGGTTATAGTAATAAATGCTAGAGAACAAGTCTCCCAAAATATCTCTGAGCATACATCAAATCTGGGTGAAATATGCCCTTCTGGAAACCCTAGCAGCTTAGTAATAACTTCTGTTGTCTACTGCAATGATGTCCTCAGCTGCACTTTTTCTTCATCAATGAAGACCTTTGACTGTTCGTACTCCATCCTTATCTTCCTCTGCTCCTAAGATCTGATTTCCTTTTATGTGATGTCACCACCATTAAGTTCCAGCTCCTCTATTCAACTGCAAACCTGTAAAAAATGGATAAGCAATAAGTACCCCTTTTACCAAAAGAACCTGTAGGAGAAAATAACAATTAATAAATCAAGGCATGACTGTGTGAACGTGGAAATCGGGCCCCAAATCTATGAAAAAATGCGGGTCAAACTGCATTTTCAGCGTTAAAACCAGTCGGGTCAACCATCGTTGACCAAAAATATGCAATCGGGCTCCAAAATAGCTTCAAAATCTTATCACTTCTACCTTCCCACCCAATTCCTCATTCAAATCCATGTATATCAGATGTACAAGCCAGGCGTGATACATTCGTTAAATCAGATTTCAATCTTTTCAATTCTGCGGCTTGCATGTATGCAATGCATATCGGTTTGTATATCGCAACATACAAACGCCAAAATATACAAGCACTGAACTCTATTTTATAATTTTTCAATTCCACCCAATGTATACTTCGATGCATATTGTGCTTGTATACCTCGCAGTCCTCGAACATACAAACCCCAAATATACGTAGATTTAACGCTAGTTCACCTCTCTTTCAAGTCCACGGCTTGCACAATGTCTTTGTATATCCTCAATATACAAAGCACAAAATATGCAATGAATTAACCATGTTTAATAACCTTTTCAAGTCCACTTGATGTACATGACCCTTGTATCTTTCAGATATACATTCGGGCCTGATACAAGCATTTAAATCAAATTTTATTTCATTTGGATTCTGGCCCTTGTATAAGTGTAATGTATATCAGGCTTGTATATTTAAATTAACTCTACTTCATAAAATTTCAGTTCCGGGCAATGTATCTCCGCCTTGTATGTTTCAGAATGTATGTATATTTCATTGTAAGTTCTAATATACAAAGCATAAAAGATACAACGACTTAAATTCATTTAATAACCCTTTCAAGTCTGCACCTTGCATGTAGCATTGTATGTGACCTTTGTATGTAAGAAACATACAAAGCAAAAGATGCATCCGGCAGACTTGACCACTTATACATTTCAATTTTAAAACCATTTCGGGTCCACCTTGTATGTATAAATCAAAACCTTTACCCAGTGCATACAAGGTTAAAAGACATACAATTGGCTTTGTATATGAAAGCGATATACAAAGGGCATTGTATGTATTGTGCAAACGACCTAATCATGCAAACCACCTTGTATATGAGCCCGACTGCCCCTGTGACTAAGCATAAAAAATGACTTTGCATATACGAACGACTTTGTATATGCAAAGCAATATACAAACCTGAATGTACATTTTACCAAAATGATCATAACTTGCAAAATATGGCAAATTTTAAGATGGTTCAAAAAGCAACCCTAGCTCATTTTTCACAAGGAATCCAACCATATTATGCCCTGGTACTGAAAATGCATTTTCCACTATTTTTACAAAGTTTACAATTTTCACCCTATTTTCCCTTTACCACCAAGCAAAGCAAAGCACACATGAGCAAAAGCAACAGCCACAGCAGGGGTCCTCATTTTGCTAAGGAGTAAAATGGGGCATGTTGTGAACATCACAACAACTAGCAACCAAACAAAACAATTAAATTCACAGTATTCAAGAAAACTAAATGAAATAAATCCATAACTTCCAACTATCTTTCTTGCAAATTATTATTCAACTTGAGACCTAAGATATCCAATAAGGGTGCATGAATTTTCACTTTCAGTTTAAGTGTGTGCACGTGATTAATTATCCTCATCTTGAAGATCGGTTGAACAAACCAGTGACTAATATTAGCCTACATAGGTGAGGACATTCCCTCAGCCAACCAGATAGAGCCTTGCTGCCAGCGAGCGTCCATAGCCCCGGCAAGGTTATCCTTACAATTCTCCTAAGTAGAGCCCCACTGCCAGCGAGCGTCTATAGCCCCGGTAGAGTTACTTAGATGGCTTAATATGGATTTTCAGTATAATCCATTTTATTTATTTTTATACTTTATATTTTATATTTTATTGATTTTGATGTTTGATAGAAATTTCACAAGATATAGCAATTTGTAACTTTATGATGCAAGGAATGAGCACTTGCTAAAATTAAGCTGAGAATTGTAATGGTAGCAAGGGTGACCTCTAATTTTTCACCTAATATCCACACTGGTAGGTTCAACAAACCCAAGGATTTTAGGTGTGTCATCATGAGAAACTTCCCTTGAATTCTCAATCACTATTATTGAATAAAAAATTTCAGGAGCTAAACAACTCTCTACATTCATGACAGTCACAACAAGTTATGCATAAATTGCAAAAGATTGACTTGAATATTCTAAATTTCATACTATTTTCGATGGTTGTTAGTTTGCTCCTTAAGACTCTAAAGAAAAACAAAGATCCCTGCTGAGGAGACAACAACAAACCAACAACACGATGTACAAAAAAATAAAAAACAAAGAAAAAGAAAACTGTACAAACAGATTGTACAAACAACAAAACAGAAAAAAAAACAGAAAGAAACAAAAAAAAATTGCACACTACTTACATTATATTACACAAAAAAGGACTGCCCTTTACCTCAATCCTGGAAGTAGTGTTTCCAATGTTGGCCATTAACTGGTAATGGCACATCCTCCCCAATCAAGGTCTTAAGTCTAAATGTATTGTCTTCTATTATTTCTGAGACTTGTAATGGACCTAGCCATAGTTTGTCAAATTTTCCATGACCCCCCTTCTTTTCATGTGCTTTATCCCAGCACAGCACTAAGTCTGATATCCTAAATGTTTTGACTCTTGCCATCTTATCAAACCACCTCTTAACTACTGCTTGGTGTTTGGCAAATTTCTCGATGGCTTGACCTCTTTTCTCATCTAGTTGTAGCATTTGTACTATTTTGGCTTCTCTATGATTATCAAAGCCTAAATACTCATTGGCAAACTTCCAAATTGGTATTCTCAGATTTACTGGAAGTATGGGATCAGTCCCATAAACTAAATGATAAGGTGCACTGCCCAAAGCTATTTTAAACTTGGTCCTATCTACCCACAATGCATATTTTAACAAGGTATTCCACTCTCTAGGACTCTTTGCAATCAGCTTCTTGATTATATCTAATAAAATTTTATTTGTAGACTCAGCCAATCCATTACCTTGAGGGTAATAATTTGAAGAAAACTTTAAAACAATCCCGTATTCAAATGCCCATTTAGAAAACTTTAAAAAAGAGAAAGCAAGGCCGTTATCACATACCAATGAATAGGGAGTTCCAATCCTAGTGATGATGTTCTCTTCAAGAAACTTGATAACTACCTCAGTTGTGGAGAATTTGTAGCATGTGGCTTCAGTCCACCTTGTACAGTAGTCCGTCACCGTCAGTATGAACTTGTGTCCTGCAGAAGATGGAGGATTGATGACTCCAATGAAATCCAGGCCCCATTGTGCAAATGGTCTTGACTCAATCACAGGCTGCAACGGATTGGCCTGATTTCTTCCCTTATCTGCTGCAGTCTGACAGGTGTGGCAACTCTTGATGTGACTCTCTGTATCTTTGAACATTGTAGGCCAGTAGTAGCCCGCCCTCAATATTTTGTGTAGTCCATCACCGTCAGTATGAACTTGTGTTCTACAAAAGATGGAGGATTGATGACTTCGATGAAATCCAGGCCCCATTGTGCAAATGGTCTTGACTCAATCATAGGCTGTAATGGATTGGCCTAATTTCTTCCCTTATCTACTGTAGTCTAATAGGTGTGGCAACTCTTGATGTGACTCTCTGTATCTTTGAACATCGTAGGCCAGTAGTAGCCCACCCTCAATATTTTGTGTGTTGTAGCTAGATGGGAACCATGGCCAGTTCCATACTTGTGCAATTCTGTCAACACCTTATCCACTTCAGCTCTATTTAGACATCTCAAATAAATTCCATCATGGTTCTTCCTGAATAGAAGACCTCTTTGTACCATATATTTTTGTGCTTTAATCTTCAAAGCTCTCCTCTAAGAATCTTTCATTCTGTTAGGGTACTTTCTAGATATTAGAAAAGTGTTTAAATCACCATACCAATCTGATGTGTCCTGGGAATTCAGTCATACTGCTATTTTATCAAATCTAGGTCTTTGTTTGCTATTGTTTGCACCAACACCTACCCTCTGACCAGCTTCATGGGAATGATTTCCATGTCGAACTCTTGCAACATGGTGATCCATTTGGCCCTCTTTTCCCTAGGTTCATTCTACATCAGCAGCATCTTTACTGTTGCGTCTGGCACTATGGCTTTGACCTGGCTACGCAAAATATAATGCCTAAATTTTTTTATGGCCTTTATCAATGTGAATGCTTGTCTCTCGATATCTAGATACCTCAGTTATGCATCCTTCAGAGGCGCGCTCATAAATGCAATGGGCCTTTCTTCATTGTCTTCACCTTTCTATGTCACGGCAGCTGCGACTGAATGGGAGGATGCAAAGGAATAGATATAAAACAGCTTGGTGTAGTCCGGGCTTGTCAGTACAGGGGCGTCAGAAATGGCCCACTTGATAGCTTTGAATGCAGCCCTAGCCACAAGCGTCCACTCCATCTGCGCATCTTTCTTCAACATGGCATTTAACGACTGCACGATTTTTGCAAAACCAGTGATAAACTTTTGAACAAAGTTAATTTTACCAAAAAATGATTTCAACTCTTTCTTACTGTTTGGTATTTGCAAATTTCTTATTAATTATATTCTATCTAGGTTAATCGATATTCCATCTTTAGAAAATGACATGCCCTAGTAATTTACCTTCAATTACTCCAAATGAACATTTTTTAGGATTAAGGGAAATTTCACACCTCTCACATCGCTTAAGTATTTTTCTGAGATCTTCAGCGTGAGTGGATGCATCCTTGGAATACATAGTCAGATTGTCCATATACACAATAATGCACTTACCTGATAATCCACGGAATGCAATGTCCATGGCTCTTTGAAAAGTGGCACCTGCATTGATCGGACCAAAAGACATTCTCCTATATGCATAATTGCCCCATTTACAAGTGAAGGTGGTTTTTAATCTATCATCTCTATCTATTAAGACCTGGTTATAGCCTGAGAAACCATCTAAAAAAGACATCATCCTTGCCCCGTTCACTGCTTGCAGCACTTTGTCTATTTGAGGCAAAGGATAATTATCCTTTTCGGATGCTTTGTTCAATTTCCTAAAATCTACGCATAACCTAATGTCTCTATTTTTCTTCCTCACTAGTACTAGATTAGCTACCCAGACTGAATGTCTGACTGGAAAAATTATTCCAGTAGACAATAATTTTTTAACCTCCTCAAATATCAAGGGTTCTAAAATCGCGTTCACAGGCCTTTGTTTCTGCCTAAATGGCTTAACCTCTGGTCTCAAAGGTATTATGTGAGTTATGATGGACGTATCATATGTTTTCAATTTTGCATATGTTCATGCTATGACGTGTTTGTAATCTTTCAAGGCATCTAAATTTTTTTTTCTTATTTTCCCAAAGCAATCTTTTCTAATCAGCACATTTTGTGGATTTTGCTCTGTCCCTAAGTTATGTAAATCACACTTTCCCCCTCCTGTTTTAGGCAAGTCCTTCTGTCTTATTACTCCATCGAAGTCAAAAATATGTTCTAATTCAATTACCCCTTTGGGTAAGAAGTTGCTCGTCAAGTTGATTATATCCTCTTCATCCCATGTTATCTCGGGCCTTTCTTGTTCATCAATGATTTGAGCCTCAAATACCTCATTACAAGTCAGAAAATCAATAATTTGCTGATCCCCTCCAAATACCTGAAAATGTGTAACATTGTCTGGGATATTGGGAACATTAACTAATTCAACAGCAAATTGTCTCAGACCTGATAGTGTCAAGGGTTCTAATGTGCTAGCAGCAACTACTAGTGCATCCGGCTTGTGGTTTAGTTCTCTAGGGATATGCTTTATATTGAAAGCATCAAATGAATCTATTAAACCCCATACCCTATGTTTGTAACAAATCATTTTCTTGTAATTGCACGCATATAGTTTCCTTACTTGTCTGACTACAAGTTCAGAGTCTGAAAATACCTTGATCATTCTTACTTTCTTCTTGATGGCCATGACAAGTCCTAAAATTAAAGCTTCATATTCAGCAATATTGTTAATACAGGAAAACTACAGTCTATATGCTGCTAGATATGATTTACCCTAAGGATCTATGAGTTCAACACCTGCACCCGCACCTTGTTTTGATTTGGACCCATCACATTTTAGTGTCCACATGCCATCTTTACTTTTCTAACCTTTTACCTTGGCATGCTTTTTCTTTTCTATCACTTGTGAGGTGCTGGTCTATTTATTCATGGGTATTTCCATTTGTTCAACTCGCATATGCGTATTTTTAGCTTGCTAGTTAGAAAGACAACTACCCTTGTCTTTTATCCCCTCTTCTAAATCTGAAATCAGAGCATCCACATTACTCTGAAAGTACCTCTATGGTTGATCAGGATTCACACTTCCCTCTTGCAACCCTACCCTCTTCGTGCATTTTTTGTATTCATATTCAATGTTGTCTTTGCACATTCCACAACTCTCCTCAGAATGTGACCTATTGTGAACTCTACATCTGTCCCTATACAATTTATATTAGATGGGCAGATTTTGTTTAATGCAATCTTCCACCTCTTGTCTAATGGCATGGCCAAATTTGTCTATTGCACTATTTTCTTCATCCGAAGAATTTCCATCAGACTCAATGAATAATGATGTCTCCTTGTTGACATGTTTTTCTCTATAGTTTAACATCATGACCTCTTCAATTTGTACCCCATTGTTAGTAATCCTATAAACACCAGGTTTAACAGTAGCATATAATATTTCATTCGTTTGATTATACTCTATTATCATGTGTTTCATCCTGTGTTCTGCCTCTATTCTAGTCTGGTTTGGGACACCTCTCCAAGGTAGCCACATATGTGAAAATTCAGTGGCCATATATCCATTTAATGTCTTGGACCAATCCCTACTTAGTAACATTCCATAATTTACGGGTATATCCACTATTTGAATGTCAATGAATTGGCTTACCCTAGGGTCTGAAGCTAATTGCATTTGAATGTTCATTAGTTCTCCTATCACACTAACCTCAGTTTTATCTGTGTGACAACCTTGGCAGATTTGGTGGGAGTCAACCCGAGATTTTTACATATTCCTAAGGGCATTACATTGGCTGAGGCACTAGAGTCTACCATGCAATTGTGTATGTTCTTTCCACACAATCTAACAGTTAACAAGAAAGGAGGAGCATCCTTCTTATCAGCATACATTACTACATTTGTATTGGAAGGGTGCTCAACTTTCTTACTTTTCTCTTTAGGCAGTGAATCTCTATTAGGAACAGTTATATCAGCAGCAACCTCATCTATCATGGATGTATCCATAGATTTTATAAAATCCCTAGAGTTTTTAATAATTCATTTAGAGGTATATTGACCTTAATTTTCTTTATTTCCTCTGACAAGTAGCTCATTAATCTTGTTGTCTCTATTGTTTCAGCTTTACTTGTTTGGACCTTTTGTACTGATGTTCCACTGTTTACGTGATGATTAGCTTTAAGTATAGTGGGATTGTTGCTAGCATTCTGATCTGGGGGTGTATTGAAGTTGTTAGGAGGAATGGAAGTGGTTAAAGGTTCTCCTGGCCTAGTGGTATTCCTTAAATTGTAGGTGTGTTTTTTATTTATCTGTTGAAAGGCCTGCACCTCTTCTGTTTCAGTCAGTACCTCATTTTCAGTTTCAAAGGGAAACTAAAAAGCATTTAACACAATGGCTGATTCAGGATAAAGATTTTCACAAAGTACGGTTCATCCTCTAACAATTCATCCTCTTTCTCTTCTGTAGTTGCAAAGGTAAAGGTTTCTAAAACTAAAGTTGTATCATACCTTGAGGGTACTACCTCATTACCCTTGGAAATGAGAAATTCAGAAGTAGGAGGCTGCACATCTATATTAAAAATGTTGGCTGCTAAATGGAACTGTGGACAATCAAGCTCAGCATGGGCATTGGTATTGTGAAATCTGCACCAGATTTTTAGTGATGTATTGGCCATTTGGATGCCATCTGTTTGTTTTGCATCATGATTATCTATATTGTCAAAAGGAGAAGCTAGAGTACCGTTGTTTGGTCCAGTGTTCCATGTTTTGGGTGGCCTAGGCTAATTCTGATTTTTGTTATTATTACCCTAGGCCATATTGTCTATCACTGGCCCTCTATTTTACATTAGTTGCCCTTGGTTATGACTTTGATGCTGATATAGTTTTGGCTTTGATTTGAAAATTGGCCTTGGTTGTTATTTTGGGCATGACTCTGATTGTAGTTCTGATTGTAATGCTGATTTTGATTTGAACTATAGTTCTGATTTTGGCCTTGGTTATAATTATGATTTTGATTGTATCCTTGGTTGCCTCTTCCATAAAGATTCTCATTTCTTAGTTGTGTCACTTTGGTGGTCAATCTTTTCAAATGTGCAGTGATCTCTTTGATTTCTTCCCTTTCCTCTTGTGCTTTTGCTACAGTTGTGTCTCTAGGAGGTCGGAAGAAAGGTTGACCACTATTTTGACTGTTATTAGCAGTGTTACCTGTGTAAGGAGCTATGGCTTGGATTGGGGTAGGACTATACATAGGTGTGTAAGTAGGAACCAGATTTAATAATGGAGTGTGATGCATAGGGGCTCCATTCCAAGGTTGTGCCTGATTTTGCATCCCAAAATTTTATCCATTAACAAATGGACTATAGGTTGTGTGCCTCATCTCTTGGTTTATTGAGGTTGCCTCTTTATAGGCTTTAGATATTGAATCTATGTCAGGTTTTCTTTTGACAAACATGGCAGTTAAAGGATCTAAGGCCACATAGTACATGGCCAACAAGGTATCATCATCCATGGTGTAAGGGGCTACCAACCTAGAGTAGGCCTTTTGAAATTTGTCATTGAAATTATCAATCAACTCTCCCTCACCTCTTTTTATGGTAGCTAATTTATGATACAAGATGCAAGGATCAATGGGTCCTATAAATCTAGACAGAAATGCTTCTTCCATTAGTGACCAAGAAGAAATGTAGCCATTGGGTAAGTTTACATACCAGTTAGAGGCTTGTTTATTAAAGGTGTAGAGAAATAATCTACACACAACGCCCTCATGCTCTAATCTGGCCCTAAAGCATGCCTCCTTAAATATTCTAATGTGGTCTTCTAGATCTTGGTGCAACTGGTATTTGGGACATATCTTTTCTGGATTTTTGGGCATCTCATTATAATCAGGGAATGCTATAGGAAAATGGACATTGAAATAAGCCATTGCAGGTGCTTGAGCTTGACCTGAACTTGTAAGAATACCTGGATTTACTGGTGGGATAGGATTTCTAGGAGGACTAGGACCTTTAAGAGTACCTAAACTAAGATTTAAAGATCTGAATAGCGATCTGTTAGGACTCACAATGTTACGGATGTTAAAAGGTGACCCAGGGGGTGTTCCACATGAACTCCCTGCTTGCGATATTTTGGGATTCCAAATCAAAGGGCTCTTACTTCGTCTTATATCAGGTAATTGCACAAATATATCCCCTGAACTAGATCTAGACCTAGTCACTCTACCGATGTTGTTAGCCAGTTTTTCTTGAAACAAACCCTAACTCGAATCAAGCCCTCCTTCTAGCGCCAAAGAAACTGTTGATGGTTATTTTAACACAGTCATAACAATTAGTTAAAATTCACATAAATGAACCAAAACTGACTTGAAAGCTATGAAGGAATCAGTTAATATTCACTTAATCCCAAGTTTAATATGGTCAGGTCTTGACCTGTTGGGCAAATTCAGTTGGTTGATGTGAAGTTGTAATGTTCAAGGGGCCTTACGTGATTTAGGGTTTCTTGTTGGTTCACTGGACTCAAACTATGCAAAAGATAATAAATATTAATATGTTGTTCATTCCTTTTGCATAAACTTATTACTGTGTTTACAAAGCTTTAAATGATTTATATTATTGCAAGCTTTCTCCCCTTCAATAATATGAAAACTATCTACTTTCAACTCAGCTATGTATGCTTCTTTCAAATATGAGACAATTTCCTTCAAATTTCTACGTTTTAAGCTAAGTATTTTCAGATGGGTTGGGAAAAGTTAGAAAGATCTAATCTAAACATTGTTCATTCTACCAAAGGATCTAATTGTTCTGTTATGCACTTAGTAAATCATACAACAATTTGATCAAATCCATAGATTAAAACCTTGAATGTAAGTTTTGAGCATTTTCACAAACATACACCCAAGATTGCAAGCCCTAAGAGAAAATGTTTCAAACACAATGAAGAGCTAGAAAACACTTAGAAGATAGATGCAGAATTCTAGATTCAATTGTATTAGAAACAGACAGTCATATAAGATGTACAATGTCTGAATGACTCTTAACTTCATTGATTAGATTACAGAAAACTTACAAGCTTTACAGATACAGCAAGGAGGCAGGATGTTCCACACTCTCCTTGTTGCAGACATAGGCAACCTCCTTCTTCTACTCCTAAACTAAAAGGTCCCCCTATTCTAAATGCTATGGAAATTACAACTGCTCGCTATGTCTAAAAAATCCCTGTGTAAAAATATTACAGTGTACAGAGGCACAATATATAGACTTGATTGTCCTCAATACAGCTCAAAACCCTAGTTAAGCAATGGTTCAAACCTCTGGTTATAGCAATAAATGCTGGAGAACAAGTCTCCCAAAATATCTCTGAGCATACATCAAATCTGGGTGAAATATGCCCTTCTGGAAACCCTAGCAGCTCAGTAATAACTTCTGTTGTCTGCTACAATGATGTCCTCAGCTGCATTTTGTCTTCATCAATGAAGACCTTTGACTTTTCGCACTCCATCCTTATCTTCCTCTACTCCTAAGATTTGATTTCATTTTCTGTGATGTCACCGCCATTAAGTTCCAGCTCCTCTATTTAACTGCAAACCTGCAAAAAATGGATAAGCAATAAGTACCCCTTTTACCAAAAGAACCTGCAGGAGGAAATAACAATTAATAAATCAAGGCGTGACTGTGTGAATGTAGAAATCAGGCCCCAAACCTATGAAAAAACACAAGTTAAACTGCATTTTCAGCATTAAAACCAGTCAGGTCAACCATCATTGACCGAAAATATACAATCGGGCTCCAAAATAGCTTCAAAATCTTATCGCTTCTGCCTTCCCACCCATTTCCTCATTCAAATCCATGTATATCGGATATACAATCCGGGCATGATACATTCGTTAAATCAGATTTCAATCTTTTCAATTCTGCGGCTTGCATGTATGCAATGCATATTGGTTTGTATATCGCAACATACAAGCGCCAAAATATACAAGCACTTAACTCTATTTTATAACTTTTCAATTCCACCCTATGTATACTTCGATGCATATTGTGCTTTGTATACCTCGCAGTCCTCGAACATACAAACCCCAAATATACGTAGATTTAATGCTAGTTCACCTCTCTTTCAAGTCCGTGGCTTGCATAATGTCTTTGTATATCCTCAATATACAAAGCACAAAATATGCAATGAATTAACCATGTTTAATAACCTTTTCAAGTCCGCCCAATGTACATGACCCTTGTATCTTTCAGATATACATTCGGGCCTGATACAAGCATTTAAATCAAATTTTATTTCATTTGGATTCTGGCCCTTGTATAAGTGTAATGTATATCGGGCTTGTATATTCAAATTAACTCTGCTTCATAAAATTTTAATTCTGGGCAATGTATCTCCGCCTTGTATGTTTCGGAATGTATGTATATTTCATTGTAAGTTCTAATATACAAAGCATAAAAGATACGACTTAACTCCGTTCAATAACCCTTTCAAGTCCACGCCTTGCATGTAGCATTGTATGTGACCTTTGTATGTAAGAAACATACAAAGCAAAAGATGCATCTGACGGACTTGACCACTTATACATTTCAACTTTAAAACCATTTCAGGTCCACCTTGTATGTATAAATCAAAACCTTTACCCAGTGCATACAAGGCTAAAAACATACAATCGACTTTGTATATAAAAGTGATATACAAAGGGCATTGTATGTATTGTGCAAATGACCTAATCATGCAAACCACCTTGTATATGAACCCAACTGCCCCTGCAACTAAGCATAAAAAATGACTTTGCATATACGAATGACTTTGTATATGCAAAGCGATATACAAACCTGAATGTACATTTTACCAAAATGATCATAACTTGCAAAATATGGCAAATTTTAAGATGGTTCAAAAAGCAACCCTAGCTCATTTTTCACAAGGAATCCAACCATATTATGCCCTGGTACTGAAAATACATTTTTCACTATTTTTCACAAAGTTTGCAATTTTCACCCTCTTTTCCCTTTACCAACAAGCAAAGCAAAGCACACACGAGCAAAAGCAACAGCCACAACAGGGGTCCTCATTTTGCTAAGGAGTAAAATGGGGCATGTTTTGAACATCACAACATGTAGGTTGCACGATAGGCTTACCTTCACATTCCTTTATTTGATCCAAGACCCCACTGTCAGATTGCTCAGCTTCAATCAGCAACTCATCAGGTTGTTGTTGTTCTGAAAATGTTGTCTTTGATATGAACATGGTTTCCTCATCTGGCTGAACAAAATCAGGTAACTGATTGAACAAAGAAATTGACTCCTTTTCCTCATGTAGAGTTCTTTGTATCCTGCTTTCATGCATCTTATGAACAGCATTAGAAAAAATTTCAAATGAATCAAAATGTAAAGGTTTTGGTGCCAATTTTGAATCAACTTCCTCTACACATTCATTATGCTCATGATCAGCTGGAAAAACAACACAAACAACAGCGACCTCCTGTTTCTCATCTGATTTGTCTGGTTGATCATCTTTCACAAAACCAGGAGAGTCATTAATGAAAACATTAAAAGATTCATCAGAAGAAATCTTTTCTTGCTCAACCTTTTGCTGCTCTAAATGATATTGCTCCATAGCCACATGCAATAAATTTACCTTCCTAGATTCCTTCATGGTGAATGAGTCATTTGTAAGAACAATAGGTCCATCCTTACAAAGGCGAATGGTGATAGGACAATCAGATTCATTTGGTT
This sequence comes from Cunninghamia lanceolata, assembly GCA_027924645.1. NCBI lineage: Eukaryota > Viridiplantae > Streptophyta > Pinopsida > Cupressales > Cupressaceae > Cunninghamia > Cunninghamia lanceolata. Next base: position 4,308,423 of record BSBN01000013.1, on the reverse strand, counting down.
GGGATTCATGGACTAATCTTGGATGCAAATAGGCTCCTGAGAAAAATTAGATTTTCTAAAACTCAGGATTTTGATTTTTTGGGGAGTCTGTTTGCATTCAAAATCAATCTCTAGATGGATTTGAAGCATAACAAGTTCAGGTTGTACAAACCTAGATTCTTGCAAGGGTAAAGGATTTCTGAAACTAGGAATCTTGACCTTGGCAGGGATAATAGGTTCACTTTGCTTGACGCTTGGAGGATTGTACTCACATACCTCTTCCTGAAAGAGCTAATTTGGAGTGACAGGGGCTTGATAAGGTCTATGCTCTTGGAACTCTTGAGCTTGGGCTAGAACAGTGGCTTCTTGAGCTGCAACTTGGTATCCTATTGCTAGAACTAGCGGGACATCAGCTAAAGGAGGTACTGCCATAGGTATAGGTGGTTGTACTTCAAGAAAAATTGGCATAGGAGGCCTTGGGGCTATTTTTCTAGCTAGAATAAGGCAGTTCTCTGCTCTAATGGCTACATCATAAGAACCAGGAAGGGTAGTCCCACCCAAAGACTAGATCATCATGGATATCTCACTATCTAAATCCTTAAGGAAGTACAAGAAAGCATGATTAGCATTAGGCCTTACCATTGTTGGTATTCCATCCCAAGTCCTCTGGAACTGATAGTTAAAATCAGACATGTGCTCATGAGGATCCCTTTTGATAGTGCTTAATTGCTCCAATAGAGACAAATGATCAAATTTGTCCTCAAACCTCTGATGCAAGCCATCTCCCAAATCATCCCATGACGTGATCAAGTTTGTTGCGAGGCCTCTAAACCACTGCAAGGCTTTACCTTTTAATGATGTGGCCAAAAGTCTGATCACTACATTCTCCTAGGTAACGTTATGCACCGAACACAGAGTCGCCACATCTTGTATGTTCTCAGCAACTTTAGTGTGGTCTTCTCTTGTTAAATATGACAGTCCTTTAAGGGATGCAACTGGAATATCATCACATTGAGAAAGCTGCAATGGGCTACCTCTGTTCAAGGGGGCAAATGCAAACTGCCTAGGAATCATTGGTACTTGTACTATTAGCACAAGACTTCTCTACATTGGAGATGCAGGGCTGATATCTAGAGGTGTAGATCATGACCTCCTTGTTAAGTCAAAAATTGTTCTTGGAGAACCTAATCTAATTTTTATAAGCTGAATGCACTAGTTCTGCATATAGGACCAAAGATAGAGTCGCTAGGTATATTTTAAGACCTCTAAAGGCTATAACACTGCTACCTATACCAAAATAGCGCTCTATGAATTAAAACTTCTCTAAAAAACAATTTCAGAGTCCCACCGGGCGTGCCAAAAACTATTGTCAATCAAGTATGCACCCTTGCTAAGTTCACATAAATTTAGCTACCTGTTGAAACATGCAATCATTCTCGGATGTGGATCTCCTATAATGAGAATGAATCTCTAGAGTGAGCTGGTTCTCCTTATGATTTCCTAATCTAATGTCTTGCAGGGAAAAGGGATAGAAGGATATACTAAAATAAATGGATTCTAACTAACTTTTAAGATTGTATCACCTAACAGGCCTTACTCACAAACAAATTATTGAACTCTGACCCTCACAACACTCTAATCATTTAACTCATAAGTATTTCACATGAAGGTCTAGTAGACACATCATGCAACCTGAATTAAACAAAGACTATGCAAAAATATCACAAGCTAAGACAAGGCAAAGGATAACATTCATCGCAATGCAACATCAAATTAACTTGCAAAAGATTGGACAAAATGTGAAGGAAAGTTGTTGCTCAATAATTGAAGGAATAATGAGTACAATGAAAATGAGTACAACACTCTCGATGTGAGAGGAAGACCCTCGTATCTCTGCACTCTGATCTCTACTCTATCTATCTAACTCTAATTGGAACTTGGAACTGAACAGAAAGAATCTCTAAGATATAAGCTGTGAAAGATCTACCCCTGAAAATTGGAAAAAAGCTCCTAAAAATAGACTCCAAGTCCATTTTCGAGCCACTGGGAAAAGCACAAAAAAAAGCTCTCAAAAAAGGTCCAAACTGCCAAATCATGCTACTAAAAGATTCCTTGATGTGTCCCCACCACAAATGTGCTTTCTTCTACTCATGAGATCTCAAGTTTTGTCTTATCTACCTCTAAATAAAACAAATTGAAAAAAAGATATCTGATTTGTTTTATTAGCTCCAACTGCCTAAAATAGTTAAGTTTTAAAGCAATTTATAATTGATTGCTTTAAAACTAACTTTACAATGCTTTGGCAATTTGATCTATCTCCTCTTCAATTTGTTTTTTGCAAAAAATAAAATAATATGGCTTATAATTTTGCCATTTTGCCATTACAATACTTGGTTTTTCTATAAAAAATCATAAAAATATGGCATTCTACATATTTAGTCTTTCAAAAAACAAAAGCCTCCAAGCTATCCTCAATGTGTTTTTTGCAAAAAAAATACTAAGGCACTTGACCTATATTCAAATGAAACTAAGGAAGTTTTTAAAGCCTTCAAGCCTTGTCATGTGCAAATGGATCCATGTCTATCTATGGTTTTCGACCCCCTCCATACATCTTGGGACCTAGGCAAAAGTGTGATGAAAAAAAATACCACGATGGGCATTTTGAAAATGTAATTTGATGTGATTAAGGTCACTTTGGTCTTAGGGCTTCTAAGAAAACCCTAATCACAAAAGACCTTTGCCCTAACTTTTCGGGCCATTTTACACTTTACAAACTTGATGAAGGCACTCTACTGCCGCCGACATGGAAAGAGGGTTTGGACCTTGAAACATTCATTTTCCTTTGCCATATCTGCAACTTACATGGATCTCTTTGCATATAATGAAGGTATTTGCACTCAGCCACATACATATTCTCACTTCTCCATTTTTCAGGGAAATCTCTGGTTTTTAAAGGGTCGTGACTGTAGTTTTACTCCTCTGATGCTTCTTTTTTTCTCCATTGTCTTCTGTCGACACTCCATCGTTTGAGGCCATCACTGGGGATGAGGGTTTGACATAAAACTCTTGACTTCTTCGTTGTCTCTGACCACAGGCCGTCATGGATGACTTGTCTGAGTTTGTTTGATGACAAAACAAAAGCAAAACAAATATAGACTTCATCCTCTTCTCAGTTCTAAAAGGTGAGTCTTCTTAGGCTACTACTACAGTTGCATTTTTGATGTATTTTCCTTCATCAGAAGTCGGCAAAATGACTTATTTCTGAGGTTCTTTTTCCATATGAGACCCCACATGGTTACATTTGTGGGTTTGTTTTAGTTGCGAAGTCCTGGAAATAGGTCGTGGTTGTATGTTTGATGTATACACCTTGTATCCCTCTGAGTTTGAAATGCTCATCTTTTCTATATTCTTTCTCTGAACAAAACTTGACTTTTAAAAAGGGCTCAAAATCATCTCTTTTGAAACTTTCCTTCTGTAGACCAATAAGGGCTTTGATGTTTGCATAAAAGAAAAATGCAAAAATGCATTCAAATACATATATTTCTGTGTGTTCACTCCTGGAAGGCCGCAACTACATGGATATATTCTACAATTTAGTCTTTCAAGGAAGCAATTACTAATAAGAAAAAGAGGCAATGATTACGAATGACATATGAATAAGACAAAAAGGGCAATGACTCGTATGAGATGCAATTTCATTTGTAAAAGATGTTAGGGTTAGTGGGCAGAAGATATCAATTAAATGCAAATAAAGATTAAACAGAGGAATGAAAATACATAGAAATAATAATAGCGAGAGACAAGTTTTTAACGTGGTTCACCCAAACTTGGGCTACATCCACCAACAGAGAGTCCAATATTATTATCTAGCAAATCAAACCGATTACAACCAGCAATCCTTGCAACTCAATACCGCTGCAAAATGCTACAATACATCAATGACAAACCCTAACTCTTAGCTGCTTTTATCAAGCCTTATGTCGGTTAAAAACATAGGGTTTTTTATGTCGGCCAATAGAAAAATAACTCCCAACACCTTTAATAAAATAATAAAAATACCATGTGAGTTTTTGGGTTGACATAGAATGGAGTTCAAATTCAATTATACATCTAAGGTGGCTAACTTGTGAAAGAGAAGAATTTAAATTAAAGATTTAAATCCATATGAGGCCGACTCCTTTGAAGAAAAGAGACAAGGATGATATAAAAGATGTTTTGAAGTCATTTCCAAATTACCATTGACGATATACTAATGCCGCGATCAATTGAGATATGGCGTGATTTTCATTATAAAGGGACATCGAGTAAGGCAAGCGTGTTGGATGAAATAAAGGTTGCGATCTCATTAGAAGATGACAAGGATTAACATTAGTAAAAATGCAATTTGTATATGCTACAATTTAGTCTTTGAAGGCACCGATTACTAATAAGACAAAGAGGCAATGATTATGAATGACATATGAATAAGACAAAAAGGGTAATGACTCATATGGGATGCAATTTCATTTGTCAAAGATGTTAGGGTTAGCTGACAGGAGATATCAATTAAATGCAAATAAAGATTAATCAGAGGAATGAAAGTACATAGAAATAATAACAGTGAGAGACAAGTTTTTAACGTGGTTCACCAAAACTCAAGCTACATCACCCAACAAAGAATCTAATATTATTATCCAATAAATCAAACTGATTACAACTAGCAATCCTTGCAACTCAATACCGCTACAAAATGCTACAATACATCAATGGCAAACCCTAACCCTTAGCCGCTTTTATCAAGCCTTATGTCAGTTACAAAAATAGGGTTTTTATGTTAGCCAATAGAAAAATAACTCCCGACGCATTTAATAAAATAATAAAAAACTGTGTGAGGTTTTGGGTTGACATAGAATGGAGTTCAAATTCAATTATACATCCAAGGTGGCTGACTTGTGAAAGAGAAGAATTTAAATTAAAGATTTAAATCCATATGAGGCCGACTCCATTGAAGAAAAGAGACAAGGATGATATAAAAGATGTTTTGAAGTCATTTTCAAACTACCATTGATGATATACTAATGCATCGATCAATTGAGATATGGTGCAATTTTCATTATAAAGGGATATCAACTAAGGCAAGCGTGTTGGATGAAATAAAGGCTTCGATCTCATTAGAAGAAGACAATGATTAACATTAGTAAAGATGCATTTTGTATATGCTATGATTTAGTCTTTGAAGGCAGTGATTACTAATAAGACAAAGAGGCAATGATTACGAATGACATATGAATAAGACAAAAAAGGAAATGACTTGTATGGGATGCAATTTCATTTGTCAATGATGTTAGGGTTAGCTGGCAGAAGATATCAATTAAATGCAAATAAAGATTAAATAGAGGAATGAAAATACATAGAAATAATAACAATGAGAGACAAGTTTTTAACGTGGCTCACCCAAACTCGGGCTACATCCACCAACTGAGAGTCCAATATTATTATCCAGTAAATCAAACCGATTACAACCAACAATCCTTGCAACTCAATACCGCTGCAAAATGCTACAATACATCAATGGCAAACCCTAACCCTTAGCTGCTTTTGTCAAGCCTTATGTCGGTTACAAAAATAGGGTTTTTTATGTCGGCCAATAGAAAAATAACTCCTGACGCCTTTAATAAAATAATAAAAAAACCGTGTGAGGTTTTGGGTTGACATAGAATTGAGTTCAAATTCAATTATACATCCAAGGTGGCTGACTTGTGAAAGAGAAGAATTTAAATTAAAGATTGAAATCCATATGAGGCTGACTCCTTTGAAGAAAAGCGACAAGAATGATATAAAATATGTTTTGAAGTCATTTCCAAATTACCATTGATGATATATTAATGCAGCGATCAATTGAGATATGGTGTAATTTTCATTATAAAGGAACATTGACTAAGGCAAGCATGTTGGATGAAATAAACCCTGTGATCTCATTAAAAGAAGACAACGATTAACATTAGTAAAGATGCAATTTGTATATGCTACGATTTAGCCTTTGAAGGTAGTGATTACTAATAAGACAAAGAGGCAACAATTACGAATGACAAATGAATAAGACAAAAAGGGAAATGACTCGTATGGGAAGCAATTTCATTTGTCAAAGATGTTAGGGTTAGCTAGTAGAAGATATCAATTAAATGCAAATAAAGATTAAACAGAGGAATGAAAATACACAGAAATAATAATAGCTAGAGACAAGTTTTTAACGTGGTTCACCCAAACTTGGGCTACATCCACCAACAGAGAGTCCAATATTATTATCCAGTAAATCAAACTGATTTCAACCAGGAATCCTTACAACTCAATACCGCTGCAAAATGCTACAATACATCAATGGCAAACCCTAACCCTTATCTACTTTTATCAAGCCTTATATTGGTTACAAAAATAGGTTTTCTTATTTCATCCAATAGAAAAATAACTCCCGAAGCCTTTAATAAAATAATATAAAAACCATGTGAGGTTTTGGGTCAACATAGAATGGAGTTCAAATTCAATTATACATCCAAGGTGGTTGACATATGAAAGAGAAGAATTTAAATTAAAGATTTAAATCCATATGAGGTTGACTCCTTTGAAGAAAAGAGACAAGGATGATATAAAAGATGTTTTGAAGTCATTTCCAAATTACCATTGATGATATACTAATGCAGCGATCAATTGAGATATGGTGTGATTTTCATTATAAAGGGACATTGACTAAGGCAAGCGTGTTGGATGAAATAAAGACTGCGATCTCATTAGAAGAAGACAATGATTAACATTAGTAAAGATGCAATTTGTAAATATGCTACGATTTAGTCTTTGAAGGCAGCGATTACTAATAAGACAAAGAAGCAATGATTACGAATGACATATTAATAAGACAAAAAGGGCAATGACTCATATGGGATGCAATTTCAATTGACAAATATGTTAGGGTTAGCTGGTAGAAGATATCAATTAAATGCAAATAAATATTAAATAGAGGAATGAAAATACACAGAAATAATAACAGCGAAAGACATGTTTTTAACGTGGTTCACCCAAACTCAGTCTACATCCACCAACAGAGAGTCCAATATTATTATCCAGTAAATCAAACCGATTACAACCAACAATCCTTGCAACTCAATACCACTGTAAAATGCTACAATACATCAATGGCAAACCCTAACCCATAGCCGCTTTTATCAAGCCTTATGTCGGTTACAAAAATAGAGTTTTTTTTTATGTCAGCCAATAGAAAATAACTCCCCACGGCTTTAATAAAATAATAAAAAAATCGTGTGAGGTTTTGGGTTGACATAGAATGGAGTTCAAATTCAATTATACATCCAAGGTGGCTAACTCGTGAAAGAGAAGAATTTAAAGTAAAGATTTAAATCCATATGAGGCTGACTCCTTTGAAGAAAAGAGACAAGGATGATATAAAAGATGTTTTGAAGTCATTTCCAAATTACCATTGATGATATAATAATGCAGTGATCAATTGAGATATGGTACGATTTTCATTACAAAGGGACATCGACTAAGGCAAGCGTGTTGGATGAAATAAAGGCTGCGATCTCATTAGAAGAAGACAACGATTAACATTAGTCAAGATGCAATTTGTATATGCTACGATTTAGTCTTTGAAGGTAGTGATTACTAATAAGACAAAGAGGCAACAATTACGAATGACATATGAATAAGATAAAAAGGGCAATGACTCATATGGGATGCAATTTTATTTGTCAAAGATATTAGGGTTAGCGGGCATAAGATATCAATTAAATGCAAATAAAGATTAAATAGAGGAATGAAAATACATAGAAATAATAACAGCAAGAGACAAGTTTTTAATGTGGTTCACCCAAACTCGGGCTACATTCACCAACAGAGAGTACAATATTATTATCCAATAAATAAAACCGATTACAACCAGCAATCCTTACAACTCAATACCACTGCAAAATGCTACAATACATCAATGACAAACCCTAACCCTTAGCTGCTTTAATGACACCTTATTTTGATTACAAAAATAGGGTTTTTGTTTATGTCGGCCAATAGAAAAATAACTCCCGACATCTTTAATAAAATAATAAAAAATCATGTGAGGTTTTGGGTCGACATAGAATGGAGTTCAAATTCAATTATACATCCAAGTTGGCTGACTTGTGAAAGAGAAGAATGAAGTTAAAGATTTAAATCCATATGAGGCTGACTCCTTTGAAGAAAAGAGACAAAGATGATATAAAAGATGTTTTGAAGTCATTTCCAAATTACTTGATGATATACTAATGCAACGATCAATTGAGATATGGTGTGATTTTCATTATAAAGGGACATCGACTGAGGCAAGCGTGTTGGATGAAATAAAGGCTGCGATCTCATTAGAAGATGACAACGATTAACATTAGTAAAGATTCAATTTGTATATGCTACGATTTAGTCTTTGAAGGGATCGATTACTAATAAACAAAGAGGCAATGACTATGAATGACATGAATAAGACAAAAAGGGCTATGACTCGTATGGGATGCAATTTCATTTGTCAAAGATATTAGGGTTAGCCGGCAGAAGATATCAATTAAATGCAAATAAAGATTAAATAGAGGAATGAAAATACACAGAAATAATAACAGCGAGGGACAAGTTTTTAATGTGGTTCACCCAAACTCGGGATACATCCACCAACAGAGAGTCCAATATTATTATCCAGTAAATCAAATCGATTACAACCAGCAATCCTTACAACTTAATACCGCTGCAAAATTCTACAATACATCAATGGAAAACACTAACCCTTTGTCTCTTTTATCAAGGCTTATGTCAGTTACAAAAATAGGGTTTTTTTTATGTCAGCCAATAGAAAAATTACTCCCAACGACTTTAATAAAATAATAAAGAAATGGTGTGAGGTTTTGGGTCGACATAGAATGGAGTTCAAATTCAATTATACATCCAAGGTGGCTGACTTGTGAAAGAGAAGAATTTAAATTAAAGATTTAAATCCATATGAGGCCGACTCCTTTGAAAAAAAGAGACAAGGATGGTTTAAAAGATGTTTTAAAGTCATTTCCAAATTACCATTGATGATATACTAATGCAGCGATCAATTGAGATATGGTGCGATTTTCATTATAAAGGGACATCAACTAAGGCAAGCGTGTTGGATGAAATAAAGGTTGCGATCTCACTAGAAGAAGATGACGATTAACATTAGTAAAGATGCAATTTGTATATGCTATGATTTAGTCTTTGAAGGCAGTGATTACTAATAAGACAAAGCGGCAATGATTACAAATGACATATGAATAAGACAAAAAGGGCAATGAATCGTATGGGATGCAATTTCATTTGTCAAAGATGTTAAGGTTAGCCGACAGAAGATATCAATTAAATGCAAATAAAGATTAAATAGAGGAATGAAAATACACAAAAATAATAACAGTGATAGACAAGTTTTTAATGTGGTTCACACAAACTCGGGCTACATCCACCAACAGAGAGTCCAATATTATTATATAGTAAATCAAACTGATTACAACCAGAAATCCTTGCAACTCAACATCGCTACAAAATTCTACAATACATCAATGGCAAACCCTAAACCTTAGCCATTTTTAACAAGCCTTGTGTCAGTTACAAAAATAGGGTTTTTTTTATGTCAGCCAATAGAAAAATAACTCTAGATGCCTTTAATAAAATAATTAAAAAACCGTGTGAGGCTTTCGGTCAACATAGAATGGAGTTCAAATTCAATTATACATCCAAGGTGGCTTACTTGTGAAAGAGAAGAATTTAAATTAAAGATTTAAATCCATACGAGGCCGACTCCTTTGAAGAAAAGAGACAAGGATGATATAAAAGGTGTTTTGAAGTCATTTCCAAATTACCATTGATGATATACTAATGCAGCGATCAATTGAGATATGGTGCGATATTCATTATAAAGGGACATCGACTAAGGCAAGCATGTTGGATGAAATAAAGGCTGCGATCTCATTAGAAGAAGACAATGATTAACATTAGTAAAGATGCAATTTGTATATGCTACGATTTAGTCTTTGAAGGTAGTGATTACTAATAAGACAAAGAGGCAACAATTACAAATGACATATGAATAAGACAAAAAGGGCATTGACTCGTATGGGATGCAATTTCATTTGCTAAAGATGTTAGGGTTAGCTGCCAGAAGATGTCAACTAATGTAAATAAAGATTAAATAGGGGAATGAAAATACACAGAAATAATAATAGGGAGAGACAAGTTTTTAATGTGGTTCACCCAAATTCGGGCTACATCCACCAACAGAGAGTCTAATATTATTATCCAGTAAATCAAACTGATTACAACTACTAATCCTTGCAACTCAATACCACTGCAAAATGCTACAATACATTAATGGCAAACCCTAACCCTTAGCCACTTTTATCAAGCCTTATGTCGGTTACAAAAAGAGGGCTTTTTTATGTCAGCTAACAGAAAAATAACTCCCGACGCCTTTAATAAAATAATAAAAAAAGCGTGTGAGGTTTTTGCTTGACATAGAATGGAGTTCAAATTCAATTATACATCCAAGGTGGCTTACTTGTGAAAGAGAAGAATTTAAATTAAAGATTTAAATCCATATGAGGCTGACTCCTTTGAAGAAAAGAGACAAGGATGATATAAAAGATGTTTTGAAGTCATTTTCAAATTACCATTGATGATATACTAATGCATCGATCAATTGAGATATGGTACGATTTTCATTATAAAGGGACATTAACTAAGGCAAGCGTGTTGGATGAAATAAAGACTAAGATCTCATTAGACGAAGACAATGATTAACATTAGTAAAGATGCAATTTGTATATGCTACAATTTTGTCTTTGAAGGCAATGATTACTAATAAGACAAAGAGGGAACAATTACGAATGACATATGAATAAGACAAAAAGGGAAATGACTCGTATGGGATGCGATTTCATTTGTCAAAGATGTTAGGGTTAGCCAGCAGAAGATATCAATTAAATGCAAATAAAGATTAAATAGAGGAATGAAAATACACAGAAATAATAATAAGAGACAAGTTTTTAACGTGGTTCACCCAAACTCAGGATACATCCACGAATAGAGAGTCCACTATTATTATCTAGTAAATCAAACCGATTATAACCAGCAATCCTTGCAACTCAATACCACTGCAAAATGCTACAATACATCAATGACAAACCCTAACCCTTAGCCGCTTTTATCAAGGCTTATGTCGGTTACAAAAATAGGGTTTTTTTTTATGTCAGCCAATAGAAAAATAACTCCCGACGCCTTTAATAAAATAATAAAAAAACCGTGTGAGGTTTTGCGTTGACATAGAATGGAGTTCAAATTTAATTATACATCCTAGGTGGCTGACTTGTGAAAGAGAAGAATTTAAATTAAAGATTTAAATCCATATGAGGCCAACTCCTTTGAAGAAAAGAGACAAGGATGATATAAAAGATGTTTTGAAGTCATTTCCAAATTACCATTGATGATATACTAATGCAGCGATCAATTAAGATATGGTGAAATTTTCATTATAAAGGGACATTGACTAAGGCAAGCGTGTTGGATGAAATAAAGGCTGCGATCTCATTAAAAGAAGACAATGATTAATATTAGTAAAGATGCAATTTGTATATGCTACGATTTAGTCTTTGAAGGCAGTGATTACTAATAAGACAAAGAGGCAACGATTAGGAATGACATATGAATAAGACAAAAAGGACAATGACCTGTATGGGATGCAATTTCATTTGTCAAAGATGTTAGGGTTAGCCGATAGAAGATATCAACTAAATGCAAATAAAGATTAAACAGAGGAATGAAAATACACAGAGATAATAACACTGAGAGATAGGTTTTTAACGTGGTTCACCGAAACTCAGGCTACATCCACCAACTGAGAATCCAATATTATTATCCAGTAAATGAAATTGATTACAACCAGCAATCCTTGCAACTCAATACCACTACAAAATGCTACAATACATCAATGGCAAACCCTAACCCTTAGCCACTTTTATCAAGCATTATGTCGGTTACAAAATTAGGGTTTTTTTATGTCGGCCAATAGAAAAATAACTCTCGATGCCTTTAATAAAATAATAAAAAACCGTGTGAGTGGTGCAGGAGCACCTACCTGACAGCTGGCCTACATGAGGCAGTTAGTTAGTTTTGAGTCTTGTTAATGTTTCCAAGAAGGTCTTGTAAGACCAATGCATGTAATAAGGTCATGCTGACCATACTAAGATCATGCTGACCATGCTTTGCTATTTTTAGATAGTTTGTTAGGACAGCTGTATGCTGTAGGTCCGGTTGGATCTCCCAGCCGCCAGGAGAGATTTGTTGATGACTGAGAGGGGGGGGTGAATCAGTTATCCTAATTATTTCCCTTATTGAACTTTCCTTTTAATTGATGTAGCATAAAATCAAACACAAAAACATTAACCATGAAATAAGAAACACATGACACAGTATTTTTGACGTGGAAACCCTGTTAAGGGAGAAAACCACGGGGTGATTAACCCAAGAATTATTCTCTGTTAGAAGAATAGGAAATTACAAAAATGGCACTTGCCAATTAGGGCTCACTGCCCGAGCACACTGCTCACAAGAGGCCCACTGCCTACAAGAAGACACACTGTCTACAAAGTGATGAGAATCACAGTCTTGAACTGATTGGAAGCATCTGCATATGCTGGAGTTCAGTTCCGGTTAGGCTCAGTACACTGATCTGCTACACTTCATCTTTCCTCTGTTCTTTATTCTGCTATCTTTCACATACCGGACCCCTTTTTGCTACCTCTGCTCTTTCTCTGGACTTATTCGCATATCTCTCCACATCCACACACACTTCACAACTAAATCCATCCTCTATATATATCCGCACAAGTAATTTCATCACCTTTCTAGTCGGCATCCGGAACAGTCTAGTTTCTTACAAACTTTCATTCTGTCGGCTGAATCCTTCCTCACCAAGCTATGCGGATCAAGCATATACTTGTAGATATCATTAATCATGTCGGCCAAACATGATTCATGCCTTCACAACCTCTGTCATCAACAGTAACACATCCGGAAAGCAGTCTGATACTCTGCCAGTCAGTTCTTCCTCTGTTTTCACTGTCTCTCAGAAATCCGGTACTCAACCATTCATATCTTTTTCCTTGTCCATCACCGGAGGCTAAATCCTTGGAATATACCACTAAAGGTAGTCCTCTTGACTTCCCCAAATCTGCACTGCACCAAGACATTTCCTCTGAGAGGTCCGGACGAATCTGTCGGACCTTGCCACTTGCTCTGTTCTTCTTCACCGGACCACAACATTCTTTATTCTGACTTCCGGTAGAGACACATTATGACTTGCGGATATGTGGGATGACCTTTGTTGCCATCAATGACAACAACCATGAATCCATATAGTGTCTCTTGCCAACAATCTCCCCCTTTGGCATTGATGGAAACACTTAGTGAAAAATGACTAAGTGTTTTCACTATGCTCCCCCTTTGCCGATGCTCTGTCTTTATATACAATTTTTGGAACTCCCCCTTAGTTGGATTCCTCATTTTTCACTGCTCCTCACTCCCCCTTTGACATCAATGGCAAAGGGTAGGGTCCGCACACCAAAATTTTCAAAAATTTCCTATACATAGCCGCATATTTACATACTTACATATACTGAAGAATGTCTGCAAAGGATGTCTGAAATTGAATCATTTCTGTAGCCCAACTTTGCTTCATTCTATCCAAAATTGAAATGTGACCACTTAGCAAAAATGCAAACGCTTCTGCCCGCTTGAGATCTGTCGGATCTTTTGTTTGGGCGGTGGTCTGAGCATCACTGATGGCCTCATGCATGGTTTCCAACTTAGGGATTATAATCCTTCTAAGTTCTCCCATCCGGTTGGTGATGTTCTTCCTTTCCTTCTCAAGATTTTTTATTTCATTCAAGACTGCAATGGTCTGACATTCTTGATTTATTATAGAGGAAGAGAGAGGATCAAAACTTTGAGATAAGCTTTGTAGCTTGTCCTGTTCCTCTTTTATTTTCTTGTCAAATGCTGCTGTTGCCTTTGACCAGGATATACAAAATTTATAGATGTCACCACCATCCTTAAGAGCATTCTCTAAGCTCTTTATTCCAATGCTTACAATCTTCCTATCCTTAGAGATTAATTCTAATATTTCTGAAAATCTTTTATCCAAAAATTCCTTCCGGACCTTTTCTTCAGCTGATTTTTCTAAAGAATCAAAATGTGTATCAACACTGCTGACTAAGGTTTTTAGATTACCGGAAGTGGAGGCTGTCGGATCTATCTGGATTGATGGCATGATCTTTACAAGTACTCCGGAAGCAGCCTCTATCAACTCACAGTCTTCCATATGAGACTTCAGGAGTTTTTCATTTGCCTTGGCATTTGCAAATGAAGCTATCTTCATTGTTTGTACCGGAGAGAGAGAGTCAAAATTAAATGGGCCTTTTAGAAGCTCCGGTTCATCAATCTCTAGAGTTTCTTTGCTCAAAAATTGTTGAACAGTTTGTGCAGTGTCTCTTGTCAGAGACAGATGTTTCTTTTCTTCTGCAGTCTTAGAACTGTCAACCTCTTTGTCTTTCACCACTGCTTCCTTCTCCTGTAATTGCTCTTCTTCTTTGGATCCGGAGACTGTAGGGGAAACCGGAGGAGAGATGCTAGTTTGTTCATGAGCCACTTCTTCTGGAGCAGAGGGTCCCAAGTCCTCAGCTGTTTCTGTACCTAAATCCTCTACAACCGGAAGATTGAACCTTTTGAAGGCCTTCCGGAGGATCTCTTCTGTTTCTTGGGCCACTTTGTCAGTCTCGCCAAGCATGAGTTGATTCATCCTGGCTTTGCTTCTGAACTCATCTTTGCAGTCCTTGAAGATAATGTTCATTGTCTTGGGATCAATTTGAGGATATAGCTGAATAGCTATCTGCTCCCGGATCTCAAGATCTTTAGCATGAGCATTATTCTTTCTTACTTCCATTTCCTTTTCTAGGCTTTTAGGAATAAGAGATATTATTTCAATGAAAGCCTTATTATATATGTTAAGATATTTTACTGTGGCCTCCTGCAGAGTCTTTTGGTCAGCCTCACTGAAGTCATCATATGATTCAGTCATTGGTTGAAGGTTTCCATCCACCGTGACCGACTTGATTATGCTCTCTAGTGACAGAGTGGGCTTTTCAACAGTTACCTCTGCCATTTCATCCTTGTCTTGGCCTGTGGAGGGCTTACCGGATCCTTTCTTCTTCTGTTTCTTTACTTCTCTTACTCCCTCATCTGATTCTGTTTCCTCTTCATCCTTTTGGCTTCCATAAGCCCTTGTGGCTTTTGTCTTGGATCTCTTACCGGATGCCTGAACTTCCGGTTTTGAACTTTTGGTTGTGGAAGGTGCAGGTCTCTTTGATGATCTGGTCCGGGTGGGAGCTTCAACCGGAGCACTTTCTTTGCTTTTCTCTTCTTCCTCGGCCTTCCTCCTCTTTTCCCGGCTGGCATCAAGTGCCTCCTTTGAGATACCTAGGCCTTGAGCAATGTGCTCTACTTCTTTTCTTACCTTTCTTTTAATCTCAGGTTCCCTGAGTTCCACATGTATTTTTACACTCAGCTCCTCAAAGGTTCCAAACCTTTCTGCCTTAGGATCTTTGGGCTGACTCAGTATGTGTTGAACATGCAGCTCCACTATCTGTTCATCCACTTCATACCCCATGGGCATGATCCAGACAGTCCTTGGCTCCACTGCCTCCATTAGGCACTGATCAGTGTCAACCATAAAGCACACTGAGTCCTTGTATTTCTCAATGAGAGACTGGGGAATTCTCTCTCTTGCTTGCATCATGCTCTGAAAGTTTTTGAAGTATCCCCATAGAGCTGTATTTCTCGCTTTTGCATCCCCAAGTCCATGCAAATAGTCTCTTATCTGGACTGCAACAGGTTTGTCATTCTGCCATACCCATCCACTTGTTCCGGGTAGCTCATTCATGAAATAGAAGAATAGACATACAATAAGAGTACCATACTTAAAGGAATTCTTCTTATCCTTCTTGATTTTCTGTATGTTTTCCATTAATTGGCTTAGCAGTAGTTCGCAGAGATCATATTCTGCATTCTTTCTTAACATTTCATAAGCAGTGTATATTGCAGTTCCGGATACAGAATTCTCCCTGCTGGAGTGATAGATCTTGTATCCTATTATCATTGATGCATATTTGATATCCGGATCCGAAATATCTTCAATGGTCATTGCCCTTTTGTCAAATTTTGATCCGGTGGCCTCAGTTACAATGTTGTTCTTGACAGATTTGAGGATAGGTACCCCTCCGGAAGAGTATAGACCAGTTACTGCTCTAATTGCCTCTTTTGTAATCTTGCAGGGTCTATCTAGCCATAGAAAGTTGTCATGCATCCTGCTCAGTACATACCGGACCCATTCATCTTCTTCAAAATAGGGGAAATGAATAAATTGCTCAAATTGTTTCTTCTGGATATCCTTATACTCTGGTTTAAGCTCAAAAGCATTGTCTATCAGCTGCTTGTGATAGAGGTCTCTTAATTTGAATTCCCCAAATTCCTCAATGTTTGCATGTATGTAAACCCTAATGTCTTCGGTGTGTAAAACTCCGTGAGGAACACTAGAGAAGGCTCCTAGTGGATCTACCTCCAATGATTTGTAGGGATGTTTCTTGAATGAGGGGCGAGGTCTATCAGAGATCTTAACTATGTTTGGAGTAGCCATTCTTCAAAGATTTGCAGTGAGGTAATGAAAAACGGAGAATACCTTATGCGCCTTCGGTTTGCACGGAGTGGTTGGATTGATTTCTTTATGCAATAGCTTCGGCAGGAGATCCTTGATGTGCTTGATGAACCTTGTTACAGAGCTCCACTTTTCGCTTCTTCTCGAGTGCAGAATGAGCAAATGACCTTTGAGAAATCCCTTAAATTGCTTCGCGAACCCTAATATCTGTCTGCAATAAATGCTTCACCTACATCATTTCGGTTTGCCTTGTCTGGATAGCTTGGAGTATCCCGGATTAGTCCTGATCTGTGGATATCATCCGGATCCTTCAATCATGAATAAATCGAGGTAACATATTACAAGATCATCCCAAACACTCTGTCCAATCCGCAGAACAAGATAGTGCATTTCCGGATCTTTCCGGACCTTTTTGTAATCCTTTATCATACCGGAGCATCTCCCTGAACAGGTCTTATTTGATCGATCACAGCTTCTTCATAACTCCATGCGGACCTCTGAAAACTTGACTGAAGTATCTCAAGACTCATATCTACAAACCCTTTTGATCCACATCTTGTGCCACATCCGGCACCACTTGTTTGGCTGGGGGAACAAGATTTTCTTTGAGTCTCCCCCTGACCCTGAGCTCACTTTTTAATTTCCAGAAGAAATATCAGCACCAGGGTCTGGTGCGGATCCAACCTCTACATTCTCTGAACTTTTCTTTACCCAAATCTTGCTCATCTGATTCCTAACCTCATCCGCATTCATCTTTTGTTTACCCTTGTCTTGATTCTGATTATACACCGGACCTCTTATGTCCTGATTCTTGTTTCTGCAGACTTTAGCATTATGACCGGACCTATTGCAGATTTGGCAAATAATATTTCTTTGTATATTTGACTGATATCCTCTTGATCTGCATTGATTAGCCCTATGACCTATTCTATTGCATGTGAAGCATCTACCTTTGAATGATTTGTTTACTTGCATAATTCTGCATTCATGGGATTTGTGTCCATACCTTTTGCAGTTGAAGCACTGTCCGGAGAAGGATGAATTAATCTGATTCATTCTTATTCTGCACTGATTAGCTTTGTGACCAAAGTGGTTGCAGCTGTGGCAGTATCCATTGAAGGATGGATATCTTTGAGAATTTGGCTGTCTTACCGGAGGTCTTCTAGGCCTGCTCCTTGGATTTTCTGATCCAAGATTCTTCTGACCGGATCCGGAGCTTTCTCCTTTCTCATATCCCAAACCATACTTGTCATCTGTCCTCTTTTGACTTCCAAGAAGAACTTCAAGTTGAGCAGAACTTATCTTGAATTTCTCTTTATATTCATTTGCTGTTTGAAGGTCTCTTTTGAGAGAGGCAATTTGATCCTCAAGTTTTCCTTCATTATCTTTGGCATCTTCAAGATCAGATTCAAGATGTCTGATAATCCTGTCCATCTGGTGGCATTCTTCTGATTTTTCTTTAAGAGATTGTCTTAGATTGTCTTCAGCCTTTCTTTTTTCTTCAATCTCTTGAGTAAACTTTATAGTTCCTGATTCCATTTCATGTCTTAACATAATGACTTCTTTTGATAACTTTTCACATAACTTGGTTTGCTCAGTCAATTCTTCATTTGTATTGCTTTCTTCACTTTGCCTTGCCAACTGTTGAAGCAGCTCCTTTCTCTTTTTCATAGAGAGACTTAATTTGTCTTTTAATTCTCTCATGAATTCATCAGCCTGTTTGAGTCTTTCCTTTAATTCACTGACTTCAGAATTTGACTGTTCAAGATCCTCAAGAGCAGTCTTGAGTTGCTCTCTTAAACCATATGCATCCATTTGAAATCCCAGATCTTCCTCAAGCTGTTAGGCTCTATTAGGAGGAACTTAGCTCTGATACCAATTGTTGATGACTGAGAGGGGGGGGTGAATCAGTTATCCTAATTATTTCCCTTATTGAACTTTCCTTTTAATTGATGTAGCATAAAATCAAACACAAAAACATTAACCATGAAATAAGAAACACATGACACAGTATTTTTGACGTGGAAACCCTGTTAAGGGAGAAAACCACGGGGTGATTAACCCAAGAATTATTCTCTGTTAGAAGAATAGGAAATTACAAAAATGGCACTTGCCAATTAGGGCTCACTGCCCGAGCACACTGCTCACAAGAGGCCCACTGCCTACAAGAAGACACACTATCTACAAAGTGATGAGAATCACAGTCTTGAACTGATTGGAAGCATCTGCATATGCTGGAGTTCAGTTCCGGTTAGGCTCAGTACACTGATCTGCTGCACTTCATCTTTCCTCTGTTCTTTATTCTGCTATCTTTCACATACCGGACCCCTTTTTGCTACCTCTGCTCTTTCTCTGGACTTATTCGCATATCTCTCCACATCCACACACACTTCACAACTAAATCCATCCTCTATATATATCCGCACAAGTAATTTCATCACCTTTCTAGTCGGCATCCGGAACAGTCTAGTTTCTTACAAACTTTCATTCTGTCGGCTGAATCCTTCCTCACCAAGCTATGCGGATCAACAGTAACACATCCAGAAAGCAGTCTGATACTCTGCCAGTCAGTTCTTCCTCTGTTTTCACTGTCTCTCAGAAATCCGGTACTCAACCATTCATATCTTTTTCCTTGTCCATCACCGGAGGCTAAATCCTTGGAATATACCACTAAAGGTAGTCCTCTTGACTTCCCCAAATCCGCACTGCACCAAGACATTTCCTCTGAGAGGTCCGGACCAGTCTGTCGGACCTTGCCACTTGCTCTGTTCTTCTTCACCGGACCACAACATTCTTTATTCTGACTTCCGGTAGAGACACATTATGACTTGCGGATATGTGGGATGACCTTTGTTGCCATCAATGACAACAACCATGAATCCATATAGTGTCTCTTGCCAACAAGATTTCCTAGCCGCTTGGAGTTGGGTCAGTAGTACTCGCCAGAGATCCTATATATGCATGAGGATCGGTTGATTTTAGATATAGTACTGGATCGAGTTAGGTTGCACAGAGTGAGACAGAGAGAGAGGCTGATCATTGTAATTGCATCTTTTGAAATCAATAAGAGATCCTGTTGTGTTCATCTTCTGTTTGATCTCCTTTGTGTAATCGATCTGCTATTTTGGTGGTTTCATGGATTCACTGATCCATTCCACTGGTTGATTCGTCGAATCGGTGGAATGGTTATGTACAGTAGGGTAGGATTTAGTTTGTTTGTTCGCATGCAGGTGTGCAGGATTGCGGTCGAAAGGTGTTGAAGACCCTAGCATGGGCATGTGCTAGGCCGAGTTGATAGATTAAAGTCTGGAAGATCACCCTGGAAGTGGATCAGGTCATCCCCGAGGTTCGGCGGATCAGAACGGGGAAAATCCGCTAAGGCTGGAAATTTGTCAAAATGGCATCATCAGGATTTTTCGGTGTATATCCTGCAGTCACTTCGGGCATCGTCATCCGGGTAGATGGAAATGAGCATGATGCTGTCAATTGCATGAAGTGAAAGTGCGTCGGGGTGATCATCATCAGGAGTTGCCGAGGAGGAGCGTATCGGCATAAGGTAGAAGATCAGGTTGATCGCGGGCCGAAAAAAAGTTAAGTTTGGCCAACAGCAGGATATTTAAAGGAGTTGCATATGACGTCATCATCATCAGGATATACGTCATCAGGATATTGCAAAGCAGCAGGATATTGAGGAGCTGCATGTGACGTCATCGTCATCAGGATAATCGTCATCAGGATATCGGGGTGACGTAAGCATCAAAGGAAAGGTGCGTGGAGTTGAGGCTCATCATCAGGATATATGGGAGGAACTGGATGTTCCATATCCTGCTGATGAACATGATGTTGAACATCATGATGCTGAAGATAGTGAAGGTCGAAGTTGTCGGTGAGATGAACAGTGGACGTCAGGAGGATGTTCACGCTTGCCGAATATGATGATGCTGCCGATAGTCGAATAAGATGATGCTGTTGACATGCGAAAGGGCGAAGGCTTTTCATCAGGAGGATATCAGTCGACAGAGTAAATGTGATGATGCTGACAGTGTTAAGGAAAACATGATGATGATGATGATGATGAAGGGTTGCGGACATCCATGCTGTTTGTTAAGGTTATAGTGTGGATGCCTCTGCATCATAGTGGTATCAGAGCTCAGCAAAAGGTCTGGGCTGTTGTGTGTTGATTCTGTCACCGAAAGGGTAGAGGTGGAGTTGATTGTGTGTTGTGTGTTGATTGAGAGGTTGACAAAATGCCTCCGAAAGGTAGTGGTACTGCAAGGGAATTGCAGGAGATAAAGGAAAAACATGCCAGAGAGATGAGGAAGATGAAGGAGCTTGCTGAAGCACTTCAAGCCAGGCTTGTAGCCCTGGAAAAGAACAAAAAGAGGGAAGTGGAAGACAGTGAGTTTGAAGAAGATGAAGATGCTGTTGAATAGTATGAAGAGGTAGCTGAAGATCTGGATGCTGAAGACCAGAGACTTGCAAAATTGTTAAAGGCAGTGCAGAGTGATAAACCTAAGGTAAAGGTTGATGTTTCCAAGTATAATGGAAGTTTGAATGAAGATGAGTTACTGGATTGGATTGCTGCACTTGATAATCACTTTGAATGTGAAGATGTTGCTGAGGATCAGAAGGTAAAGATTACAAAGACCAAGTTAGGAGGTCATGCTTTGGTATGGTGGGATTATGTACAATCTGAGAGAAGAAAACAAGGGAAGTCAAAGATCACTTCATGGGATAAGATGGTAGCAAGGATCAAAGGTAAATTCTTGCCAAGGGATTATGAAATTCAGATGTTTAAGAAGCTGCAATTTTTAAGGCAGAAGGAAAGGGATGTGAAGGCATATACTGAGGAGTTTTATAAGTTGAGTATGAGATCTGGTCATCATGAGAATGAGGTAGAAAAGGTGGCTAGGTACTTGGCTGGTTTGAGATTGAACATACAGGATGAGTTAGTTTTAGCTAACCCTAAGAGTGTGGAGGATTGTTATCAAATGGCAATCAGGATTGAAGAAAAGATGAATAGGGGACAAGATAAGTCCATGAGAGGAAGAGGAAACAATATGAGGGGAAGAGGATCAGCCCCTACACAAAGGCAAACCAATGAGGGTCAAGAAGACACTGGTAAAGGACAGGGACAGTCTGATTTCAGAGGTGGATGGAAAGGTAATAGAGGTAGATTTGGAGGTGGTAGAGGTTCTACTACATTTTCAGGCAAGTGTTACACCTGTGGTGAGTTTGGTCATCCATCTTTCAAATGTCCAGAGAACAAGGGTTCATCATCCAGAAATGATAGAACAAATGACAAGAGAGTACAACTTGTGCAAGAAGAGAAAGCAGAGCAAAGTGTGCAGAGTTCAAACACTTATCAAAGAGATAAGGAGCCTGAATATTATGCATATCCTGAGGAGGGAGAAGCATTGATGCTTAGGAGAATTAGTTTGCAGGCATCAAAGGATATGATGCAAAGAAGAGCTCTTTTCAAGACCATATGCAAGAGCAAAGGTAAATTATGTAAGGTTGTCATTGATACTGGTTCAACAGACAACATGGTATCTCAGGAAATGGTGGATAAACTGCATTTGGAAAAGATTCCACATCAACACCCTTACAAGGCATCTTGGGTGAGTGATAGTCAATCACTTTTTGTCTATGAACAGGCATATGTGGATTTTCAAATTGGAGCATATCATGATAGAGTTTTGTGTGATATTTTGCCCATGGAATGTTGTCACCTACTGTTGGGTAGACCATGGCAATTTGATAGAAGGGTACTGTATGATGGGTATGCTAATACCTATACCATCAAGAAAGATGGGAAGACTATTATGTTGATGCCATTGCAGGCAGATGCTGCAGTACAGGGGGCAGCCAAAATCATTTTAATGGGAAAGAAGGAATTTGTGCAGATGCCTATAGGAGCAGGCATAAAGGCAGTTGAGGATACTGCAGGGAAAGGAGTTGTCAAGGACAACAGGTTGAAGAAAGTTTTAGTTTTGACTGACAGAGGTCAGCAGCAGGTGCAGAAACAGGTTTGCAAACAGCAACCAGTTAAGAGGAATGACAAGGATGTTGTCATAGTTGGGACTATTGCTTGTCCTATAAAAATTGAAAGGAAGACAGGATTGAACATTGCAGAAGTTCAAGAGGCAGTTCAGCCAGGGGTTCTGGTCAGACAACCTGACAAACACAAGGTATGTGTAATCATTGATAGGCATGAGGATTTACTTGCCAGAAAGCAAGTTACAGTTCAGAAGTCTTGGAGCAGCCAAGAGCCAGCAGAGGATAAAGCTGGAACAGGTCAGAACACTGACATGACAAGGTGTACAGGTGGAGGACTTCCACATACTAAACTCATGGGACATGAGTTCTTTTCTGTTGGGGAGTATGGTGCAGGAGCACCTACCTGACAGCTGGCCTACATGAGGTAGTTAGTTAGTTTTGAGTCTTGTTAATGTTTCCAAGAAGGTCTTGTAAGACCAATGCATGTAATAAGGTCATGCTGACCATACTAAGATCATGCTGACCATGCTTTGCTATTTTTAGATAGTTTGTTAGGACAGCTGTATGCTGTAGGTCCGGTTGGATCTCCCAGCCGCCAGGAGAGATTTCCCAGCCGCTTGGAGTCAGGTCAGTAGTACTCGCCAGAGATCCTATATATGCATGAGGATCGGTTGATTTTAGATATAGTACTGGATCGAGTTAGGTTGCACAAAGTGAGACAGAGAGAGAGGCTGATCATTGTAATTGCATCTCTTGAAATCAATAAGAGATCCTGTTGTGTTCATCTTCTGTTTGATCTCCTT
This sequence comes from Cunninghamia lanceolata, assembly GCA_027924645.1. Lineage (NCBI taxonomy): Eukaryota > Viridiplantae > Streptophyta > Pinopsida > Cupressales > Cupressaceae > Cunninghamia > Cunninghamia lanceolata. The sequence continues at coordinate 4,284,852 of BSBN01000013.1, read as the reverse complement.
TGTGTAATCAATCTGCTGTTTTGGTGGTTTCATGGATTCACTGATCCATTCCACTGGTTGATTCGTCGAATCGGTGGAATGGTTATGTACAGTAGGGTAGGATTTAGTTTGTTTGTTTGCATGCAGGTGTGCAGGATCACGGTCGAAAGGTGTTGAAGACCCTAGCATGGGCATGTGCTAGGCCGAGCTGATAGATTAAAGTCTGGAAGATCACCCTGGAAGTGGATCGGGTCATCCCCGAGGTTCGGCGGATTAGAACAGGGAAAATCCGCTAAGGCTGGAAATTTGTCAAAACGGCATCATCAGGATATTTCGGTGTATATCCTGCAGTCGCTTCGGGCATCGTCATCTGGGTAGATGGAAATGAGCATGATGCTGTCGATTGCATGAAGTGAAAGTGCGTCGGGGTGATCATCATCAGGAGTTGCCGAGGAGGAGCGTATCGGCATAAGGTAGAAGATCAGGTTGATCGCGGGCGAAAAAAAGTTAAGTTTGGCCAACAGCAGGATATTTGAAGGAGTTGCATATGACGTCATCATCATCAGGATATACGTCATCAGGATATTGCGGAGCAGCAGGATATTTAGGAGCTGCATGTGACGTCATCGTCATCAGGATAATCGTCATCAGGATATCGGGGTGACGTAAGCATCAAAGGAAAGGTGCGTGGAGTTGAGGGTCATCATCAGGATATATGGGAGGAACCGGATGTTCCATATCCTGCTGATGAACATGATGTTGAACATCATGATGCTGAAGATAGTGAAGGTCGAAGTTGTCGGTGAGATGAACAGTGGACGTCAGGAGGATGTTCGCGCTTGCCGAATATGATGATGCTGCCGATAGTTGAATAAGATGATGTTGTTGACATGCGAAAGGGCGAAGGCTTGTCATCAGGAGGATATCGGTCGGCAGAGTAAATGTGATGATGCTGACAGTGTTAAGGAAAACATGATGATGATGATGATGATGAAGGGTTGCGGACATCCATGCTGTATGTTAAGGTTATAGTGTGGATGCCTTTGCATCAGTGAGGTTTTGGGTTGACATAGAATTGAGTTCAAATTCAATTATATATCCAAGGTGGTTGACTTATGAAAGAGAAGAATTTAAATTAAAGATTTAAATTGATATGAGGCTGACTCCTTTGAAGAAAAGAGACAAGGATGATATAAAAGATGTTTTGAAGTCATTTCCAAATTACCATTGATGATATATTAATGTAGTAATCAATTGAGATATGGTGTGATTTTCATTATAAAGGGACATTGACTAAGGCAAGCATGTTGGATGAAATAAAGGTTGCCATCTCATTAGAAGAAGACAACGATTAACATTAGTAAAGATGCAATTTGTATATATGGTACAATTTAGTCTTTGAAGGCAATGATTACTAATAAGACAAAGAGGCAACGATTACAAATGACATATGAATAAGATAAAAAGGGCAATGACTTATATGGGATGTAATTTCATTTGTCAAAGATGTTAGGGTTATCTGACAAAATATATCAATTAAATGCAAATAAAGATTAAAAAGAGGAATGAAAATACACAGAAATAATAACAGTGAGAGATATGTTTTTAACGTGGTTCACCCAAACTTGGGCTACATCCACCAACAAAGAGTCCAATATTATTATCCAGTAAATCAAACCGATTACAACCAGCAATCCTTAGAACTCAATACCGCTGCAAAATGCTACAATACATCAATGGCAAACCCTAACCCTTAGCTATTTCTTGTTGGCAAGAGACACTGCTTAGCATTGATAGGTGTTGTCATTGATGACAACTAAGGTTGTTCCACACATCCGTAGTGTAGTATCTGATCATACCAGAAGTCAGAATGATAATCTTTCTATGTCTGGGAGCCTAAAATAGAGCATATAGCAGAGTCCAGTATTTTGGTCAGTGGATCTATCTAGTTAATTATAATGTGTTATGCATCTGAAGGAGTGTAAAGGGACACCAGGATAATCTAAATCCAAGTTTTTAGCCTCCAGTGGTAAATGAATCAAAAGATATGAGCATCTAAATACTGAGTCCTATTATGACAGAACAGTTCAGTGAAGAACAGGTAGACTTATGTTAATCCTTGTGCGGACCCAATAGAAGTGTTTTGATGAACTGTGTATAAGATAGAATGTTAGTGGCTAACATGTATGATGATCTACATGTGTTATTTTTGGTACACATCAATACTGGTGTATGGATCCAGTCAACAGAGCAGAGCATTCCTAAAAGGTTCTAAGTGTTGTTGTTGTTGCCGACTGGCAAGTGATTGCAATTCAAGATAGGTATATATAGATGATGATTGTGGATATTTTGAGGGTGTGTTGCGATTGTGGAGAAAATGTGAAAGTAGCAGAAATCTAATATCTGAATGAAGGTAGAATAGAGAGAAGAGCAAAATAAAGATGAAGTGTACAAAGTCAGTATTTGCACTTAACTGGCACTGATCTCTAGCATTGGCAGATGCATCATACCAGTTCAAAATCTCTATAAATCTCTTGTAAACTTTTCTGTAGGTAGTGAGCCTCCACCTAAGCAGTGAGCTCGGGGTAGTGAGCCCGAATGCATGTGCATTCCCATTTGTAAAATACTTTTAACAGGGTATTAATTTTTGTGGGTTAAGCCCCACCATGGTTTTTCCCTTAACTGTGTTTCGATGTCAAAATCTTGGTGTTAAATGTGTCATTCATGTTTTCTGCTCATATGCTACTGTCTAATGCCAGAATGTTTATATCATTGATTTGATTTTAAGATGTGAAAGAAGAATAACATTAGAAAAAGATTAAATAGAGCAACAGCTAATTCACCCCCCCTCTTAGTTGTCCGGACCTATTCCAACAATTGGTATTAGAGTTAAGTTCCTTTGAAAAAGCTTAACAACTTAAGGAAGATCTAGGAAGATAGCAGAATGGATGAATATGACCTTCAAGGGAAACTTAATCTCACCCTAGATGATCTTGAGCAGTCCAAGGCAGAAGTTTAAGAGTTGCAAGACAATCTCAAAAAGGTTGAAGACTTCATTAAAATTTTAAAAGAGAATTTGAGCAAATCTAATGAAAAGGAAAGGAGCAACCTCTTTAACTGGGAAAACCTTATGAAGATAAGGCCCTGGATGAGAAGACAAAGGAATGTGAAAAGTTAGCTAAATCAGTTACTATTCTAAAACATGAGATGGAACTAGGGTGAAGAGACTAACCAAGGAGATTGAAGATAAGAAGAAAGTTGAAGAAGAGTTAAATCAAAATCTGAAAAAGAGTAATGAGGAATGCTGCAAATTGAATGCGATAGCTGGCCTTCTAGAATCCAATCTACAAGAAAGCAGAGATAATGAAAGAGATCTTGAGAGACAGATTATCACACTTAGACATGACCTAGAAATTGTAAATGAGTATAAGGAGAAGTTCAAGATAAGCTCAGTTAAACTTGAAGCACTCATTGAAGCGCAGAAAAAGGATGTTGATAAGCATAATCTTAGGTATGAGAAAGGTGAAAGCTCCGGATCCAGACAGAGAAATTTTCAACCTAGGAATGGGAGAAACAGATCTAGAAAACCTCCAGTAAGACAGCCAAATGCTCAAAGATATCCATCATTCAATGGAAATTGTTTCAACTGCAACAAATTTGGTCATAGAACTACTCAATGCAGAAGCATAATAAATCAAAATGGTCCATCCTTCTCTGGTCAATGCTTCAAATGTAACAGGTATTGTCATAGATCAAATGAATGCAAAAGTATGACAATGAACAATCCCAATAATAGAAGAATTAGCAATTCTTTCAATGGATACTGCTTTGTTTTCAATGGGTTTGGAAATATGGCTAATCAGTGCAGATCAAGAGGAAATCAAGTTTATAAGAAAAGAAATGTTGTATGCTTTAACTGCAAGATTCTGCAGAAGTAAAGATAATGGAAGAAAAGGTCCAGTAAACAGAAAATTGAATGAGCAGAAACAAGACAGAGGCAAAAGGAAAATTGATGTAGATGAGATACGGAGTGAAATGAACAAGATTTGGATAAAGAAAGATACAATAAACAATGTTTTGGTGCCTGCATGAGTATTTAGGTTTCAAGCATTTAAATATGCAGGCACCTTCTCAAAAAAATTCAAAAAATTCTAACACTTTCAGCCTTTGCAGTTGTAAAAAATGCAAAAAATAGAGTTAAAATGCAGGTGTCTTTGTATATACAAAGAGGTTTGTATGTACAAGAGCAAATATACATTGGCGAACTTGTAGAAATCTTAATCAGCCTTCAAAAATGATGAAAAAATGAGTTATATGCATTTTGAATGCATATCGGGTTTGCATATACATGGGGGAATCTTTTGCAGATTCCTGGGAATATTCACTGCTTGTATATCGGGTCTGCACGTACATTTGTGTTGTATGTCTAAACATGCAACGGTTAGATACAAATGGAATGTGCAAGGCAGAATGTACATTGCAATGTACAAGAGTGAATGTATGTCTGACATACATTGGGTTTATACAATGAAAAATATACAAAGAAACCCGACATGCGTTTGCTACAATGCAAAGGATGCATCGGCGGATGCACATGCAAGCAAAAGATACAAGGGCCGATATACATTTGGTGGGGCCCGCGACATGCAAGGTGAACAGTGGAGGGGACCATCGCTGAGACTATGTGTATCGGCGGCCGAGTTATGAGTCTCGCCGATTGGCCGATGAGTTGTGTGAGGAAGGTCTTCGGTATAACTAGTGCTTATCGGCCAAGTGTTGTGTGGTCTTGGTGATGGTTGGTGTCTTCCCGATGGGAAGACCATCGCTGAGACTATGTGTATCAGCGGCCAAACTAGGGTTCTCTCCGATGTGCCAATGAAGATAAATGCAAGGGGCCGATATACAGAGGGTGGGGCCCACAGACATACAAGGTTGATTGTATGTTGGTTAGATGCATTGGCGGCGATATACAAGAAGGCACATACAAGACGGGTTACAAGGCTGGGGCCCACCACTTGTATATTTGCGTTTGTATGATCAAATATACTTTCCTAATGTGCAAGCCGAAATCTGAAGGAACATACAATCCGATTGATAAAGGATAAGGTCTGCAGTCTGTATGTATATTTTTGCTTGTATGTCTATGTTGTACATGCCGATATAAATTCAAAAGATGCAAGAGTAAAGTGCAAGCCAGATTTGAAAATTGTTCCAATCTAGCAGAGCAAGGTGTTGAGATCCATAGCTTGCATGTATATGGCATTGTATATGCTAATATACAAATAAAAGGAGATACAAGGCCCAGATTTGAAAGTTTTTCAAATCTGATGGATTAATGGCTGGGGTCCGTTATATGTATATCGCATTTGTATGATGCAATATGCAAGGAAATGCACAAGTAAGGAGATGCAAACTGGACCCGATTTGAATTTCAAAGCACCTCATAGTCATCGGAGGTCCGCAGAATGCATATTGTGTTTGTATATGCAATATACAAAGTGGAGATGCAAAGGCATATCGCCAGGACTATATGCATCGGTTGACTCATCTTGGGTCATTCCGATGGCTGATGGACATGAGATACATAGTGATTGTGGACAAATAACAAGCTGCCATGCGTCCGGGAGCTGTTGTATGTATATGCTCTTGCATATACAAAGGATTCGAAAAGCAAAATGCAGGCAGTTGTATATGCATTTGAACATGCATATGCAGGGCGAAAAAGGCAAAATAGGTACAGGAAAAGTTAGCGATGGATGCATAGGTTGCCTACGTGGCATGATATCATTGGTGGGTGACTTTTTAGCATGTTTTGGAGCTGTTGATCTCAGCGATAGGGAGATAAGATCGACGACCATGTTTTAAACTGCCAGCGATGGTTTTCTTTGCATCAGTAGTCATGTTTTGAGTGGGAAAACTTCATGGACGCGCTGTTGCAATTTCCAAGAGGAGTTGTGGGTAGTTGGGCCATTAATGGCGACATACAGAGGCATGGGCCAATGGTTGAATGGCCAACTACCAATTTTATGATGAAAATCTTCAGGCGGCGGTGCAGATCTCGATCTCACCTGCCCCTTCTCTCTGTTTCTCCGCTACATTCAATATTTTTGAGCGCCATTTCTCACGATGCAGTACATCTAGTGAATCTTTGATCTGCCTTGTAATTAATTTGTTGAGTACATGGTTTTGCTAGAAAAGGCAAACTGTGTCACTCATTTGAGGTTGTTGAAGACTTGGGCAATTTTGGGGGAAAAACTAATGAAATACAAAGCATTTCTTGTTTGTTTTATCTCTATTGGAGTTTATGAGTTGCATCTGAGTGTACCATGCACATATGTTCAGTTTCTTGTCATTGTATATGAAAAATGCATTGTTGCATGTATTTGTCTGTTTGTCTCCATTTGTTGCATGCAATTTCTTCTTTTGAATTTGGTTGCTAAGGGTTTCTCAGATTCTAGGGTATAGTTTTGCTGTATCACATGTCTAATCTCTAACTTCCATTCAAGGAGTGGATTAAACTATTTTAGGTTAAGTGTGGAGAAGATTGTATGTCAACTGGGATATTTGTAAGTAGAGACAATTGAATACTTATCCTTGGGTGGTATTTGTAAGGCAAACACCAGTCCTAACCCCTTGAAACTTGAAGGCCAGTTGCAAGCCATTCTCTTGTATATGTCTAGTTGACTCCTTGCCCTGGGATAGGCACCGATATGCTTCTTGTGAAGTAGTTATGACCCAAAACCCCTGTCTTGCATCTAAACCATCAAATCAATCATTCCACAATTTCAACCTGTTAGTTGTAGGAGTAGGATTAGGAACCCCCTGCATACTCTCATCCATAACCAAACACATATGTCCAAGAATGTTGCTAACCTTGTGATTTGTCACACAAATCTTGGTCCACACATGAGAGTATTCTGTCTGTTATTGTAAAGCTAAATCTTAATGTCATTGGGTGAGTCAAAGTGTCAAATCTTTAGCTATAGGGATACCCCCCTTGGTGCGGTAGAACCAGAAGTGAAGGGGAGGCAGTTCACGCAACCTCTTGTATTAGTTGGCCGAATCTGCCTGTGCATTGGAACTAGCAAACCCACTACTGATTCGGAAGAAAACACCAACAGATGGCAACTCCACTGGGGAGGTGAAGTGAAAGTGTTATCTTTTCATCCCTGGTAATTTCTTGGCCATCTGAGTCCCAACAGATGGCGACTCCGCTGGGGAAAGAGTCAAATAGTGTGAAATCATTGCTGGATATCTAGTTCTTTCATGTGAATAATGGTGCTTTGTTGGCAGAATGAACTCAGAAAATTATTTGTTCTATGATAACCTTTCAGTTATTTGAAGGTTTTATCCTCTTTGAAGAGGTGGCGACTCTGCAAAATTTTTAGTGCACATGAGAGGCAAGTGTATGCTATTGTGATCTAAAAAATATTATGTTCAAAACTTCAGCATTTGGATGAAAAGGTACCTAGTTCTTCCCACTTTTATTTGTTTTATTGCATAAGCTGAATGCCAAGGGGAAGCATTAGGTCTTGGGTGGACATAAGATGTCTAAGAGTAAAGTTAACATGAATCTAAATATATATATGCCCATACTCAGTCAAGAGGGGGATGAAGTGTTGAGTAAAAAAATTGAGATAAAGAATAGGTTGATATCCATAGAAGCCAGGCAGGCTCAGTTAAGTAGTAGTAACCCTGTTGTGTCTGCCAGTCAAAATGTTAACCCTCTTGTAAGTTCTTTTGATCCTTTGTATGACCAATTAGATTTGTCATGGGTTGACTATCAAGTTGAAAGTATGTCTGTTCAAATTTATAATCAGATGCCTAGATTTAGTGGACACAATTTGTGTGATGGGGGTGCACATATCCAAAATTTTCATAGCTTCATGGAGAAACATTCATTTAGAGATGAGGATATGTGGATGAGGTTTTTTGTTAGGTCCTTTGGTGCTAGAGCTAGAGATTGGTATTTGAGCTTTCCAAAGAAATTCTTTGCCTGTTGGGATGAACTTGTTGACTGTTTTAGAAAGGAATTTGCAAGAGAACCTGCTGATCTTGTTGCAAGATTAATGGAAATTAGAAAACAAGATGAAGAGCCCATTATTGATTTCAGTCATAGATTTGCAGTAGCCCTTTCACAAATCCCTGAAGACTTCAGACCTAATACTCAAACCTGCATTGGCATATATTTTGAAGCTTTTGAGAAGGGCTCTAGTGCATTATTGAGGGAATTCAAGATAACAAGTATGCAGATGGCATACAAATTTTTAGAAAGTGCAGAAAAAATTAGAAATGAGCACATGCTGAATTCCTTGTCCATAGGTTTTGGTGTGAATAATAGATGTGAGGCTGCAAATGACCAAGTAATCATGGTATCACTTGAAGATAAATGTATAAATGAGAATACAGAAGTTGAGACTGCTATATTTGAACATAATGCTAACAACAATGCTTAACTAGATTGTTCACCAATGAATGATGCCAATGAAAGGATCATTGATGACTCCCAATGCAAGGTTGAGGTATCTGGTTCTGAAAATAATGATGTGGTTATGGATAGCAATGAATACTTGTTTGAATGGGTTTGTGGAGATAATTGTGAGTATTGTGCACAAGATAGAGAAGAAATAAGAAAACAAAGGAGCAGTTCCATGTTTGAATCATTGCCTTTTATTCAAACACATGGAGATGATGAAGAGCAATCAAAGATTGAAACAAGTAGTAGTGCGGAGCATGATTGTTCTTTATTTGATTATAGTTTTGTTTGTGACACACAGGTTGATACTCCACACAAGGAATTCATTGGTAATGAAAACGCATGTTTGGCTGCCCATGAACCAGTGGCATACTGTAATGAAATTATAACACTTGGTTCATACATATGCTGAGGAGGATCTATTTGAGTATGGTGAAAATTAAGGCATTGTTATTGATATGGATTATATTTCTCATCTTGATAAAAAAGAAATTAACGTATATCATGAAAGTTATTGCATAGAGGTGTCTGAGTTTGATCCTTTCCAGTTTGGTGGAGTTGATAATTGTTTGCATGATATGCACAAACATGAATGTGAAAGTTTCTTCTTTGATATGCCAGCTTGTGATATAATGAGGCCTAATGATCCTAGCTATATGGTGGACTATGAGTGTTTTCAGTTTTCAGTCCAGCTGGGAGATCATTTTACAATGCATGTTTCTGATATAGATGATAATATGTGTCATATTTCATATGAGAATGCATTATTTGACAAATGTGCATTGTTTATGTTGCTTGATGCTGATAGTTATGTGCGTAAGGTTGACAAGGATAAGCTCAGTGAGATGTTTGAATATGCAAATGACAAGGGTTGTTTGTGGGTAAATCATGGCAACATCTTCAGGCTTGACCCAGTGAGATCAGAAGAGAATCAAGTGTTTGACAGAGGAAAATTCTGGTTTTTCCTTTTTGGTGGCTTGGGGCCACCAAGTAATTTTTTAACTAAATGTGTTTTGTGATGCAGGTTGGTGCAGTTTTGACTCTATACCCAATGGATAAGGGACTGGTCTGCATCCTAGAGATTCTAGGGTTCTCGCCATGCCTGCAAGAGGCATGCGACCCCAGACAGAGCCATTGTTGGTGCCTACATGAGTATTTAGGTTTCAAGCATTTGAATATGCAGGCACCTTCTCAAAAAAATTCAAAAAATTCTAACACTTTCGGCCTCTGCAATTGTAAAAAATGCAAAAAATAGAGTTAAAATGCAGGTGTCTTTGTATGTACAAGAGCAAATATACATTGGTGGACTTGCAGAAATCTCAATCGGCCTTCAAAAATGATGAAAAAATGAGTTATATGCATTTTGAATGCATATCGGGTTTACATATACATGGGGGAATCTTTCGCAGATTCTTGGGAATATTCGCTGCTTGTATATCGGGTCTGCATGTACATTTGTGTTGTATGTCTAAACATGCAACAGTTAGATACAAATGGAATGTGCAAGGTAGAATGTACATTGCAATGTACAAGAGTGAATGTACGTCCGACATACATTGGGTTTATACAATGAAAAATATACAAAGAAACCCGACATGCATTTGCTACAGTGCAAAGGATGCATTGGCCAATGCATATGCAAGCAAAAGATACAAGGGTCGATATACATTTGGTGGGGCTTGCGACATGCAAGGTGAACAGTGGAGGGGACCATCGCTGAGACGATGTGTATTGGTGGCCAAGTTATGAGTCTCGCCGATTGGCCAATGAGTTGTGCGAGGAAGGTCTTCAGTATAACTAGTGCTTATCGACCGAGTGTTGTGTGGTCTTGGCGATGGTTGGTGTCTTCCCGATGGGAAGACCATCGCTGAGACTATGTGTATCGGCGGCCAAACTAGGGTTCTCTCTGATGTGCGGATGAAGATAAATGCAAGGGGTGGACATACAAAGGGTGGGGCCCACGGACATACAAGGTTGATTGTATGTTGGTTAGATGCATTGGCGGCGATATACAAGAAGGCACATACAAGATGGGTTACAAGGCTGGGGTCCACCGTTTGTATATTTGTATTTGTATCATCAAATTTACTTTCCTAATGTGCAAGCTGAAATCTGAAGGAACATGCAATCCAATTGATAAAGGATAAGGTCCGCAGTTTGTATGTATATTTTTGCTTGTATGTCTGTGTTGTACATGCCGATATACATTCAAAAGATGCAAGAGTAAAGTGCAAGCCAAATTTGAAAATTGTTCCAATCTAGCAGAGTAAGGTGTTGAGATCCGCAGCTTGCATGTATATGGCATTGTATATGTCGATATACAAACAAAAGGAGATACAAGGCCCAGATTTGAAAGTTTTTTAAATCTGATGGATAAATGGCTGGGGTCCATTGTATGTATATCGCATTTGTATGATACGATATGCAAGGAAATGTACAAGTAAGGAGATGCAAATCGGGCCTGATTTGAATTTCAAAGCACCTCATAGTCATCAGAGGTCCGCATAATGTATATTGTGTTTGTATATGCAATATACAAAGTGGAGATGCAAAGACATATCACCAGGACTATATACATCGGCTGACTCATCTTGGGTCATTCTGATGGCCAATGGAGATGAGATGCATAGTGATTGTGGACAAATAACAAGCTACCATGCATCCGGGAGCTGTTGCATGTATATGCTCTTGCATATACAAAGGATTCGAAAGACAAAATGCAGGTGGTTGTATATACATTTGAACATGCATATGTAGGGCAAAAAAGGCAAAATAGGTACAGGACAAGTCAGTGATGGATGCATAGGTTGCCGACGTGGCATGATATCATTGGTGGGTGACTTTTCAGCATGTTTTGGAGCCGTTGATCTCAACGATAGGCAGATAAGATCGACGGCCATGTTTTAAACTGCCAGCGATGGTTTTCTTTGCATCAGCAGTCATGTTTTGAGCAGGAAAACTCCATGGACATGCTGTTGCAATTTCCGAGAGGAGCTACAGGTAGCTGGGCCATTAATGGCAACATACAAAGGCATGGGCTGATGGTTGAATGGCCAACTACCAATTTTATGATGAAAATCTTCAGGCAGCGGTACAGATCCCGATCTCACCTGCCCCTTCTCTCTGTTTCTCCACTGCATTCAATATTTTTGAGCACCATTTCTCACGATGCAGTGCATCTGGTGAATCTTTGATCTGCCTTGTAATTAATTTGCTGAGTACATGGTTTTGCTATAAAAGGAAAACTGTGTCACTCATTTGAGTTTGTTGAAGACTTGGGCAATTTTGGGGGAAAAATAATGAAATACAGAGCATTTCCTATTTGTTTTATCTCTATTGGAGTTTATGAGTTGCATCTAAGTGTACCTTGCACATATGTTCAGTTTCTTGTCATTGTATATGAAAAATGCATTGTTGCATATATTTGTCTATTTGTCTCCATTTGTTGCATGCAATTTCTTCTTTTGAATCTGGTTGCTAAGGATTTCTCAGATTCTAGGGTATAGTTTTCTTGTATCACATGCCTAATCTCTAACTTCCATTCAAGGAGTGGATTAAACCATTTTAGGTTAAGTGTGGAGAAGATTGTATGTCAACTGGGATATTTGTAAGTAGAGACAGTTGAATACTTATCCTTGGGTGGTATTTGTAAGGCAAACACCAGTCCTAACCCCTTGAAACTTGAATGCTAGTTGCAAGCCATTCTCTTGTATACGTCTAGTTGATTCCTTGCCCTAGGATAGGCACCGGTATGCTTCTTGTGAAGTAGTTATGACCCAAAACCCATGTCTTGCATCCAAACCATCAAACCAATCATTCCACAATTTTAACTTGTTAGTTGTAGTAGTAGGATTAGGAACCCTCTGCATACTCTCATCCATAACCAGACACATATGTCCAAGAATGTTGCTAACCTTGTGATTTGTCACACAAATCTTGGTCCACACATGAGAGTATTCTGCCTGTTATTGTAAAGCTAAATCTTAATGTCATTGGGTGAGTCAAAGTGTCAAATCTTTAGCTATAGGGATACCCCCCTTGGTGTGGCAAAACCAGAAGTGAAGGGGAGGCAGCTCATGCAACCTCCTGTATTAGTTGGTCGAATCTGCCTGTGCATTGGAACTAGCAAACCCACTGCTGATTCGGAAGAAAACACCAACACAATGATAATGAGTCTGCATCGGAATTCAGTGCTAACAATTCCTCCAGGAATTAAGTCAAAAACTCTAGCTTAGGGGGAGCTGCAAAGAACATCAAATTCCCCCAGTCAGTAAGTGGGTGCCTGAATCTGGAACATTAATAGAAAATAGTCTAAATTGGTCCAGCACCTATGGAAGGATTTCCTGAAGAAAAGATGTTGATATGAAATATTGCGGATTGATACATGAAGAACTATCAAAACAATGTAATTGGATACAATTAGGGCAACGCATTTATTACAAAGGCAAATTAGGCAATGCAGAGATTTAAAAGGTCACTTGATCACTTATTGGAATCACCTTGCATTCGAAGTAAACAAGAAGAAGAGCATTTGAGCTACAAGTCCAGAGACTGAGGCGGAGAATGAAATTAATTGGCAATTGATCAACCCTAACACCGTGAAAGAAAAAGGTACCTCTCTATAAATCTTTGAATCTAAAATCTATTGAAATGGCTACCCCTCATGTTATTTTCATTACCGAAAGGCCCCGACTCAAATTTAAGAAGCATCCTCACAAATCAATTCAAGTTGATCCGTTAGGTGCTTTTTCAAGTGTTTCATATGGCGTGCTACATGTAGAAGACATTAGGGAATACATTCATTCAAATATAGATGAGTTTGGAGATTCAAGGTATGTGGATTTGTTTGAGAAACAACTCATGGATAAAAATAAAGAACTTAAACCCAAATATAAGGCACTACAAGATAAACACTTTGTTCAAGTTATGGGGTTTCTGACATTTGATGAGGATGAATGGGTCCAATACATCTTAAGTCAGATACATGATGAATTCATTTGGTTGTTAAAACCATTCAAAATTATCAAGGATGCTATCAGAAATGTGACTGGTTTAAACTCAACCGAAGGATTGCCCATGCTGAAAGCTATGAAAAACCAGACAGTAGTTGATGCTATCGGAGCTAGGTTTGATAGAAGAGCAATGACCATAAATGATATTATAGAGCTGGATGTCAAATTCACCTCCATGGTGATTGGGTATAATATTTACCACTCGAGCAAAGAAAAATCTATTTCTGGAATAGCCATTTATGCTGCATACAAGATGCTAAAAGAAAATGTTGATTATGACTTGTGTGAGCTATTGCAGAATCAATTGATTAAAAATTTGAACAAGATAAAAAGGGATAAGAAGAATACCTTCAAGTATGGTACACTAATTCTATGTCTATTCTTTTACTTTATGAATGATGTACCTAGGGCAAAAGGTGTCCACTGGACTAAGGATGAGCCAGTTGCCATTCAAATCAGAAATCATCTTCGTAGCATTGGTGATTTCAATGCTCAGAAAATGGCAATATGGGGTTACTTCAAGAATTTTTAGAATATGATGCACTCAAGGGAAAGAATCCCCAATTCAATTATTGACAAATACAAAAATAAAATATGCTTCATGGTTGATATTGATAAGTGTTTAATGGAAATAGTGGAACCCAGAACTGTTTGGATCATGCCCATGGGGTATGAAATAGATGAAAGGATCTTAGATATGTATGCTCAACATCTGCTAAGCAAGCCCAAAGACACAATAGTTGAAAGGTTTGGAACTAAGGAGGAGATGAGTTTAAAGTTGCATACTGAGCTCAAAGAACCTAAAACCAATAGGAGAGTAAGAAAAGAAGTTGAGTAGCTAGCTAAAAATCTAGGCTTAACTAAGGAAGCTGTGAAGAAGTTCAGAGAAAGAACAAAGAAGGATGAGAAAGAAAAACAAGATAAGAAACAAACAGGTGATCCAGTGGAACTCTCTCCCACTTCAAAAACTACTAGAAGTTCTACTACTGCCTTTGCTCCTCCCAAAACTGTAAAACCGGAAGTAAAATCATCCGGAAAATGGGAGAAAAGGAAGAAAACAAAAGTTTCCCGGACCTATGAAAGCATAAGAGAAGATGAAGTAGATATAGACTCTGACATTGAAATCAAGGAACTAAAAGTCACTGGAACAAAAGCTACAAAGTTAACTAAAGAAAAGTCCTACGAAAGCAAAAGGACTAGTAAAAAGTAAAAGACTGAAGAGTATGAAGAATATTTTGAGAAACCCACACTCTCTCTAGAAGATGTGATTAAATTAGTCACTATGGATGGTAATCTAAAATCCATGATTGAATTATATGATGAATACAATGATATGGATAAAAGGGTGTTAGAGGAAGCAATGGTTAGATATCTCAACATCTACAACAAGGCACTAATTGAGATAACTTCTGAGTTACCACAAAGTCTGGCAAATATCTTGGAATTGAGAAAAGAAAATGCCAAGTGCAAGGATGTGGAAATTAGAGAACATGAGCTAATAAATCTGTGTCCTCAAATATCTCCTAATCAAATAGATATGATACTTAAGGAATTTAAAGATGATTTTAAAAGAAAAAGGAGAATGAACAAGCTTATGCTTGGAGAAACAAGTGAAATAGTTGAAGAAACTCAAGAGATTCTTTTGAAAGAATTAAAGAAGTATAATTTTCACATAGTCATAAAAGAAGTGCCAGATGGTGAAGAGAATATTATTGAGTAGCAATCTGAGTTGGGTGGAGCCTCTGTTCTGGAAGTAGAACAAGCAATTCAGGAGGATACAGAAATGTTGGATAAAATATTTGATGCAGAAGATACTCCCAATCCATCTGATACAACAGGGAAAGAGGATAATGTTACTGTTTCACAGAGCCCTCCTGATCAGATAGAAAGTGATGAACAAACAAGAAAAATTTCCTTTGCAAAGAACACAGAAAAGGATAAAGTAGAGTTAGAAGAAGAAAGAGAAAAGAAAGATAAAATAGAAGAAGATGGTACAAACGTTGAAGCACCTAAAGCAGAGACTAAGAAATTAGAAGATCAAAAGGTTGATTCTGAAATGGCTATAAGAGACACTATAGATGTAGTAAAAGGTCTTACTAGAAAAGAAGTGATTGAACTTGATGAACCAAAACTACTCCAAGGTCTAGCCAATCCAGATGCTCTCTCTCCAATTCAACTGATGAAGATAGCATCATTCACCCAAGTAAAGGCTAGAGAGAAGATGTTAAAGTTCCACATGGAGGAGAATGAGCTACTAGGAATTGTAACCGAAGTTTTGGAGAAATTAATGTCAACCTATCAGAAGAATCAAAATGATTCACCCTTTGGACATTTAAAGAATCTAGTAAGTTCAGTAAATTCACATTTTGAGTCCTTTGAGAAGTTTGCGGAGGTAAAAGTTCAAAAAGAATTCTGAGATAAGAAATTTTGTGAAATAAAGAACCTGATAGGAAATGATAGAAGAATACTTGGTATTAGCATAAAGAGTATTCAGAATGCTCTAAATGAGGGAAGTGATATGTACAAATTTTGTCTATCATGGCCCAAAGTTAACAAGGATATTGAGAACAAGATAAGGAGCAAGAACAAAATTTGTCAAATCTCTTTCAAAATTTTGATCCCCTAACAATTTCACCCATAAGTCAAGAATGTCAAGTAATTAACTTGATTGAGGAAATAAAGAAACTTGTCAAAGAGAAAAGCAACATTATGAAAAGAATGTGTGAGCTCTGGGGATTAATTGCCCCTAAGTTAGAGACAATGTATAATGCCTTATCTAAAGCTCAGACTATAGTTCAGACTAGTGTTCCATCAGATCCGTCAAAGGCAGAAGCATACTCGTTTGTGTTAAATGGGCACATTTCAATTTTGGATGGAATGAAGAGTACTTGAGCCTCCAAACTTGTGCAAATAGAAAGCTAGTTTTGCAGACATCCTCAAGTTCATGTGAATGGAACTTAATGGTTACTTGTACATATGTAGCAATGTATACATAAATTTTGGAGAATTTTGATTTGTGGATCCCACCCTTTTCCAATGATGTCAAAGGGGGAGTGAAGGGAAGTGAAAAATGAAGTATTCAGCAAAGGGGGAGCACCGGAATAAGTGAAGTGCACGAATGTACAAACAAAGGGGGAGTTGCACAAAGACACTGAGTCATTTTTCACTAAGTGTTGCCATCAATGCCAAAGGGGGTGATTGTTGACAAGAGACACTTCTTAGCATTGATAGGTGTTGTCACACACATCCGCAGTGCAGTATCTAATCATACCGGAAGTCAGAATGATAATCTTTCTAAGTCTGGGAGCCTAAAACAGAGCATATAGCAAAGTCCAGTATTTTGGTCAGCGGATCTGAAGGAGTGTAAAGGGACACTAGTACAATCTAAATCCAAGTTTTCAACCCCTGGTGATAAAGGAATCAAAAGATATGAGAATCTGAATACCAGGTCCTATTATGACAGAATAGTTCAGTGAAGAACAGGAAAACTTATGTTAATCCTTGTACGGACCCAATAGAAATGTTTTTATGAATTGTGTATAAGACAGAATGTTAGTGGCCGACATGTATGATGATCTACATGTGTTATTTTTGGTACGCATCAATACTGGTGTATGGATCCAGCTGATAGAGCAGAGCATTCCAAAAAGGTTCTAAGTGTTGTCATTAGCGACTGGCAAGTGATTGCAATTCAAGATAGCTATATATAGCTGATGATTGTGGATATTTTGAGGGTATGTTGCGATTGTGGAGAAAATGTGAAAGTAGCAGAAATATAATATCCAAATAAAGGCAAAATAGAGAGAAGAGAAAAATAAAGATGAAGTGTACAAAGTCAGTATTTGAACTTGACCGGAACTGATCTCTAGCATTGGTAGATGTATCTTACCAATTCAAACTCTTTGTAAATCTCTTGTAAACTTTTCTATAGGTAGTGAGCCTCCACTTGAGCAATGAGCTCGGGGCAGTGAGCCCAAATGCATGTGCATTCCCATTTGTAAAATACTTTTAACAGGGTATTAATTTTTGTGGGTTAACCCCCACCGTGGTTTTTCCCTTAACTGGGTTTCCACATCAAAATCTTGGTGTCAAATGTGTCATTCATGTTTTCTGTTCATATGCTACTATCTAATGCTGGAATGTTTATATCATGGATTTAATTTTAAGTTGTGAAAGAAGAATAACAGTAGAAAAAGATTAAATAGAGCAACAACTGATTCACCTCCTCTATCAGTTGTTTGGACCTAATCCAACAACTTTATCAAGCCTTATGTGGGTTACAAAAATAGGGTTTTTTATGTCAGCCAATAGAAAAATAACTCCCGACGCCTTTAATAAAATAATAAAAAAATTGTGTAAGGTTTTGGGTCGACATAGAATGGAATTCAAATTCAATTATACATCCAAGGTGGCTAACTTGAGAAAGAGAAGAATTTAAATTAAAGATTTAAATCCATACGAGGTTGACTCCTTTGAAGAAAAGAGACAAGGATGATATAAAAGATGTTTTGAAGTCATTTCCAAATTACCATTGATGATATACTAATGCGGTGATCAATTGAGATATGGTGTGATTTTCATTATAAAGGGACATTGACTAAGGCAAGCGTGTTGGATGAAATAAAGGTTGCGATCTCATTAGGAGAAGACAACGATTAACATTAGTAAAGATGCAATTTGTATATATCCTACGATTTAGTCTTTGAAGGCATTGATTACTAATAAGACAAAGAAGCAATGATTACAAATGACATATGAATAAGATAAAAAGGGCAATGACTCGTATGGGATGGAATTTCATTTGTCAAAGATGTTAGGGTTAGCCGGCAGAAAATATCAATTAAATGCAAAGAAAGATTAAACAGAGGAATGAAAATACATAGAAATAATAATAACAAGAGATAAGTTTTTAAAGTGGTTCACCCAAACTCAAGCTACATCCACCAACAGAGAGTCCAATATTATTATCCAGTAAATCAAACTGATTACAACCAGCAATCCTTGCAACTCAATACCACTGCAAAATGCTACAATACATCAATGGAAAACCCTAACCGTTAGCCGCTTTTATCAAGCCTTATGTCTGTTACAAAAATAGGGTTTTTTTATGTCGGCCAATAGAAAAATAACTCCCGATGCCTTTAATAAAATAATAAAAAATCCGTGTGAGGTTTTGGGTCGACATAGAATGGAGTTCAAATTCAATTATACATCCAAGGTGGTTGACTTGTGAAAGAGAAGAATTTAAATTAAAGATTTAAATCCATATGAGGCCGACTCCTTTGAAGAAAAGAGACAAGGATGATATAAAACATGTTTTGAAGTCATTTCCAAATTACCATTGATGATATACTAACGCAACGATCAATTGAGCTATGGTGCGATTTTCATTATAAAGGGATATCGACTAAGGCATGCGTGTTGGATGAAATAAAGGCTGCGATCTCATTAGAAGAAGACAATGATTAACATTAGTAAAGATGCAATTTGTATATGCTACGATTTAGTCTTTAAAGGCAGCGATTACTAATAAGACAAAGAGGCAATGATTACAAATGACATATGAATAAGATAAAAAGGGCAATGACTCATATGGGATGCAATTTCATTTGTTAAAGATGTTAGGGTTAGCCGGCAGAAGATATCAATTAAAAGCAAATAAAGATTAAACAGAGGAATGAAAATACAAAGAAATAATAATAGCGAGAGACAAGTTTTTCATGTGATTCACCCAAACTCGGGCTACATCCACCAACAGAGAGTCCAATATTAATATCCAGTAAATCAAACTGATTACAACCAGCAATCCTTACAAGTCAATACCATTGCAAAATACAACAATACATCAATGACAAACCCTAATCCTTAGCCGCTTTTAGCAAGCTTTATGTCAGTTACAAAAATAGGGTTTTCTTATGTCGACCAATAGAAAAATAACTCTCAATGCCTTTAATAAAATAATAAAAAAACCATGTGAGGTTTTGGGTCGACATAGAATGGAGTTCAAATTCAAATATACATCCAAGGTGGCTAACTTGTGAAAGAGAACAATTTAAATTATAGATTTAAATCCATATGAGGCTGACTTTTTTGAAGAAAAGAGACAAGGATGATATAAAAGATGTTTTGAAGTCATTTCCAAATTACCATTGACGATATACTAATGCAGCAATCAATTGAGATATGGTGCAATTTTCAATATAAAGGGACATCAACTAAGGCAAGAGTATTGGATGAAATAAAGGCTGCGATCTCATTAGAAGAAGACAACGATTAACATTAGTAAATATGCAATTTGTACATGCTACGATTTAGTCTTTGAAAGCAACAATTACTAATAAGACAAAGAGGCAACGATTACGAATGACATATGAATAAGACAAAAAGTAATAAAAATACACAGAAATAATAACAATGAGAGACAAGCTTTTAATGTGGTTCACCCAAACTCGAGCTACATCCACCAACAGAGAGTCCAATATTATTATCTAGTAAATCAAACCGATTACAACCAACAATACTTGCAACTCAATACCGCTGCAAAATGTTACAATACATCAATGGAAAACCCTAACCCTTAGAGGGTTTTATCAAGCAGGGTATTTTTGTGTCGTCCAATAGAAAAATAACTCCCGAT
Source organism: Cunninghamia lanceolata (assembly GCA_027924645.1). NCBI lineage: Eukaryota > Viridiplantae > Streptophyta > Pinopsida > Cupressales > Cupressaceae > Cunninghamia > Cunninghamia lanceolata. The sequence continues at coordinate 4,264,748 of BSBN01000013.1, read as the reverse complement.
GCCTTTAATAAAATAATAAAAAAATTGGTGAGGTTTTGGATCGACATAGAGTGGAGTTCAAATTCAATTATACATCCAAGGTGGCTGACTTGTGAAAGAGAAGAATTTAAATTAAATATTTAAATCCATATGAGGCTGACTCCTTTGAAGAAAAGCGACAAGGATGATATAAAGGATGTTTTGAAGTCATTTCCAAACTACCATTGATGATATACTAATGCAGCGATCAATTGAGATATGGTGTGATTTAATTATAAAGGGACATCGACTAAGGAAAACATGTTGGATGAAATAAAGGCATCTATCTCATTAGAAGAAGACAACAATTAACATTAGTAAAGATGTAATTTGTATATGCTACGATTTAGTCTTTGAAGGCAACAATTACTAATAAGACAAAGAGGCAACGATTACGAATGACATATGAATAAGACAAAAAGGGCAATGACTTGTATGGGATGCAATTTCATTTGTCAAAGATGTTAGTGTTAGCCAGTAGAAGATATCAATTAAATGCAAATAAAGATTAAACAGAGGAATGAAAATACATAGAAATAATAACAACAAGAGACAAGTTTTTAACGTGGTTCACCCAAACTCAGACTATATCCACCAATAGAGAGTCCAATATTATTATCCACTAAATCAAACAGATTACAACCATCAATCCTTGCAACTCAATACCATTGCAAAATGCTACAATACATCAATGGCAAACCCTAACCCTTAGCTGCTTTTATCAAGCCTTATGTCGGTTACAAAAATAGGAATTTTTTATGTCGGCCAATAGAAAAATAACTTCCGACGCCTTTAATAAAATAATAAAAAAATCAGTGAGGTTTTGGGTCGACATAGAATGGAATTCAAATTCAATTATATATCCAAGGTGGCTGACTTATGAAACAGAAGAATTTAAATTAAAGATTTAAATCCATATGAGGTTGACTCCTTTGAAGAAAAGAGACAAGGATGATATAAAAGATGTTTTGAAGTCATTTCCAAATTACCATTGATGATATACTAATGCATCAATAAATTGAGATATGGTGCGATTTGTTGGTTTTTTCCCAGACTGGATGCTTACTCCCAGATTTCCCTACAAGGTAGCCATCAATGATCAACAAGATCTCTGGGCCAGGGACCAACAGTGTAGGAGATAGACTCTATATTTTATCTCCTCTTCTTCTTCAGGCTCTGCAAAACCTAGGGGGGTATTCCCTACTCAACATGCATGAGGATATGCATACAAAGGCTGGGATGCTGACAGAAAGCAGATAAGTCCTCCTGCAAGTAGACCAAAACTGTAAGATAAGAGCAAAGGGGCTAGCTTTGGGCCTATTTGCAGTTGTAGACAGAGGACTTGGATCCTAAAACTAATTCTATTGTCCTAATGGTTGTTTTGAAGTTTGATTTTGATTTTATATTTGGATGCAAAGCTGGCCATGGTATATAACACAAACACAAAGCTAGATCGGTGCCTATCCAGGGCTTGGAGTCAGTAGACATACACCTGTGAATGATCAACATGAACAACTAAAACTGGATTTCAGGGGGACACATGTGATATCTGCCTTACAGATATCTCCCAATACAAAGTGTTAGGCTATCTATACTTATGGCATCCCTATTGCAGTATATCCTTCCCAATATTCAATCTGAGAACAATTTAATCTACCCTTTGAGCAGAAGTTAAGAGATTAAACATTCAACACAGGAATTCTATGTTCTAGAATCTTAGACATTCCTTGAATACCTAGACTCAGAAGAAAGATACATGCAACACTGGAGACAGAATTAGCACAACACATGCAAACATAGCATTATTCATATAAGATTAACCATGAAATCAGTGGATTCATGCAAAAAACATACTACAGGAGATACATAAACTCACAAGTTTTGCTGCACAGAGCAACCAAAACCAACTGTATTGTATTACAGAGCCAAATGTTCAACTTTCAACAACAACAAAAATGGTAACACAGTCTGTCTATATCGGCCAGAAAGTGTACCTCTAGCATTAATTACATGTTTTTTGACAAAAAACTGCCAGATACAGTCCTTAGAAGGAATGGCGCTTAGAAGTTATTGCTGTAGCAGACAAAAAGTAGACAAGGGTGGCCTCGAGCCCTATGCCACCATCTGGGAGTCTTCATGCCAAAAATCAGGCAACCTGATCATGTGTACCATCGCCCATACCCCTGCTACAATCGCCATTGATGGCTCAAGCACCCGTGGCCTACTTGGAAACCGTCACTGCATTCAAAATGGAGCCTCCCGCTAAAATGCATTTTACTGAAGTTTCAAATATGTAGGAAGAATAGTCCCACATGCATGGTGTGGAGACCCCTTTAGTATTTTAAAAACATGGCCACATGCATAATAGGTGTCGAGCACCTTTTTCCATGCTCGACGCACGCTCCTTCTCCAAAACCCATCACTTAGACCTAAGCCATCGGCCCTGCCGAAAATCTTCCTGCCGACATCAATAGTCTGGCCGATCGCTACATTACAATCCCCTCCATCGGCCAGAGATGCACCATCGGGCCAACCTTCCAAACCTTCATCGATCTCATCAGTTACACCAATGAAGCCACCGCAATCCCCTGTCGACCAGACCAATACCGTCGGCCAAGCAAAAAATTCCTCTGCTGATAGACAAAACTCTCACCGATGACCAGCAAGCTAGACTTTGCCCCTTCGTCGGCCAGACCCTCCACTGTCGGCAAGCCACAAAACACCTACGCTGACCACACAAGTCACCCCGATGGCATACCACATCCTTGGTCTTTGACGAGACCACCATCCCTTGGAGCAACAAGAAAATCCTTGGCCAATAGCACAAGTCCTGCTGACACCACCTTGAACATCCCTCATCAGCCAGACAACCAACTGTTGGCCCAACATGAAACTGCTTCACCGATAACAAACACTATGCCGATGACACCATCGGTGAGACCAAACACACGGTTCACCCCGATGGCCACCCTCCATTGCTCCTGTCGGCCAGACCAACGCTATTGGCTAAACCAAAAGCTTCCCAGCCGATGAAGAGGGTTACGCCGATGCCTACTCAAATCCCTTGTCGGTGAGACCTAGGCCGATGACATCGCATCGGCCAAACATTGCATATTGGCAACCCAAGAAAATACTTCGCCAATAGCCAAAGTGTTGGCGATGAACTTCCAAGACTCTCGTCGGCACTAACCCGATGAACCCGTTGAACTAATGAACCGGTTCAACGGCGAGGTTCAACATTGAGGTTCGCCGGCGGGGTTCAAAACCTCAAAAACAATACTCCATCACTGTCGGCCAAGTACCAAAAACACAAAGCCTTGAACCGTTGAACCATGAACCAAAAGGGTTCAATGCAGTGGTTCAAAGCGATGGTTCAACCATAATCTGAGCACTCAAAAAGCAGTTTCGCCGATAGAGAAAGTCACAGCGATGAACAAGGAAACTTAGGGCTCAAAAAGAAAAAAAACCCTCCAACATCTGTGCTCAGATCCAGACCAAAATTAGTGCCAACATTAGCTCCGAATGGGGACGTGCAGGTGAAAAACCTGCAGCGAGAACTAGATCTCTGGGCAGACCAGGCAAAAACCAAAAAAGCACGAACATGTACAGAACATTTACAATATAGTCATATTTTTTACAAATGTGCATAAAGACAAGTCATCTATGCAAAATAGAACTTAAGGAATTGGCCATGCACAGGCAATTCCAGAACTTCACCATCTAGGGCCTAGAGGAAATAAGAGTCCTCCCCATGAGTGCTGCAAATCTGATATGGGCCCATCCATAAGGGTTCAAACTTACCATGTCTACCCTTGTCCTAATTTTTTGCATTCCAGATGAGCACCAGATCATTGACTTGAAACTTCCTTTTTGTAGCTCTCCTGTCAAACTGATATTTCACATCTTGTTGTCTCTTGAGGTTAATCTGGTGTGCTTTCCTTTTGTTCTCATGCAGTGCAACTAGCTGATTCACTCTTTCTATCATGGAGTCTTCAATCTCCTCATCATTATCCTGGATAAATCTATAAACTGGCAGGATATTGTTTATGGGCAATCTGGCTGATGCACCATATACTATTTCAAAGGGCGACATCCCAATAGCCTTTTTTACTATCACCCTGTCAGCCCATATTGCTAACTTTAATTTTGAGTCCCAAGCTCTCTTGTTCTTGTCCAGTATCCTCTTGATAATTTTCATGATGCTTTTATTGCTTGATTCTGCTTGACCATTTCCTTGTGGGTGGTATGGTGATGCATATGATAGATTTATCCCATACCTATTGCAAAAATCAACAAATTCACCTGATCTGAAGCACATAGCATTATCAGTGACTATCTTGAATGGTACTCCAAACCTGATGATAACATTTTCCATTATGAAATCCGTCACCACCTTACTTGTAGCTCTCTTAGTTGGAATGGCCTCAATCCATTTGGTAAAGTAATCAGTTGCCACCAAAATCCAACTGTGTCCCCCACTTGACTTGTCTGCAATTTCCCCTATGAAGTCAATTCCCTATTGCTGAAATGGAGCATCCACAGTTACAGTTCTGAGGGGTAAAGCACCATCATATCTCAACTTTCCTGAGAATCTTTGGCAAGGGTCACACTTCCTCACTAACCTCTGTGCATCTGAAAAGAGGGTGGGCCACCAATATCCTGCTCTGAGAATCTCATGAGTTGTTGTTTGGGCAGTATAATGTCCACCACACAATCCTTTATGCATGTCAATCAGAATATTGTTAGCCACATCTTCATCCACACACCTCAGCAGCACACCATCATGGTTTTTCCAGTATAGCTCACCTTGAACAATAACATACCTGATTGCATGTAACTTTAAAGTCCTCTTTTGACTGTCACTGAAATGGGAAGGACAATTCAGATTTTGCAAGTAGTATATAATATCCTTGTACCATTCAGATCTTGATACATCTGCACTCTCATTTTGGACTGCATTAACTTGGCATGCTTCCAAGTTTGACTATGCCATCATTTTGGCTAATCCTTGTCCTCTTACCAACTTGGTAATTTGTATCTCTATGTTGAACTCTTGCAATTTGTTTATCCATCTACACCTTCTTCCAGTCACCTCCTGTTGACTGAATATGTCTTTGACTGCTGCATGGGGTACATATGCAATTATATGTGATCCTACTAGGTATGGTCTGAAAATTTTGATGGCTTTGACTAGTGCATATGCCTGTTTTTCCATGATATCATATTTCAACTCAGCAGCCTGCAAGGACATATTGAAGAAGGCTATGGGTTGTTCAAATCCATCCTCATTTTTCTGTAGCAAACATGTAGCAATAGTGTGAAAGGAAGCAAATGAAAACAATTGGAATGGCCTAGAAAAATCAAGAGATTTAAGAATAGGGGCCATCTTGATTGCCTCTTTGATACTCTGAAATGATTCAATTGCTTCACTTTCCCAGTGGACAGTTGCATCCTTCTTCATCATCTTGGAAATGTTCCTTGTGGTTTCTGCAAAGTTGGGAACAAATCTCCTAACAAAATTTATCTGTCCAAAGAAGGACTGAACTCCTTTTACAGTTTTTGGCATTTGAATTCTGTTAATAGCAGCCACTCTCTCTAGATCTATCCTAACTCCATCCTTGGAAACAATGTGCCCTAGGAGTTTTCCTTCAACTACCCCAAAGGCACACTTCTTTGGATTTAAAGAAATACCATATTCTAGTGCTCTTATGAAAATCTGCTCTAGATGCAAACAATGCTGCTCTTCCTTCTTTGAATAAGCAATCAGATCATCTTGATATACAGCTAGGATTGAATCAATCAGCCCTGCAAAAGCAACATCCATTGCTCTTTGAAATGTAGCACCTGCATTTGTTAGTCCAAATGGCATTCTAACATATACATAAGTTCCCCATGGAGTGGTGAAGGCAGCCTTATACTGTTCTGATTCCTTTACCTTCACCTGATTATAACCTGAAAATCCATCCATCATGGACAAGAGTTCACAACCAGTCACTCTCTGCAACATAGCTTCCATATTAGGCAGTGGATAGTTATCCTTTAAAGAGGATACATTCAAGTTCCTGAAATCAACACAAAGCCTAATATCACCATTCTTTTTTCTGACTGGGACAAGGTTAGACACCTAAGTTGAATGTCTGATTGGCACAATTATTCCAGCCTCCCTAAGCTTTTTGAGTTCTTCTTGCATCTTAGGAGCTAAGGTAGGATTAATAGGTCTTTGCCTTTGTCTAAATGGCTTAGCTTCAGGCTTCAATGGGATCTCATGCTGGAATAAGTCTTCTCTATAGGCCTTTAGGTCCTCATATGACCAAGCAAAAACATGTTTATATTTTTTCAGTAATGCAATCAGCATACTCTTGATGTGTGGTTTGAGCTGTTTACCAATGTATACCTTCTTAGGGGCCTGAGATGTCCCCAAATTTATCTCTTCTAAATCATCCTTGTTTGTGGGAGATGTCTTTGTGACCAACTGGTCTCTACTATCAAAAGCTCTTTCCAAAGCTACTAACCCTCTAGGGATTTTATTAGTCTTCAATTGAATTATCTCTTTCCCCACAAGAGTTTCTTTTCCATCTATAGTTTCTACAAAAGATTGGAAATCAATTTCTTGATTCTCATATTCATCTATGCAATGCAAAAATTTTAACAAGTCCCTATCATCATTAAACACTTGCCAACTGCATATATTTTCTGGTACTGCAAGCCTGATTTTAACTTCTACATTTGTAACATCTGACAGAGTGATGTCATCTGGCCTTATTGCAACATTAGCTAAGAAATCAGCCATAACATTCTTTGATCTCTCTACCCAGCCTATTGAAAATGCATCAAATAGTTCAATGGTATCCCAAACAGCATGCTTGTATTGTTTCAATCTTTTGTTTTTTGAAGCATACCTATCTCTAATTTGGGATACAATCAACTCAGAATCCCCAAATACTCTTAGCATCTTGATTCCATGTTTGAGAGCTATATTTAGGCCTAAGAGTAAAGCCTCATATTTTGCAATGTTGTTTGTGCAAACAAACCTCAGCAAGAAAGAGAATTTGAGGAGCTTACCATTTGGAGACAGGAAAACAACTCCAGCTCCAGAGCCTTCTTTTGCACAAGCTCCATCAAAAAACATGGTCCATAAACCTTGCTGGTCCAGCTCTTTAATGCAGACATTTTCCTCTTTATCTTCTCTATCATCTGAGACAACCCTGAAGTTATCACAGTCAGTGTTTACAAAGCATATCTGTTCCTCTGCTTCTTGGTCCTCCACTGTCTCTGATGATCTTTCTTCTCTGATTAGCTTAACATCCCTGCCATTCATTGGAATCATGGCATATGACAGGTCCAGCTACATACTTCCACCAATTAGTGCTGCCCATCTTCTTATACTATGGCTTGATGTCAACCACTGTTATATTCATTTTATATTTTTTTTCAGGAAATGCTGCCAGTTTGAAATCTACATCCTTCATGATTCCAATAACTAGTACCTCTCTGGCATCCATAGCATAACATTTTCCACATGCCTTGTCAATTTTCAATCTAGCTTGTTGCATGATGGCCAAAGGCATGATATTTGTAGATGCTCCAGAGTCAAGCATACAATTTCTGATTATTTTTCCATTTATAACCAGGGATACATAAAATGGTTCCACTTGTGAGGGGCACTTTGTCATAGTCACTCCTAAATAAACCTCAGGAGCCTCATCTTCTTCATTACATATGACATGTTTGTCACCCTGGATCTGAACATTTTGTTTAGCTTGAAAAGGCACCCTTGAAATTAGGTATATTGTCCTATTCTTGATCTCTTCCACTTTCATCAATTTCATAAGTGGAACAGAGACTTTTACCTGGGATAGGACTTGAGCTATATCAAATGGAACATAATTTTGTATAACAGTTGTAGCTTGCTCCACAATCTTATTTTTATCCTGAACTGATTTAGCTTTTACCTTCATAGTTCCCTGATCATCATTCTTGTCTTGGGAACCTTTACTTTGATCTTCAGCCTGGGGGATTCTATTTTCTGGTCCTTGAGATTCATGACCTGTTCTATGTCTAAAATTCTATTTATTATTAACCCACTGCCTCTTTTGTAATTCCATCCCCTTATGACCATGCACTAGCTGACCTGCAGAAATACCTTCTGGCTGATGTGGGCTGCTTATCTAAGCTTTACCTCTGAGATTGTAGTTACTCTTGACTTGGGCCACTGCTGCAGCTGTGAGGGCCCTAATTTCCTCATCAGAAGGTTGTTGTAAGTTACTCAAAAAATTGTGTAAGCTCTGAGCATACACATAGCTTTCTTCATTACCTTCATCATAAGAATCCTATTGACAGGCCCGAATTCCATCATCTGTACTCTCATCAGCATCATAAAGAGGGTATCCATTGCTTATGCACATCATATTAACATCATCATCTTGCACATAATGTGGATCATTGCATTCATTACAAGATGCAGCATTATCATACAAGGACTGAGCAATCATACACTATGACTGTGAATGTGGCATCTGACAAATTATACACCATGGAGTATCATCAACAATATTTATAGCTTTCTTTAGAGGATCAGGAGTTTCTTTGACATATTGAGCTCTCTGATTTATGTTGTTATGTGGGAATATAGGCTTACCATTATGCCAATTGGTATTATAAGGCATATCATGCAATGATGGTCTCTTTTCCTGCCTTTGGTAGACTTGCCTATCAGAACCTATCCCTTTTTCACTTCTAGCTAGTCTATAGCTTAGGTCCTTAACAACATTTGCCAATTTGTCTATCTTATCTTTAGGGGCAGATGTATTACCTTGAGTGTTCTGAGGCTTGTTTGGGTTTTGCAGAATTTTCACATCATCCCTTCTATTTGTCTTGCCTGATGCTTTCTTGTTGTTCTCAATATTCACTGCAATTCTGAAAGCATCCCTGATAGTAGCAGGACTTTTATCTCTTAATCCATATGCAGTTTTTGCATCAAAGGCATTGATATACAATATTATGCACATTGGTTCATTTGGCCTCATGTGATGTGGCAATTTGTTTAACACTTTAGTAAATCTTGCATTAAAATCTGCAACCTGCTCATTTGACCCTTTAGTGATATTGGTAAACTCATTTACAAAAAAGCTAGGGTCAGTTTTGTCACCATATTGCTCCTTGAACATCCTTTTAAAATCATCCCATGATGAAATACTCCAGTCAGGCAGATTCTTGTACCATTCTCTTGCCTCATCTACTAAAGATTGCATGAATGACTTCATGAAAACATCCTCATGTTCTACCTCAAAGTTATCCATGACATTTTGAAAAGCGTTTAGATGATCTTCTCCTAACACTGTATTGTTTCCTAAAAATTTAGGCACTTGCAACCTTAGATGCTTGTCAATGGGGTTAGGATACCTAGGAATACCATCAAATACTAGCTGTCTGAATCTATCTAGCTACATGGGCTATCTGTCAAACTGATTAGCATTAATGTTTCTATTTTCATTCTAGTTTCTTACATTGTTCAGTGGTATCCTAGCATCATTCACATTTTGTCTTTGATCATTATGCTGATATTGCACTTCATTTCTTTGCTGATGTCTCTGCACATTTGCATTCTCAAGGGTAGGAATTGAATCATTTTGGGCAGTCCTTAAAGCTTACACTTTCTGCCTCATGTCATCTCTGATTTTTATTGCTTGCCGATATTCTAACTCAGCCTTTAAGCTCTTAATTTCATCAGCTAGTTCTTCCTCTCTAGGCATAGAAGAGGATGGTTTTACCATATTCTGATCTTCATTATCATCATCCCTTAGGGATTTAGCTTCTTCAAATCTGTTAGGAGAATCATGAAAAGGATGCTCCTGAAACAGCTCTGACCTTATTCTCAAACCATTACCCTGCTGTCTTTCATACACACTCTGGATTTCAGCCTCATTGTTTGAAAAATAAGGTACTTTCTTCTCTGAAGATCTTGGATTATCTTGAATAAAATCATTTTTCTTGGGGCTAGGAGAACCATCTTGACTGGCTCGAACAGTCCCTTTTTTTCTATACATCATTTTTCTTGTTACTGGTAACTCTTCAAATAAAGGATTTTGTTGGGATCTTCTCCCCTGCATATAAGTTTTACTTTGACCGATTGGGAGATTACTTCGGAGTCACCACCTATTACTAGGAACTGTTTTCTTTTGTAAATCAGGGTTCTTTCACAAAGTCCCCAACAGAGTCACCAATTTCTGTTGGTTTTTTCCCAGACTGGATGCTTACTCCCAGATTTCCCTACAAGGTAGCCATCAATGATCAATAGAATCTTTGGGCCAGGGGCCAACAGTGTAGGAGATAGACTCTATATTTTATCTCCTCTTCTTCTTTAGGCTCTGCAAAACCTAGGGGGGTATTCCCTACTCAACATCCATGAGGATATGCATACAAAGGCTGGGATGCTAACAGAAAGCAGATAAGTCCTCTTGTAAGTAGACCAAAACTGTAAGATAAGAGCAAAGGGGCTAGCTTTGGGCCTATTTGCAGTTGTAGATAGAGGACTTAGATCCTAAAACTAATTCTATTGTCCTAATGGTTGTTTTGGAGTTTGATTTTAATTTTATATTTGGATGCAAAGCTAGACATGGTATATAACACAAACACAAAGCTAGATCAGTGCCTATCTAGGGCTTGGAGTCAGTAGACATACACCTGTGAATGATCAGCATGAACAACTAAAACTGGATTTCAGGGGGACACATGTGATATCTACCTTACAGATATCTCCCAATACAAAGTGTTAGGCTATCTATACTTATGGCATCCCTATTGCAGTATATCCTTCCTAATATTCAATCTAAGAACAATTTAATCTACCCCTTGAGCAGAAGTTAAGAGATTAAACATTCAACACAGGAATTCTATGTTCTAGAATCTTAGACATTCCTTGAATACCTAGACTCAGAAGAAAGATACATGCAACACTGGAGATAGAATTAGCACAACACATGCAAACATAGCATTATTCATATAAGATTAACCATGAAATCAATGTATTCATGCAAAAAACATACTACAGGAGATACATAAACTCACAAGTTTTGCTGCACAGAGCAACCAAAACTAACTGTATTGTATTACAGAGCCAAATGTTCAACTTTCAACAACAACAAAAATGGTAACACAGTCTGTCTATATCGGCCAAAAAGTGTACCTCTAGCATTAATTACATGTTTTTGACAAAAAACCGCCAGATACAGTCCTTAGAAGGAATGGCGCTCAGAAGTTATTGCTACAGCAGACAAAAAGTAGACAAGGGTGGCCTCGAGCCCTGTGCCACCATCCGGGAGTCTTCATTCCAAAAATTGGGCAACCTGATCATGTGTACCATCGCCCATACCCCTGCTACAATCGCCATTGATGGCTCAAGCACTTGCGGCCTACTTGGAAACCGTCGCTGCGTTCAAAATGGAGCCTCCCGCTAAAACGCATTTTACTGAAGTTTCAAATATGTAGGAAGAATAGTCCCACATGCATGGTGCGGAAACCTCTTTAGTATTTTAAAAACATGGCCACATGCATAATAGGTGTCGAGCGCCTTTTGCCATGCTCGACGCATGCTCCTTCTCCAAAACCCATTGCTTAGACCTAAGCCATCGGCCCTGCCGAAAATCTTCCTACCGACATCAATAGTCTGGCCGATCACTACATTACAATCCCTTCCATCGGCCAGAGATGCACCATTGGGCCAACCTTCCAAACCTTCATCGATCTCATCAGTTACACCGATGAAGCCACTGCAATCCCCTGTCGGCCAGACCAATATCGTCGGCCAAGCAAAAAATCCCTCTACCGATAGACAAAACTCTCACCGATGACCAGCAAGCTAGACTTTGCCCCTTCGTCGGCCAGACCCTCCACTGTCGGTAAGCCACAAAACACCTACGCCGACCACACAAGTCACCCTGATGGCATACCACATCCTTGGTCTTCGGTGAGACCACCATCCCTCGGAGCAACAAGAAAATCCTTGGCCAATAGCACAAGTCCTGCCGACACCACCTTGAACATCCCTCATCGGCCAGACAACCAACTATCGACCCAACATGAAACTGCTTCGCCGATAACAAACACCATGCCGATGACACCATCGGTGAGACCAAACACATGGTTCACCCGATGGCCACCCTCCATTGCTCCCGTCGGCCAGACCAACGCTATTGGCTAAACCAAAAGCTTCCCAGCTGATGAAGAGGGTTACGCTGATGCCTACTCAAATCCCTTGTCGGTGAGACCTAGGCCGATGACATCGCATCGGCCAAACATTGCATATCGGCAACCTAAGAAAATACTTCGCCGATAGCCAAAGTGTTGGTGATGACCTTCCAAGACTCTCGTTGGCACTAACCCGATGAACCTGTTGAACCGATGAACCGGTTCAATGGCGAGGTTCAACATTGAGGTTCACCGGCGGGGTTCAAAACCTTGAAAACAATACTCCATCACTGTCGGCCAAGTACCAAAAACACAAAGCCTTGAACCATTGAACCATGAACCAAAAGGGTTCAATGCGGTGGTTCAAAGCGATGGTTCAACCATAATCTGAGCACTCAAAAAGAAGTTTCACCGATAGAGAAAGTCATAGCGATGAACAAGGAAACTTAGGGCTCAAAAAGAAAAAAAACCCTCCAACATTTGTGCTCAGATCCAGACCAAAATTAGTGCCAACACGATTTTCATTATAAAGGGACATCGACTAAGGCAAGCATGTTGGATGAAATAAATGATGTGATCTCATTAGAAGAAGTAAACGATTAACATTAGTAAAGATGCAATTTTTATATGCTACAATTTAGTCTTTGAAGGTAGCGATTACTAATAAGACAAAGAGGCAATGATTACGAATGACATATGAATAAGTCAAAAAGGGCTATGACTCGTATGGGATACAGTTTCATTTGTCAAAGATGTTAGGGTTAACTAGCAGAAGATATCAATTAAATGCAAATAAAGATTAAACAGAGGAATGAAAATACACAGAAAGAATAATAGTGAGAGACAAGTTTTCAACGTGTTTCACCCAAACTCGGGCTACATCCACCAACAAAGACAACAAAGAGTCCAATATTATTATCCAGTAAATCAAACCGATTACAACCAACAATCCTTGCAACTCAATACCACTGCAAAATGCTACAATACATCAATGGAAAACCCTAACCCTTAGCCACTTTTTTCAAGCCTTATGTCAATTACAAAAATTGGGTTTTTTTATGTTGGCCAATAGACAAATAACTCTCGACGCCTTTAATAAAATAATAAAAAAATTAGTGAGGTTTTGGGTCAACATAGAATGGAGTTCAAATTCAAATATACATCCAAGGTGGTTGACTTGTGAAAGAGAAGAATTTAAATTAAAGATTTAAATCCATATGAGGTCGTCTCTTTTGAAGAAAAGAGACAATGATGATATAAAAGATGTTTTGAAGTAACTTGCACATTACCATTGATGATATACTAATGCAGTGATCAATTGAGATATGGTGCGATTTTCATTATAAACAGACATCAACTAAGGCAAGCGTTTTGGATGAAATAAAGGCTACTATCTAATTAGAAGAAGACAACGATTAACATTTGTAAAGATGCAATTTGTATATGCTACGATTTAGTCTTTGAAGTCAGCAATTACTAATAAGACAAAGAGGCAACAATTACGAATGACATATGAATAAGACAAAAAGGGCAATGACTCGTATGGGATACAATTTCATTTGTCAAAGATGTTAGGGTTAGCGAGTAGAAGATATCATTTAAATGCAAATAAAGATTAAATAGAGGAATGAAAATACACAGAAATAATAACAGCAAGAGTGGTGCAGTCACGGTTGGAGGGTTCATAGAATGAACTGTCTGGACCGTGCAACTAGAGTAAACACAACAGAAACAACTCAAGGAAATGGAGAAAATGCAGATTCAGTCATTTAGTATGTCAAAGAATTCAAATATATTCTAGCTAGTGACATGCAGGCTTACAATTAGGGCTCACAGGTCTGATTACATACATGTGCAAGATAAAGCTTTGAAATTCTCTTGCAAAGAAGCCAACTATCTATCTTCTAAATCATGAGAACTATCCTAACTACTTTCCTAAGGATCTATTAAATCATTATATATCATTTCCAGACCACTAGATTTCTCCGCGTTGGCCACAAGAGGTTAAGAATCCCAATGAAGAGGTGTAACGTGTGTTCTTGGATAGGTTAGACCTATCGTCTTGAAATCCTCCTCGAATGCATGAAATGATGTGCAGACCTTCGAGGAAGGTCAGCCACAAGTCATCCAATGCTGACAAATCTTCTCCTTCAACTGATTGTTCATGACTGTCAGAAAACTCTGCACTGAGAAAACAGAGGATCTTTTGATAGCGATAACTTTCTGGTAACTAATCCAAATGCTCTACGAATTTAGAGTGATGTAGATGAACATATCTAGAAGATAGAAAATGGATCCGCAACACTTGAGATGTCGCTGTGATAGAATGTTGATCAAGATGTTGAAACTGCTTAATTGAATGTAGATAGCTTCTGGAAACACTGTGTATGGCTTTTTTTACAGTCATACACAGTGTTTCTAGAAGCTATCTACATTCAATCATGGACTGTGGAAATATCATGTCTTTAAACTGCTTAATTGACTAAACTGCCTGAACTGAAATGAAAGAATGAAAAGAAACAAACAAACTGAAATGTAAATATTTTTGGTTGATGCAAGATTGCTCTTGAACCAAGGATGCTCCTTCATCAGACATCTAGGGTTATTGAAAAGTGAGTCCCTTACTTTGCTGGGGCTAGGGGAGAACCAAGAAGGTCCACCTCAGCCTGAGAAATCCATGATGAATCTTCTTCTGGTCTTCTTTTCCACTTCACAAGGTATTTTTTGTATTGTCTTCCTCTAGTGCTACATCCTACTTTACTGTCCAAAATGTCTTCAATTTGTTTCGGTGCTTGCTATGGTAACTGCATCTTCAAATCTTCTTCCATGTTGTCACTGAACTCTGCTTCATGATACTGATAAATGTCTGCAATGTTGAAAATAGTTGAAATACCCAATGTCTCTGGTAACTCTACTTCATATGCATTTCCTAAATCAAATTTTCTGAGTATCTTACAAGGTCCAAACTTCTTCATCTTCAACTTGTTATATGTTCCAACTGGAAATCTTTCTTTTCTAAAGTACACTATTACTTCATCTCCAACTTCAAATTCCTTATGTCTTCTCTTCTCATCTACCTTTTCCTTATATTTATTATTCATATCCTCCAAATTCTTCTTCACCTGATTATGCACTGTCTTCATATGATCTACAAATTCCTCTGCTTCTGCACTCCTCTTTTCTTCCATGATGATATCTCTTAGTTCTGCTACTCCTCGAGGGTTTACTCCAGTAACAATCTCAAAAGATGTTCTTCCGGTACTCCTATTTACTAAATTATCATATTCAAACTCTACTTGTGAAAGAATCAAATCCCTACTTCCAGCTTTCTCTCCAACCAAACATCTCAACGGGTTTCCCAAACTCCTATTCACTACCTTTGTTTATCCATCAGTCTGTGGATGAAAAGCTGAATCGAACTTCAAATTTGTCTTCATCTTCTTCCAAAGTGTCCTCCAAAAGTATCCAACAAATTTTGTATCTCTTTCTGAAAATATACTCCTAGGTAATCCATGCAATCTCAACATCTCCTTGAAAAATAGGTCTGCTACATGCACTGCATCAGTTGTCCTCTTGCAAGGTATGAAATGAGCCATCTTTGAAAATCTGTCAACCACTACAAATATTGAATCATGTCCTCTCTGTGTCTTAGGTAATCCCATTACAAAATCCATGCTTATGTCTTTCCAAGGTCTCTCCAGTACTGTCAAAGGTTTATACAATCCAGTGTTCTGACTACTCCCTTTTGCAACTTGACAAACTCTACAACTCTACACAAATCTCCTAACATCCTTATGAATCTAAGGCCAAAAGTAGTTTTCACTCACCAAAGCCATTGTCTTGTCAATGCCAAAATGTCCTACCAATCCACCACTATGCTTCTCCTTAATCAAATTATCTCTCATTGAACTTCTAGGTATGCACAACTGACTTCCTTTGAACAACATATCTTCCTGAATGAAATAATCCAACCACTTACTTCTATCTATTACAATAGGTTCCTTACTACTTTCCATGGTTCCGCAAAATCGGTGTCTCCCTCATACATGTTCTTCAATTCATCAAAACCCAACACTTCAACTCTCATCTTTGTCAACAAGTTTCTTCTTCTACTTAATGCATCAACAACTTTGTTTGATTTTCCACTCCTATGCTTCAACACAAAAGTATAACTCTATATGAACTCTACCCATCTCATATGTCTCTGATTCAACTTACCTTGACTATTCAAGTATTGCAAATCTTGATGATCTGTATGCAACACAAACTCCTTAGGAAACAAGTAATGTCTCCACTTCTTCAAGGCTTGAATTATGGCATAGAACTCTTGATCATAAACTAAATATCTTCTCCTTGCATCATTCAACTTCTCACTAAAATATGCTACTGGTCTTCCTTCTTGACTTAATACTGCTCTTATTGCATTTCCACTTGCATCACAATCAACTTGAAATACCTTATTGAAATCCAGTAATGCTTGAAATCCGGTAATGCCAAAATAGTTGTTCTGTCACCTTCTGCTTCAACAACTAAAAACTTTCGTTTGCTCTAGATGTCCACTTGAAATCCTTTTTGTCACCTCTCATTGTCTCTATCGTAGGGTTACAAACTGAATTGAAATTTTTGATGAACTTCTAGTAGAAACTAGCCAAACCATGAAATGATCTAACCTCTCTGATGCTCTCCGATGTAGGCCATTCAACAATTGCTTTCACTTTCTCAGGGTCCATCTTCAATCCTTCCATGGAAATCACAAATCCAAAATATACAAGCTCCTCCTTCATGAAACTACATTTCTTGATGTTTATCAGCAATTTCTCTTCTCTCAACCTCTACAAAAATTGTCTAATATGCCACAAATGTTCCTCTTTTGTCTTATTGAAAATCATAATGTCATCCAAGTATACAATCACAAAATTAACCAAGAATTTCTTCAAGACTTCGTTCATCAATCTCATGAAAGTACTCGGTACATTTGTCAATCCAAAGGGCATCACTAACCACTCATACAATCCTTCATTTGTCTTAAAAGCAGTCTTCCATTCATCACCCTCTCTAATTCTGATCTAATGGTATCCACTCTTCAGGTCTATCTTTGTGAAATATCTGGCTCCACTCAAACAATCCATGATATCATCCATCCTAGGTAAAGGAAATCTATACTTAACTATGATCTTGTTTATTGCTCTAGAATCAGTACACATTCTCCACTCTCCATCCTTTTTAGGTGCTAACACTGTAGGTACTGCACAAGGGCTCAAACTTTCTCTAATCAAACCTTTCCTCAACAATTCTTGTATCTCTCTATTCAATTCTTCATTCTCTACCAGTGTCATTTTATGTGTTGCTTTGTTAGGAAAACTTGCTCTTGAAATAAGGTCCATGTGATGACTGATACTCCTTATAGGTGGTAATCCTTCAGGTACATTATCTGATATAATGTCTTCATATTCTATCAACAACTCTCTTATCTCCTCTGGTTGTGATTCTTCAGTCTCTTTCTTCAATGCTTCAGGCTTCTTAGGAATCAAGGCATAACACATATTCTCATGTCTCAAACCATCTAGAAATTTTCTTCCATCTACCAAACAAATTCTAGCATTCCCACATACTTCATTCTTAGAATCATCCTCCAAAGGAATCAAAGTTATTCTCTTTCCATTAGCTGTTATAGTATATGTATTCTTTCTTCCATCATGTATAGCTTTTCTATCATATTGCCAAGGTCTATCCAACAAGATATGACAAACATCCATCGACATAATATCACACAAGACTTCATCATGGTATGATCCAATATGAAATTTCACCAAACATTGTTCACTCACCAGTACCTTATGATCATCCTGAATCCATGCTATCTGATAGGGCTTAGGGTGTTTCAATCTTTCTAACTTCAGCTTAGTCACCATCTCCTCTGAAACTAGGTTATCTGAACTACCACTATCAATTAAAACTTTGCAACGCTTACCTCCTGATTTGCATCTTGTTCTAAACATACTTTTCCTCTATGATGGTTCCTCATTTGCCTCTGTGTGAAATAGTGCTCTCCTCATCACTAATGATTCTCCTTTCTCTGGATTTCCAACTAAACAAGGTGATCCAATAGGTTCTTCTTCAACATAGGCTGATCTTCCACTATTTTTTGTCTTCTTGTTTGTACTACTCTGATTACACTCAAATGCTCTATGTCCTTCACCTCCACACTTGAAACAAGTACCTCTAAATGTTCTCTTATCAAATCCTCTTCCTTCTCTTCTATATCCTTCATTCTGGTATGCACTTGGGTTTCCTCTCCTGTAAAAATTTCTACATCTCTCTGGTAAGCATTGTTATCTCTGTCATCCTTCTTCAATGGGTTGTCAAACTTGTTCTTCTCTGGATAAGATCTGTCTCCTCCAGAAAATGTCCTTCCTGTCTAAAATTTACCTCCTCTACTTCTCTATCCCTGATCATGCCTCTTATTGATCTTTTGTTCAACTTTTAGGGCACACTAGTATGCTTCCTCCAAAGATGTCATCCTTACCAACCCATTGATGTATCTAGCCACTTTCTCCTTGCTTGCCTCACTATGTCCTATTCTTATGATCATCTTATGAAATTCTTCAGTGTATTCCTTCACAGATTTCTCCTTTTGTCTCAGGTTTTGCAATCTTTTCAACAGCTTTAACTCATAGTCAGCAGGTATAAATTGATTCTTCAACTTTGTCACCATCTAGTCCCACTTTGTAATCTTTTCTTCCCCTCTTCTATTTATTTCCGACTAAACTTCTTTCCACCATATAGAAACATGTCCCTGTTGCAAGTATGGGCCTAACCAGTGTTGTCATTGATGTCAACATACTTCTGTTGCATTGATGTGAAGGATTGGATTAGCTATGTGCTGAGGATATCGAGAAAATTAGT
The DNA here is from genome assembly GCA_027924645.1 of Cunninghamia lanceolata. NCBI lineage: Eukaryota > Viridiplantae > Streptophyta > Pinopsida > Cupressales > Cupressaceae > Cunninghamia > Cunninghamia lanceolata. The sequence goes on along the minus strand of BSBN01000013.1, from coordinate 4,245,638 downwards.
CCTATCAAGAAACAGAGAAGAATAGTGAAGACAGTGAAGCTCTTTGAAGTAAAAGATCCTAGCTAAGATGAAGATCAGAGAATGCACATCAAAGGGTTTGTAGATATGTGTCTAAGTATGGTCCAGTCAAGATTTGAGAGGTCCACATGAAGATTTGGAGAAGTTATGGCCATATGAGTTAAACCGGTTCTGACAGATGTTCAGAGGTGACAGAGTGACACAAATAGGTCCGGTGAGATCCAGAAATGTAATATCTTATTCTGCGGATTTGGTGGAGTGTTTATGAAGCCAATGTGAATTGACAACTCAATTGGTTCGTGGTCTAGAGGTCCACAAGCATTTATTCTAATATGACAGTGATGACAGAATGTGTTCTTGAGGTTTTGGATGAAGATGTGAATGATTTCAGTAAGTAGAAGTGGTGTGGATGTTCTTGGTGATTCAGGCAAGCTTGTGGGGGTCTCTAGATTGTGTCCAGTTCATGTTAATGGTCTGCATTGAAGATTAAGCTCGTAATTGAAGACTTACTCTCGGGTGATGATGTTATTCCTAATCATGGCCGACCAGATGTTTTACACATCTTGCAAATAATCTTGAAGATGTTCTGTGAAGCATGGTGTGTTCCTCAAAGAAGATTGAAGTCCCAGATATGTGTGGCCGACATCATGGTGATTCACATGAAGTCTTTTGTAATAATTCAAGTTGTATTTGTGTATTTTCTCTGTAATAAAATAAAGTATGTATTGTGCTGACTTTGATGATTATCCCAAAGTCGATGTCTTGTATAAATAAGAACTGTGAAGTCATTTCAAAGTATCCAAGTAGAGATGAGAAAGTGGTAGAGTAGAAGAGTGAAAAGAAGAGTAGAAGCGTTGGGCTTAAATGAAACTGACTCAAGCATGGTGAAGATGCTAATCTTTAGTTCAAGTATGTAATATTTATTATTCTATAGATAGTGTGCCTCTCGTAGGCAGTGGGCCTCTTGTAAGAAGTGTGCTCGTGCAGTGAGCCCTAATTGGCATGTGCCATTTTGTTCTTCTTATTCTTTTAATAGAGAATACAATCTTGGGTTAGTCACCCCGTGGTTTTTCCCTTAACCAGGTTTTTCCACATTAAAATCTCGGTGTCATATGTGTTAAATGTGTTTCTACTCTTGAATTATTGCATTGTGCTTCCATGATTGATTTATTAGTATGATGTTGAATTACAAGAAGGATTTAAGTGTTTAAAGAAAAGAAAGTTTTGGGACAACTGATTCACCTCCCCTTTCAGTTGTCTGTCTTAAATCAACAATTGGTATCAGAGCTAAGTTCCTCTAAAAGAGCTTAACCGCTTGAGGAGATCCAGGATGTCTTCCTACAAGAAGGATAGTCTGAGGTTTGATGGAATTGATTACACTCTTTGGAAAGGCCACATGGAATGTCACTTGCAATGTATGGGAATGCAATATTGTACCATAACTTCAAAGAAGTATGTTCCTCCAAAGAATGGTCCGACAACTGTAGATGAAATCAAAGATGTTAAAGACAATCTTCAGGCTAAAGAAGCTTTACTAAGTGCCTTATTTGATTCATAGCTGACAAATGTTATAGATTTAAAAACTGCATATAAGATTTCAGAAAAACTAGATCTTCCATATGAAGGAGACAAATATGTTAAGTGTGCCAAGCTACAGAGTTTGAAAGGAAAATTTGAAAACTTGAAGATGAATGAAGATGAGAAATATCACTACATTTATGCCAAAAGTAAATGAGCTTGTTTGTGGCATTAGGTGTATAGGTGGAATCTTGGATGAAGATGAGATTGTTGCTAAAGTTCTCAGATCCCTACCTCCTACTTACAAACACAAGGTTATTGCTATTGAAGAATTCAGATCCTTATCAAATATCACAAGAGATCAATTGGTTGGAAAATTAGCTGCATTTGAATTGGCTAAGTTTAGAGATGCACCCCCCAAGACTAAATCCGCATTCAAAGCTAGTGCCTCTGTAAAAGGCAAACAAAGGTATGATTCAGGAGAAAACTCCTCAAAGAAACTATCATGGTATGAAAAAGAATGAAAAGACCTAGAAGAAGATGAAGCAAAAGTTGCTCAACTTGAAGCCCTTATTGCAGAAAGACTACTAAGAGGATCTGGTAAGTACGAAGGAAAATTGCCCTTCAAATGTTTCAACTGCAACAAGATTGGTCATTTTGCCTCAAGGTGTCTGGAAAGATTTTCAAGGACAAATCCAAACAAATCAATATTTCAAAAGAAATGTTACTATGTTCATGAATATGATGATGATGAAGGAGTAACAGATGATGAATCAGAGACAAGAAACAAATTTGGAAGTGACTGGGTGTTTATTGCCATCAAGGAAGAAGATCCAATGCCCTCTGAATCTGTCAATCATAAAATGATAGAAAGAGCTCTGGCTGCCCAAGTTGAAGAAAAGGATGATTGGGTCATTGACAGTGGATGCTCCCACCATATGACTGGTGACAAAAATAATTTCATAGATCTGGAAAGATATGAAGGAGTTGTAAAATTTGGTGATAATTCTGCTGGAAGAATCAGAGGCAGAGGAACTATTTCTTTTGATGGTAAGAACAAAACCAGTGATGTACTGTATGTTGAAGGTCTGAAGCACAATCGTCTCGGTGTTGGGCAGATGGTGGAAAAGGCTATGATCTCTGATTCAAAAATGGAAAATGTAAGATCTTTGAAAGTTCTGGAACAGAGATTGCATCCGGTACTCAAACCAAAGGTAACATCTTCCACTTGGTTGGTACTGGCAAAAGTTGTTTATTTGTTCAAATTGATCAGAGTTGGTTGTGGCATAGGAGAATGTGTCATGTGAATTTTGATAATATCATCAAGATAAGCAACACTTAGGTTGTAAGAGATCTTCCAAGACTGGTGAAACCTACTAACAGTTTGTACAAAGAATGTCAGTTGGGTAAGCAGAGCAGAGTCACATTCAAAAGTAAGGAACAATATTCTACCGGATTGTTGGACTTAGTACATACTGATCTATGTGGACCGGCAAGAATCATAAGTTTGCAAGGTGATAGATATTTCATGTTACTAATTGATGATCATTCCCATATGATGTGGGTAACTTTCCTAAAAGAGAAATCTAAATCTCTTAAGAAATTCAAAATATTCAAGGCTATGGTAGAAAATGAAACCAGGTTAAACATAAAGTGTCTTAGGTCTACAGGGGTGGAGAATTCACATCTAGAGAGTTCATAGAATTCTGTGAGAAACATGGGATAAAAAGATAGTTATTTGCTCCAAGGACTCCACAGTAGAATGGAGTAGTGGAGAGAAAGAACCGGACCATCCAGGAAGCATCTAGAACCATGATGATGGAAGCAAATGTTCCACAGATCTACTGGAGAGAAGTTGTAAGCACTGCTATCTATACTCTTAATCGAGTACAAATCAGAAGCAATACTGGTAAGACCCCTTATGAACTCTAGTTTGGCATCACTCCCATTGTAAAGTACTTCAGAGTCTTTGGTAGTAAATGTGACATTAAAAGAGATGAAAACCTTGGCAAATTTGATGCTAGAAGTGATGAAGGAATATTCTTGGGTTATTCTACTCAAAGCAAAGCATATTAGTGTTATAACAAGAGATTGAGGAAGAATATAGAAAGTACAAATGTGAAGGTTGATGAAGGCATTGAAAAACCCTCAAGGTTTTATGAATATGAAGAAGATGATTATAACGATGTTTTGGTTCAAGACTCTTCTGAAATTTAGATCCAGACTAATTCGGAGATTCCTGAGATACAGGAAGAAGAGATAAGTTTGAATGAACCTATCCAAGAAATAGAAGTGCAAGAAATTCCCAAAACTCCTAGATATGTAAGACTAAATCATTCTGAAGACTAGATTATAGGTGATAAAAGCAAAGGTGTTCAAACCAGAAGAAAGATTGCTCAAGAATCAGAAAAGTATTGTCTAATTTCAAAGACTGAACCAAAGACAGTAAGTGAAGCATGCAATGATGAAAGCTGGACTAAAGCAATGAAGGAAGAGTTGATGCAGATTGAGAAAAATCACACTTGGGATCTTGTTCCCAGACCTAGAAACAAAAATGTGATTGGAACCAAATGGGTCTTCCGGAACAAACTGAATGAAGATGGTGAAGTAGTCAGAAACAAAGCCAGATTGGTCTGCAAGGGTTATTCTCAAGTAGAAGGAGTTGATTTTGAAGAAACTTTTGCTCTGGTGGCAAGAATTGAAGCAGTCAGATTATTTCTTGCCTTTGCTACCTTTAAGAATTTCAAAGTATATCAGATGGATGTCAAGTCTGCCTTCATGAATGGTGACTTGGAAGAAGAAGTATACATTGAGCAACCAGATGGATTTCAATTATCCGATTAGGGTGATATGGTCTGCAAATTGAAGAAAGCTCTGTATGGACTCAAACAAACACCAAGAGCCTGGTATGAAAGACTAGATAAATATCTTTTGAAGATTAGTTTCGACAAAGGTACTACTGATAGTAACTTGTATTTCAAAATTGATCATGAAAATATCTTGATTGTTGAAGTATTTGTTGATGATATCATTTTTGGAGGAAGAGATAGTATGTGCAAAACTTTTGCAAATCAAATGAAAAGTGAATTTGAGATGTCCATGTTTGGGGAAATGAATTTCTTCTTGTGTCTACAAATCACTCAAACAAAGAAAGGAATCTTCATTTCACAGACCAAATATGTGAAAGAATTGTTGAAAATATTTGGGATAGAAGACACAAACCAATGAATACTCCCATGGCAACCAGATGTAAACTGAACAAAGATGATGACTCTCCTAAGGCTGATCAGAAAAAGTACAGGTTAATGATTGGAGGACTACTGTATCTTACTTAAACTAGACCTGACATTATGAATGTTGTTGGTCTTGTTGCCAGATTTCAAGCTGATCCTAGAGAATCTCATGTCATGGCAATCAAGAGGATTCTCAGATATCTAAAAGGAATAGTTGAGTATGGTTTATGGTATCCTAGAGATCATGATTTCTCTCTTCATGCATATCTAAAAGGAAATGTGTTTCTGCTCTTGAATTATTGCATTGTGCTTCCATGATTGATTTATTAGTATGCTGTTGAATTACAAGAAGGATTTAAGTGTTTAAAGAAAAGAAAGTTTTGGGACAACTGATTCACCCCCCCTCTCAATTGTCTATCTTAAATCCACAGTCCCTTCAACTTTGTTTTTGCAAACTTCACCTTCTTCAGATCTTCAATTTCCTCATATTCAAAGTACTCTTCCATGTCATTTATCCAGTCAATCAATTCTTCAAGGTTTAAATTACCAATATAGTTCAGCACATCAACTCTAGGTCTCTTTCCAATCTTTGAAATGGATCACAACATCTTTACTTGATCTGATTCTTCCTCTTCATGACCTAGGGTTTCGCCAGTTTGTTCAATAGATTGAAATTCCTCTTCATCATCACTTTCAACATTAGGTCTTGGTGTAATCCTCTTCGCCTATCTTCTTCAACAACATCCAAATTAATTCAAATTCTTCTCATCAATTCTATCATCTTACCCATTCTATTAGCCATTGTACCAATAGCAACAACTCTCCTCGATTGCATTCTTCCTCAGATCAAGTGCAAACTGCCTCAGGTCAGCAATCGGGCTACAAGGTGACAACTGCCTCACAATCGGCGATCGGTTGCGACATGAGTAACCTGCCTCAATTCAGTGATCTACTCACAACAAGATCTTACGGAACTCCCTCGCAGCTTGCTTCAAAGAATGATCTGATACCAATTGGTACAGTCATGGTTGGAGGGTTCACAGAATGAACTGTCCAAACCATGCAGTAAGAGTAAATAAAATAGAAACAACTCAAGGAAATGGAACAAATGCAGATTTAGTCATTTAGTATATCAAAGAATTCAAATATATTATGGCCAGCAACATGCGGGCTTACAATTAGGGCTCACAGGCCTGATTACATACATGCGCAAGATAAAGCTTTGAAGTTCTCTTGTGAACCTGAGCCAACTATCTATCTTCTAAATCATGAGAACTATCCTAACTACTTTCCTAAGGATCTATTACATCATTATATATCATTTACGGACCACTAGATTCCTCCACATTGGCCACAAGAGGTTAAGAATCTTGATGAAGAGGTGTAATGTGTGTTCTTGGATAGGTCGGACCTATCAGCTTGAAATCCTCCTCGAATGCATGAAATGATGTGCGGAGCTCCGGGGAAGGTTGGCCACGAACCAAGAAACATTGTAGAATGCATCATTAGGATCCGCAAGTCGGCCAATGATCACAAATATTCTCCTTCAGCTGATTGTTCATGACTGTCAGAAAGCTTTGTATTGAGAAAACAGAGGAACTTCTGATAGCGATAACTTTCTGGTAACTGATCCAAATGCTCTCCAGATTTAGAGTGATGTAGATGAACATGTAGAGAAGCCAAAAAATAGATCCGCAACACTTGAGATGCCACTGTGACAACATGTTGATCAAGATGTTGAAACTGCTTAATTGACTGAACTGCCTAAACTGAAATGATAGAATGAAAAGAAACAAACAAACTAAAATGCAAATATTTTTGGTTGATGCAAGATTGCTCTTGAACCAAGGATGCTCTTGCATCAAAGAAATTTTTTTTTAACGTGGTTCACTGAAACTCAAGCTACATCCACCAATACAGAGTCCAAAATTATTATCCAGTAAATCAAACTGATTAAAACCAACAATCCTTGCAACTCAATACCGCTGCAAAATGCTACAATACATCAATGGAAAAACCTAACCCTTAGCCGCTTTTCTCTTGAGCCTTATGTCAGTTATAAAAATAGGGTTTTTTATGTCATCCAATAGAAAAATAACTCCCAACGCCTTTAATAAAATAATAAAAAAACTGAATATCTTCTCCTTGCATCATTCAACTTCTCACTAAAATATGCTACTAGTCTTCCTTCTTGACTTAATACTGCTCCAATTGCATTTCCGCTTGCATCACAATCAACTTGAAATACCTTATTAAAATTTGGTAATGCCAAAATAGGTTGTTCTGTCACCTTCTACTTCAACAACTCAAAAATTTTATCTGCTCCAAATGTCCACTTGAAATCCTTTCTGTCACCTCTCATTGTCTCTGTCATAGGGTTACAAACTGAACTGAAATTTCTGATAAACTTCTGGTAGAAACTAGCCAAACCATGAAATGATCTAACCTCTCCAATGCTCTCTAGTGTAGGCCATTCAACAATTGCTTTCACTTTCTCAAGGTCCATCTTCAATCCTTCCATAGAAATCACAAATCCAAAATATACCAGCTCCTCCTTCGTGAAACTACATTTCTTGATGTTTATCAGCAATTTCTCTTCTCTCAACCTCTACAAAACTTGTCTAATATGCCACAAATGTTCCTCTTTTGTCTTACTAAAAATTAGAATGTCATCCAAGTATACAATCACAAACTTACCCAAGAATTTATTCAAGACTTCATTCATCAATCTCATGAAAGTACTTGGTGCATTTGTCAATCCAAAGGGCATCACTAACCTCTCATACAATCCTTCATTTGTCTTAAAAGTGGTCTTCCATTCATCACCCTCTTTGATTTTGATCTGATGGTATCCACTCTTTAGGTCTATATTTGTGAAATATTTGGCTTCACTCAAACAATCCATGATATCATCCATCCTAGGTAAAGAAAATCTATACTTAACTATGATCTTGTTTATTGCTCTAGAATCAATACACATTCTCCACTCTCCATCCTTCTTAGGTGCTAATACTGCAGGTACTGTACAAGGGCTCAAAATTTCTCTGATCAAACCTTTCCTCAACAATTCTTGTATCTGTCTATTCAATTCTTCATTCTCTACCGGTTTCATTCTATGTGTTGCTTTGTTAGGCAAACTTGCTCCTGGAATAAGGTCCATGTGATGACTGATACTCCTTATAGGTGGTAATCCTTCAGGTACATTATCTGATATAATGTCTTCATATTCTGTCAATAACTCTCTTATCTCCTCCGGTTGTGATTCTTCAGTTTCTTTCTTCAATGCTTCAGGCGTCTTAGGAATCAAGGCATAACACATATTCTCATGTCTCAAACCATCCAAAAATTTTCTTCCATCTACCAAACAAATTCTAGCATTCCCACATACTTCATTCTTAGAATCGTCCTCCAAAGGAATCAAAGTAATTCTCTTTCCATTAGTTGTTATAGTGTATGTATTCTTTCTTCCATCATGTATATCTTTTCTATCATACTGCCAAGGTCTACCCAACAAGATATGACAAACATCCATTGGCAAAATATCACACAAGACTTCATCATGGTATGATCCAATATGAAATTTCACCAAACATTGTTCACTCACTAGTACCTTATGATCATCCTAAATCCATAATATCTGATAGGGCTTAGGGTGTTTCAATCTTTCCAACTTCAGCTTAGTCACCATCTCCTCTAAAACTAGGTTATCTAAACTACCACTATCAATTACAACTTTACAACACTTACCTCCTGATTTGCATCTTGTTCTGAACAAACTTTTCCTCTATGATGGTTCCTCATTTTCCTCTATGTGAAATATTTCTCTCCTCATCACTAATGATTCTCCTTTCTCTAGATTGCCAACTGAACAAGGTGATCCAACAGGTTCTTCTTCAACATAGACTGCTCTTCCAATGTTTTCTGTCTTCTTGTTTGTACTACTTTGATTACACTCAAATGCTCTATGTCCTTCACCTCCACACTTGAAACAAGTACCTCTGAATGTTCTCTTATCAAATCCTCTTCCTTCTCTTCTGTATCCTTCATTCCAATATGCACTTGGGTTTCCTTTCTGGTAAAAATTTATGTCATCTCTCCAGTAGGCATTGTTATCTCTGTCATTCTTCTTCAACGGGCTGCCAAACTTGTTCTTCTCTGGATAAGATCTGTCTCCTCTAAAAAATTTCCTTCCTCTCCAAAATTTACCTCCTCTACCTCTCTGTCTTTGATCATGCCTCTTATTGAGCTTTTCTTCAACTTTTAGGGCAAACTGGTATGCTTCCTCCAAAGATGTCATCCTTACCAAGCTCAGCTCTTCTTGAATGTTCAATCTCAACCCATTGATGTATCTAGCCACTTTCTCCTTGCTTTCTTCACTATGTCCTATTCTTATGATCATCTTATGAAATTATTTAGTGTATTCCTTCACAAATTTCTCCTTTTGTCTCAGGTTTTGCAATCTTTTCAATAGCTCCAACTCATAGTCAGCGAGTATAAACTAATTCTTCAACTTTGTCACTGTCCGATCCCACTTTGTAATCTTTTCTTCCCCTCTTCTATTTATTTCCAACTGAACTTCTTTCCACCATATAGTAGCATGTCCCTTCAACTTTGTTCAAACTTCACCTTCTCTGGATCTTCAATTTCCTCATATTCATAGTACTCTTCCATGTCATTTATCTAGTCAATCAATTTGTCAGGGTTTAAATTACCAGTATAGTTCGGCACATCAACTCTAGGTCTCTTTCCAATCTTTAAAATAGATCGCAACATCTTTACTTGATCTGATTCTTCCTCTTCATGACCTTCTAGGGTTTCACCAATTTGTTCAATAGATTGAAATTCCTCTTCATCATCACTTTCAACATTAGGTCTTGGTGTAATCCTCTTCACCTATCTTCTTCAACAGCATCCAAATGAATTCACATTGTTCTCATCAATTCCATCATCTTATCTATTCTATTAGCCATTGTACCAACAACAAAAACTCTCCTCAGTGGCATTCTTCCTTGGATCAAATGCAAACTGCCTCAGGTCGGTGATCAGGCTACAAGGTGACAACTGCCTCACAATCGGCGATTGATTTCAACACACGTAACCTGTCTCAATTTGGTGATCTGCTCACAACAAGATCTTATGGAACTCCCTCACTAGCTCGCTCCAAAGAATGATATGATACCACTTGGTGCAGTCATGGTTGGATGGTTCATAGAATGAACTATCAGGACCGTGTAGCAAGAGTAAACACAATGGAAACAACTCAAGGAAATGGAACAAATGCAGATTCAGTCATTTACTATATCAAAGAATTCAAATATATTATGGCCAGCAACATGTGGGCTTACAATTAGGGCTCACAGACCTGATTACATACATGCGCAAGATAAAGCTTTGAAGTTCTCTTGTGAACCTGAGCCAACTATCTATCTTCTAAATCATGAGAACTATCCTAACTACTTTCCTAAGGATCTATTACATCATTATATATCATTTCCGGACCACTAGATTCCTTCGCGTTGGCCACAAGAGGTTAAGAATCCTAATGAAGAGGTATAACGTGTGTTCTTCGATAGGTTAGACCTATCGTCTAGAAATCCTCCTCGAATGAATGAAATGATGTGTGGACCTCTGGGGAAGGTTAGCCATGAACCAAAAAACATTGTAGAATGCATCATTAGGATCTGTAAGATGGCCAATGCTCACAAATCTTCTCCTTCAGCTGATTGTTCATGACTGTCAAAAAGCTCTGCATTGAGAAAATAGAGGATCTTCTGATAGCGATAACTTTCTGGTAATTGATCCAAATGTTCTGTGGATTTAGAGTGATGTAGATGAACATGTCTAGAAGCCAGAAAATAGATCTGCAACACTTGAAATGCCATTGTGACAGCACGTTGATCAAGATACTGAAACTGCTTAATTGACTGGACTGCCTGAACTGAAATGAAAGAATTAAAAGAAACAAATAAACTGAAATGCAAATGTTTTTGGTTGATGCAATATTTCTCTTGAACCAAGGATGCTCCTTCATCAGAGAGAAATTTTTTTGACGTGGTTCACTAAAACTTGGGCTACATCCACCAACAGAGAGTCAAATATTATTATCTAGTAAATCAAACCGATTACAACCAGCAATCCTTGCAACTCAATACCGCTACAAAATGCTAAAATACATCAATGGAAAACCCTAACCCTTAGCTTCTTTTATCTTGAGCCTTCTATCGGTTATAAAAATAGGGCTTTTTTATGTCGGCCAATAGCAAAAAATACTCTTGAGGCCTTTAATAAAAAAAAAAAAAAATCGTGTGAGGTTTTGAGTCAACATAGAATGGAGTTCAAATTTAATTATACATCCAAGGTAGCTGACTTGTGAAAGAGAAGAATTTAAATTAAAGATTTAAATCCATATGAGGCCGACCCCTTTGAAGAAAAGAGACAAGGATGATATAAAAGGTGTTTTGAAGTCATTTCCAAATTACCATTGATGATCTACTAATGCATAGATCAATTGAGATATGGTGCAATTTTCATTGTAAAGGAACATCGACTAAGGCAAGCGTGTTGGATGAAATAAAGGTTGTGATCTCATTAGAAGAAGACAATGATTAACATTAGTAAAGATGCAATTTGTATATGCTATGATTTAGTCTTTGAAGGCAACGATTACTAATAAGAAAAAGAGGCAATGATTATGAATGACATATGAATAAGACAAAAAGGGCAATGACTCGTATGGGATGCAATTTCATTTGTCAAAGATGTTAGGGTTAGTCGGCAGAAGATATGAATTAAATGCAAATAAAAATTTAACAGAGGAATGAAAATACATAGAAATATTAACAGCGAGAGATAAGTTTTTAATATGGTTTACCCAAACACATGTTACATCCACCAACAGAGAGTCCAATATTATTATCCAGTTTATCAAACCGATTACAACTAGCAATCCTTACAACTCAATACTGCTGCAAAATGCTACAATACATCAATGGCAAACCCTAACCCTTAGCCACTTTTATCAAGCCTTATGTCGGTTACAAAAATAGGGTTTTTTTATGTCAGCGAACAAAAAAACAACTCCCGACGCATTTAATAAAATAATAAAAAAACTGTGTGATGTTTTGAGTCGATAGAGAATGGAGTTCAAATTCAATTATACATCAAAGGTGGCTAACTTGTGAAAGAGAAGAATTTAAATTAAAGATTTAAATCCATATGAGGATGACTCCTTTGAAGAAAAGAGACAAGGATGATATAAAAGATGTTTTGAAGTCATTTCCAAATTACCATTGATTATATACTAATGCAGTGATCAATTGAAATATGGTGCGATTTTCATTATAAAGGGACATCGACTAAGGCAAGCGTGTTGGATGAAATAAAGGTTACGATCTCATTAGAAGAAGACAACGATTAACATTAATAAAGATGCAATTTGTATATGCTACGATTTAGTCTTTGAAGGCATCGATTACTAATAAGACAAAGAGGAAACAATTACAAATGACATATGAATAAGACAAAAAGGGCAATGACTCGTATGGGATGCAATTTCATTTGTCAAAGATGTTAGGGTTAGCTGACATAAGATATCAATTAAATGCAAATAAAGATTAAATAGAGGAATGATAATACACAAAAATAATAACAGCGAGAGACAAGTTTTTAATGTGGTTCACCCAAACTTGGGCTACATCCACCAACAAAGAGTCTAATATTATTATCTAGTAAATCAAACCGATTACAACGAGCAATCCTTTCAACTCAATACCGCTGAAAAATGCTACAATACTAATAAGACAAAGAGGCAACGATTACTAATGACATATGAATAAGACAAAAAGTGCAATGACTTGTATGGGATGCAATTTCATTTGTAAAAGATGTTAGGGTTAGCCGGCAAAAGATATCAATTAAATACAAATAAAGATTAAACAGAGGAATTAAAATACATAGAAATAATAACAGCGAAAGACAAGCTATTAATGTGGTTCACCCAAACTCGGGCTACATCCACCAACAAAGAGTCCAATATTATTATCCAGTAAATCAAACTAATTACAACCAGCAATCCTTGCAACTCAATACCGCTAAAAAATGCTACAATACATCAATGGCAAACCCTAACCCTTAGCCATCTTTATCTTGCCTTATGTCGGTTACAAAAATAGGGGTTTTTATGTCGGCCAATAGAAAAATAACTCCTGACGCCTTTAGTAAAATAATAAAAAAATCGTGTGAGATTTTTGGTCGACATAGAGTGGAGTTCAAAATTAATTATACATCCAAGGTGGCTGACTTGTGAAAGAGAAGAATTTAAATTAAAGATTTAAATCCATATGAGGCTGACTCCTTTGAACAAAAGAGACAAGGATGATATAAAATATGTTTTGAAGTCATTTCCAAATTACCATTGATGATATACTAATGCAGCGATCAATTGAGATATGGTGAGATTTTCATTATAAAAGGACATCGACTAAGGCAAGCGTGCTGGATGAAATAAAGGCTGCGATCTCATTAGAAGAAGACAACGATTAACATTAGTAAAGATGCAATTTGTATATGCTATGATTTATTCTTTGAAGGTGACGATTACTAATAAGACAAAGAGGTAACAATTACGAATGACATATGAATAAGACAAAAAGGGCAATGACTCGTATGGGATGCAATTTCATTTCTCAAAGATGTTAGGGTTATCCAGCAGAAGATATCAATTAAATGCAAATAAATATTAAATAGAGGAATGAAAATACATAGAAATAATAATAGCAAGAGACAATTTTTAACGTGGTTCACCTAAACTTGGGCTACATCCACCAATAGAGAGTCCAATATTATTATCCAGTAAATCAAACCGATTACAACCAGCAATCCTTACAACTCAATATGAATGCAAAATGCTACAATACATCAATGGCAAACCCTAAGCCTTAACAAATTTTATCAAGCATTATGTCGGTTACAAAATAGGATTTTTTTTATGTCGGCCAATAGAAAAAAAACTCCCGACGCCTTTAATAAAATAATAAAAAAACCGTGTGAGGTTTTGGGTCGACATAGAATGGAGTTCAAATTCAATTATACATCCAAGGTGGCTAACTTGAGAAAGAGAAGAATTTAAATTAAAGATTTAAATCCATATGGGGCCGAATCCTTTGAAGAAAAGAGACAAGGATGATAAAAAAGATGTTTTGAAGTCATTTCCAAATTACCATTGATGATATACTAATGCAGCGATCAATTGAGATATGGTGCAATTTTCATTATAAAGGGACATCGACTAAGGCAAGCGTGTTGGATGAAATAAAGGCTACGATCTCATTAGAAGAAGACAACGATTAACATTAGTAAAGATGCAATTTGTATATGCTACGATTTAGTCTTTCAAGGCAGCGATTACTAATAAGACAAAGAGGGAATAATTACAAATGACATATGAATAAGACAAAAAGGGCAATGACCCGTATGGGATGCAATTTCATTTGTCAAACATGTTAGGGTTAGCTGGCAGAAGATATCAATTAAATGCAAATAAGTATTAAATAGAGGAATGAAAATACACAGAAATACTAACAGCGAGAGAAACGTTTTTAACGTGGTTCGCCCAAACTCGAGCTACATCCACCAACAGAGAGTCCAATATTATTATCCAATAAATCAAACCAATTACAACCAGCAATCCTTGCAACTCAATATTGCTGCTAAATGCTACAATACATCAATGGAAAACCCTAACGCTTAGCCACTTTTATCAAGCCTTATGTCGGTTACAAAAATAGGGTTTTTTTATATCGGCCAATAGGAAAATAACTCCCGACACCTTTAATAAAATAATAAAAAAATCGTGTGAGGTTTTGGGTCGACATAGAATGGAGTTCAAATTCAATTATACATCCAAGGTGGTTGACTTGTGAAAGAGAAGAATTTAAATTAAAGATTTAAATCCATATGAGGCCGACTCCTCTGAAGAAAAGAGACAAGGATGATATAAAAGATGTTTTGAAGTCATTTCCAAATTACCATTGATGATATACTAATGTAGCGATCAATTGAGATATGGTGCGATTTTTATTATAATGGGACATCGACTAAGGCAGGCGTGTTAGATGAAATGAAGGTTGCGATCTCATTAGAAGAAGACAACGATTAACATTAGTAAAGATGCAATTTGTATATGCTACAATTTAGTCTTTGAAGGCAGTGATTATGAATAAGACAAAGAAGCAACGATTACAAATGACATATGAATAAGACAAAAAGGGCAATGACTCATATGGGATGCAATTTAAATTGACAAAGATGTTAGGGTTAGCCGACAGAAGATATCAATTAAATGTAAATAAGGATTAAACAGTGGAATGAAAATATGCAAAAATAATAACAGTGAGATACACATTTTTAACGTGCTTCACCCAAACTTGGGCTGCATCCACTAATAGAGAGTCCAATATTATTATCTAGTAAATCAAACTTATTACAACCAACAATCCTTTCAACTCAACACCATTACAAAATGATACATTACATAAATGGTAAACCCTAACCCTTAGCCGTTTTTATCAAGCCTTATGTCAGTTACAGAAATAGGGCTTTTTTATGTCATCCAACAGAAAAATAACTCCCGATGCCTTTAATAAAAGAATAAAAAAACCATGTGAGATTTTTGGTTGACATAGAATGGAGTTCAAATTCAATTATACATCCAAGGTGGATGAATTGTGAAAGAGAAGAATTTAAATTAAAGAGTTAAATCCATATGAGGCTGACTCCTTTGAAGAAAAGAGACAAGGATGATATAAAAGATGTTTTGAAGTCATTTCCAAATTACCATTGATGATATACTAATGCAACGATCAATTGAGATATGGTGCAATTTTCATTATAAAGGGACATCGACTAAGGCAAGCGTGTTGGATGAAATAAAGGCTGCGATCTCATTAGAAGAAGACAACGATTAACATTAGTAAAGATGCAATTTGTATATGCTATGATTTAATCTTTGAAGGCAGCGATTACTAATAAGACAAAGAGGCAATGATTACAAATGACATATGAATAAGACAAAAAGGGCAATGACTCGTATGGGATGCAATTTCATTTGTCAAAGATGTTAGGGTTAGCAGGCAGAAGATATCAATTAAATGTAAATAAAGATTAAATAGAGGAATGAAAATACATAGGAATAATAATAGCGAGAGACAAGTTTTTAACGTGGTACCTAAACTCGGGCTACATCCACCAACAGAGAGTCCAATATTATTATCCAACAAATCAAACCGATTACAACCAGCAATCCTTGCAACTCAATACCACTGCAAAATGCTACAATACATCAATCAGAAACCCTAACCCTTAACCACTTTTATCAGGCCTTATGTCGGTTACAAAAATAAGGTTTTTTTATGTTGGCCAATAGAAAAATAACTCCCGACGCCTTTAATAAAATAATTAAAAAACTGTGTGAGGTTTTTGGTCAACATAGAATGGAGTTCAAATTCAATTATACATCCAAGGTGGATGACTTGTGAAAGAGAAGAATTTAAATTAAAGATTTAAATCCATATGGGGCAGACTCCTTTGAAGAAAAGAGACTAGGATGATATAAAAGATGTTTTGAAGTCATTTCCAAATTACCATTCATGATATACTAATGCAGCGATCAATTGAGATATGGTGCGATTTTCATTATAAAGGGACATCGACTAAGGCATGCATGTTGGATGAAATAAAGGCTGCGATCTCATTAGAAGAAGACAACGATTAACATTAGTAAAGATGCAATTTGTATATGCTATGAGTTAGTCTTTGAAGGCAACGATTACTAATAAGACAAAAAGGGAACGATTATGAATGAAATATGAATAAGACAAAAAGGGCAATGACTCGTATGGAATGCAATTTTATTTGTCAAAGATGTTAGGGTTAGCCGACAGAAGATATCAATTAAATGCAAATAAATATTAAATAGAGGAATGGAAATACACAAAAATAATAACAGCGAGAGAAACATTTTTAACCTGGTTCGCCCAAACTCGGGCTACATCCACCAACAGAGAGTCCAATATTATTATCTAGTAAATCAAACTAATTACAACCAGCAATCCTTGCAACTCAATACCATTGCAAAATGCTACAATACATCAATGGAAAACCCTAACCCTTAGCCACTTTTATCAAGCCTTATGTTAGTTACAAAAATAGGGTTTTTTTATGTCGACCAATAGAAAAATAACTCCCGATGCCTTTAATAAAATTAAAAAAAAATGGTGTGAAGTTTTGGGTCAACATAGAATGGAGTTCAAATTCAATTATACATCTAAGGTGGCTGACTTGTGAAAGAGAAGAATTTAAATTAAAGATTTAAATCCATATGAGGCCGACTCCTTTGAAGAAAAGAGACTAGGATGATATAAAAGATGTTTTGAAGTCATTTCCAAATTACCATTCATGATATACTAATGCAGCGATCAATTGAGATATGGTGCGATTTTCATTATAAAGGAACATCGACTAAGTCAAGCGCGTTGGATGAAATAGAGGCTGTAATCTCATTAGAAGAAGACAACGATTAACATTAGTAAAGATGCAATTTGTATATGCTACAATTTAGTCTTTAAATGTAGTGATTACTAATAAGACAAAGAAGCAACAATTACGAATGACATATGAATAAGAGAAAAAGGGCAATGACTCATATGGGATGCAATTTCAATTGACAAAGATGTTAGGGTTAGCCGGCAGAAGATATCAATTAAATGCAAATAAAGATTAAACAGAGGAATGAAAATATGCAGAATTAATAACAACGAGAGACACATTTTTAACGTGCTTCACCCAAACTCGGGCTACATCCACTAATAGAGAGTCCAATATTATTATCTAGTAAATCAAACTGATTACAACCAACAATCCTTGTAACTCAATACGATTACAAAATGCTACAATACATCAATGGCAAACCCTAACCCTTAGAGGCTTTTATCAAGCCTTATTTCGGTTATAGAAATAGGGTTTTTTAATGTTAGTCAATAGAAAATAACTCCCAACGCCTTTAATAAAATAATAAAAAAACCGTGTGAGATTTTGGGTTGACATAGAATGGAGTTCAAATTCAATTATACATCCAAGGTGGCTGAATTGTGAAAGAGAAGAATTTAAATTAAAGATTTAAATCCATATGAAGCCGAATCCTTTGAAGAAAAGAGACAAGGATGATATAAAATATGTTTTGAAGTCATTCCCAAATTACCATTGATGATATACTAATGCAGCGATCAATTGAGATATGGTGCGATTTTCATTATAAAGGGACATCGACTAAGGCAAGCGTGTTGGATGAAATAAAGGCTGCGATCTCATTAGTAGAAGACAACGATTAACATTAGTAAAGATGCAATTTATATATGCCATCATTTAGTCTTTGAAGGCAGTGATTACTAATAAGACAAAGAGGCAATGATTACGAATGACATGAATAAGACAAAAAGTGCAATGACACGTATGGGATGCAATTTCATTTGTCAAAGATGTTAGGGTTAGCTGGTAGAAGCTATCAATTAAATGCAAATAAAGATTAAATAGAGGAATGAAAATACATAGAAATAATAATAGTGAGAGACAAGTTTTTAACGTGGTTCATGTAAACTCGGGCTACATCCACCAACAAAGAGTCCAATATTATTATCTAGTAAATCAAACCGATTACAACCAGCAATCCTTGCAACTCAATACCACTGCAAAATGCTACAATACATCAATGGCAAACCCTAACCCTTAACCACTTTTATCAAGCCTTATGTCGGTTACAAAAATAGGGTTTTTTTATGTCGACCAATAGAAAAATAACTCTCGACGCCTTTAATAAGATAATAAAAAAACTGTGCGAGGTTTTGGGTCGACATAGAATGGAGTTCAAATTCAATTATACATCCAAGGTGGCTGACTTGTGAAAGAGAAGAATTTAAATTAAAGATTTAAATCCATATGGGGCCGACTCCTTTGAACAAAAGAGACAAGGATGATATAAAAGATGTTTTGAAGTCAGTTCCAAATTACCATTGATGGATATACTAATGCAGCGATCAATTGAGATATGGTGCGATTTTCATTATAAAGGGACATCAACTAAGGCAAGTGTGTTGCACGAAGTAAAGGTTGCGATCTCATTAGAAGAAGACAATGATTAACATTAGTAAAGATACAATTTGTATATGCTATGATTTAGTCTTTCAAGGCAGCGATTACTAATAAGAGAAAGAGGGAACAATTACGAATGACATATGAATAAGACAAAAAGGGCAATGACTTGTATGGGATGCAATTTCATTTGTCAAAGATGTTAGGGTTAGTCGGTAGAAGATATCAATTAAATGCAAATAAATATTAAATAGAGGAATGAAAATACACAGAAATAATAACAGCGAGAGACAAGTTTTTAAGGTGGTTTGCCCATACTCGGGTTACATCCACCAATAGAGAGTCCAATATTATTATCTAGTAAATCAAACTAATTACAACCAACAGTCCTTACAATTCAATACTGTTGCAAAATGCTACAATACATCAATGGAAAACCCTAACCCTTTGCCACTTTTATCAAGCCTTATGTCAGTTACAAAAATAGGGGTTTTTTATGTTAGCCAATAGAAAAATAACTCTCGAGGCCTTTAATAAAATAATAAAAAAATCGTGTGAGGTTTTGGGTCGACATAGAATGGAGTTCAAATTCAATTATATATCCAAGGTGGCTGACTTGTGAAAGAGAAGAATTTAAATTAAAGATTTAAATCCATATGAGGCTGACTCCTTTGAAGAAAAGAGACAAGGATGATATAAAAGATGTTTTGAAGTCATTTACATATTATAATTGATGATATACTAATGCAGTGATCAATTAAGATATGGTGTGATTTTCATTATAAAGGGACATCGACTAAGGCAAGCGTGTTGGATGAAATAAAGGTTGTGATCTCATTAGAAAAAGACAACGATTAACATTAGTAAAGATGTAATTTGTATATACTACGATTTAGTCTTTGAAGGCAGTGATTACTAATAAGATAAAGAGGCAATGATTATGAATGACATATGAATAAGACAAAATGGGTAATGACTCGTATGGGATGTAATTTTATTTTCCAAAGATGTTAGGATTAGCTGGCAGAAGATATCAATTAAATGCAAATAAAGATTAAATAGAGGAATGAAAATACACAGAAATAATAACATCTAGAGACAAGTTTTAAACGTGGTTCACCCAAACTTGGGCTACATCCACCAACAAAGAGTCCAATATTATTATCCAGTAAATCAGACTGATTACAACTAGCAATCCTTGCAAATCAATACCACTGCAAAATGCTACAATACATCAATGGCAAACCCTAAATTTGCTTTTATCAAACCTTATGTCGGTTACAAAAATAGGGTTTTTTATGTCAGCCAATAGAAAAATAACTCCCGACGCCTTTAATAAAATAATAAAAAAACTATGTGAGGTTTTGGGTCGACATAGAATGGAGTTCAAATTCAATTATACATCCAAGTTGGCTGACTTGTGAAAGAGAAGAATTTAAATTAAAGATTTAAATCCATATGAGGCTGACTCATTTGAAGAAAAGAGACAAGGATGATATAAAAGATGTTTTGAAGTCATTTCCAAATTACCATTGATGATATACTAATGCAGCAATCAATTGAGATATGGTGTGATTTTTATTATAAAGGGATATCAACTAAGGCAAGTGTGTTGGATGATATAAAGGTTGCGATCTCATTAGTAGAGGACAATGATTAACATTAGTAAAGATGCAATTTGTATATGCTACGATTTAGTCTATGAAGGCCCAACGATTACTAATAAGACAAAGAGGCAATGGTTACAAATGACATATGAATAAGACAAAAAGGGCAATGACTGGTATGTGATGCAATTTCATTTGTCAAAGATGTTAGAGTTAGCCAGCAGAAGATATCAATTAAATGCAAATAAAGATTAAACAGAGGAATGAAAATACACAGAAATAATAATAGCGAGAGACAAGTTTTTAATGTGGTTCACCCAAACTCAGGCTACATCCACCAATAGAGAGTCCAATATTATTATCCATTAAATCAAACCGATTACAACCAGCAATCCTTGCAACTCAATGTTGCAAATATGTGCCTAAGCGGTGTTGTCATTAATGTCAACATATTCTTGTTGTCATTGGTGTCAACTGTGCCTTATTTTTTTGCCTGTTTAGGAGACTGGAATATTGAGGATATTGAGAAAATTAATGAAGACTTGAAAGGTTCGCAGACCTTATGGTTGTATAGAAGATTGTTAGAGGCTACTCCAGTTAAGAATTGAGAAGTATGCATGAAGATTTGAAGAAGTTATGGCCATCTGAATAGAACCAGATCTTGCAGTATTCAGAAGAGTTAGAGTGATAGTAAGTTGGTCTGGATTGCTCCACAGTGAAATATTATGATCTGCAGATCTAAAGGCATGTTTGGGAAGTTAGTGTGTATCATCAACTCTAGTATTTCGTGGTTTGGAGGTCCGCAAGCCATCCTTCTAGTTTGACAGTCATGACAAAGAGTGTTCTTGAGGTTCCGGGGGAAGATACAAATGATTCTGGTAATTTGGTTTAGAGTGGATGTTATTAGTGAGTTCAATGTGCTTGTGGAAGTCTCTGGATTGTGTAGCTACTATGTTAGAGGTCCGCATTGGAGTTTGAGCTTGTTATTAAAGATTTCCTCTTTGAAGTTGTTGTTCTTCCCATCCTTGGCTGACCAGATGTTCCTAGTGTGTTGCAGATGATCTAAAGATCATTTTATGAAGCATGGCATGTTAGTAGAGGAAGATTCAAGTCTCAGCTATGATTGGTCGATAGTGTAAAGATCTGCGTTAAGTTTGGCCAACCTTCTTGATCATTCCAAGATTGATGAAGTGTATAAATACTTGTTGAAGAGTTGTTAAACATCACCCTTGAGCAAAATAGATTAAATCCAAATAAAGGATTAGAAGCAGAGCAGAGAAGAAAAGGAGCAAGAGCATTATAAAGTGTGAAGTTAGTAAAGAAGAATTTGGGGCAAAGCAAAAGTTTTTGAGCATTCCTTGAAACCAAACCAGGCATGAAGTAGATGCTATTTCTCAGTTAATTCTTTCTGTTCTAAATAAATTCTATAGGCAGTGAGCCTCTCTTTTTGAGCAGTGAGCTCTAGGTAGTGCACTCAAAGGCATGTGCCTTCTATTTTTCTAAAGTACTTTTAATAGGGTACAAATCTTTGTGGGTTTACCCCCACTGTGGTTTTTCCCTTAACCAAGTTTCCACATCAAAATCTTGGTGTCAAGTGTGTTGATTATGTTTCTGCTCATATGTTGTTGATCTATGGTTTAATGTTTACATCATTAATCTGGTAGTAAGATAATAAAGAAGGTTAAAAGCAGAAAAAGTTTATATTGTGTGACAACTGATTCCCCCCCTCTCAGTTGTCTGGTCTAATTCCAACAATTGGTATCAGAGCTAGATCCTCTTTTAAAAGCCTGACTGCTTGAGGAGATCCAAGATGTCAACCTACAAGAAGGATAGTCTAGGATTTGATGGAACAAATTATTTTGTTTGGAAGAATCACATGGATTGCCATTTGGAATGCATGGGCAATGCCTATTGGGAGATAACCAGTGTTGAGTATAAACCTCCGAAGAGAGGTCCTTCAACTCCAAATCAAGTCAAAGATGTTGAAAGTAACCTTCAAACTAAAGAAGCCTTGTTGAGTGCCCTAACTGATTTAGAAATGACAAATGTCTTTGGTCTAAAAACTGCTTATGAAATTTGGAAAAAGTTGGAAAATCTGTATGAAGGCAATAAATTTGTCAAATGTGCCAAGTTGCAAAGTCTGAGAGGAAAATTTAAAACTTTGAGGATGAGAGAAGATGAAAACATCACAATCTACATGCAAAAGATAAATGAACTTGTGTGTGGTATCAGGTGTGCTAGTGGAACTTTAGAAGAATCAGAGATTGTATTAAAAGTGCTCAGATCTTTACCTGATTCATACAAACATAAGGTTGCTACTATAGAGGAGATCAAGACTATCTCAAAAGTTACAAGAGTTCATTTGGTTGGAAAATTTCAGCTTTTGAATTAAGTGAGTTTGGTGATTCTCTTCCCAAGTCTGAATTTGCATTTAAGGCCAGTGTATATGGAAAACAAAGATATGATCTGGGTGAAATCTCTTCTATAAGATCAAATAGATTTGTGAAGACAAGGAAGGATCTTGAAGATGTTGAAATTGAAACTGCAGATCTTGAAGCTCTTCTTGCCAAAAGATTGCCAAGAGGATCCGATAAGTATGAAAGAAAATTGCCACTCAAATGTTTTGCTTGTAATAATATTGGTCATTTTGCCTCAAGATGTCTGGAGAGGTTTTCAAAACCAAACCCTAACAGATACAAAAATTAGAACAAATGTTGCTATGTCCAAGGAGTCACAGATGATGAATCTAATCATGGAGGTTCCTCTAAAAATGATTGGGTGTTCATTGCCATCAAAGAAGAAGATCCGGTGTCTACTGAATCTGTTAGCTATGAAAATATGGAAAGTGCCTTAGCTGCCTAGGTTATTGAGAAAGATGAATGGGTGATTGATAGTGGATGTTCTCATCATATGACTGGAGACAAGAGTAAGTTTGTGAATTTTTAAAATTATGAAGGAGGGCTTGTGAAATTTGGAGATAACTCAGCTGGTAGAATCCGGGGCAGAGGATCCATCTGTTTTTATGGTAAGAATAGCACCAATGATGTTCTGTATGTGGAAGGACTAAAACATAATCTTCTCAGTGTTGGACAATTGGTTGATAAAGGTTATGATCTTGGAGAGTTCTGGAACTAAAATTGCATCCGGTACTCAAACTAGAGGTAACATTTTTCATTTGACTAGCTGTGGCAAAAGTTGTTTGATTGCTCAGATAGATCAAAGTTGGTTATGGCATAGGAGGATGTGTCATGTGAATTTTGATAACATTGTCAAAATAAGTACCACTCAAGCTATAAGAAATCTTCCAAAACTTGTGAAACCTAATAGCATGTGTAGAGAATATCAATTAGGGAAACAGAGCAAAATTTCATTCAAAAGTAAGGAACAAGCTTCAAGTGGATGATTGGAACTGGTACATACTGATCTTTGTGGTCCTACTAGAATTAGGAGTGTGCAAGGAGATAGATATTTCATGTTGCTAATTGATGATTACTCCAGGATGACGTGGGTAACCTTCCTAAAAGAAAAATCAGAAGCTCTTGACAAATTTAAGGTGTTCAAAGTGATGGTGGAAAATGAAATTGGTGAAAAATTGAAATGTATGAGATCTGACAGAGGTGGAGAATTTACTTCCCGTGAGTTTGATGCTTTCTGTGAAAAGCATGGCATAAAAAGATAGTTATATGCTCCTAAGACTCCCCAAGAAAATGGAGTTGTAGAAAGAAAGAACCGAACCATTCAAGAAGCTTCTAGGACCATGATGATGGAAACAAATGTTCCTCAAGTTTATTGGAGAGAAGCTATAAGTACTGTTGTCTACACTCTTAACCGGGTGCAGATCAAAGGCAATTCTAGTAAGAGCCCTTATGAACTATGGTTTGGTCATCCTCCTACTGTGAGATATTTCAAAGTTTTTGGTAGTAAATGCTATATCAAAAGAGATGATGATTTAGACAAGTTTGATACAAGAAGTGATGAGGGAATATTTTTGGGATACTCTACTCAAAGTAAGGCTTACCGGTGCTTTAACAAGAGGTTCAAAAATATTGTTGAAAGTTCTAATGTTAGAGTTGATGAGAGCAAGGAAGGACATTCCAGGTTATGCGGATATGATTCAGATAATCAAAATGAAAGTCAAAGTCAAGGAAGGTTAGTTCAAACTCTAAAATAGATTCAGATTGATCCAAAAACTATAGAAACTCAAAGAATTAGTATAGATGTTGAGGAACAAGCTCAAGAAATAGAAGCTCAAGAAATTCCCAAAACCCCTAGTTATGTAAGAATGAATCATCCTAAAGATCAAATCATAAGGGATAGAAATAAAGGTGTTCGAACTAGGAGAAGAGTTGCTGAAGATCAAGAAGAGATTTGTTTGATTTCAAGGATTGAACCTAAATCAGTTAGTTAAGCCTGCACTGAAGAAAACTGGGTAAAAGCAATGGAAGAAGAATTAATGCAAATTGAAAAGAACCACACTTGGGATCTTGTTCCTAGACCTAAGGACAAAAATGTGATTGGAACCAAATGGGTCTTCCAGAATAAACTAAATGAGGATGGTGAAGTTGTAAGAAACAAAGAAAGGTTGGGATGCAAAGGCTATTCTCAAGTAGAAGGAATTGATTTTGAAGAAACTTTTGCTCTAGTTGCAAGAATAGAGGTAGTCAGATTGTTTCTTGCATTTGCTACTTTCAAAGATTTTAAAGTGTAACAGATGGATGTCAAATTAGCATTCCTAAATGGACATTTGGAGGAAGAAGTCTACATTGAGAAACCAGAAGGATTTCAATTATCTGATCAGGGAGACATGGTTTCTATACTGAGAAAAGCCTTGTATGGACTCAAGAAAGCTCTAAGATCCTAGTATGTAAGATTGGATAAATATTTGCTTAAGATAGGTTTTAGCAAAGGTACTGCTGATAGTAATCTTTACTTCAAGATTAATCATGAGGACATCTTGATTGTTGAGGTCTTTATTGATGATATCATTTTTGGTGGAAATGAATGTATGTGCAAAGCATTTGCTGACCAGATGAAAAGTGAATTTGAGATGTCAATGTTTGGAGAGATGAATTTCTTCCTAGGTCTACAAATTGTTCAGTCAGATAAAGGTATCTTTATATCTCAGTCCAAGTATGTGAAAGAATTGCTGAAGAAGTTTGGAATGGAAGATTCAAAGGCAGTAGGTACACCTATAATAACCAAATGCAAGTTAAGTAAAGATGATGATTCCCCCAAGGCAAATCAGAAAAGGTATAGATCAATGATTGGAGGATTTCTTTATCTGACCCAAACCAAACCTAACATCATGACGTCGTTGGACTTGTTGCTAGATTTCAAGCTAATCCAAAAGAATCCCACGTTGTGGTAGTCAAAAGAATTTTTAGATATCTCAAAGGGACAATTGATTATGGATTGTGTTATCCAAAAGATAATGATTTCACTCTTCATGCATTTACAGATGCTAATTGGGCAAGAGATGTGGATGACAAAAAAAGTACTAGTGTTGGTGCATTTTTCTTGGGAAAGAAGATTGGTCTCTTAGATGAGCAAAAAACAAGAGGCAATATCTCTATCTACTACAGAAGCAGAATATATAGAAGTAGAAAATAATTGTACTCAGGTTATGTGGATGAAGTGAATATTGAAGGACGTCAGAGTTGTGTTTGAGGAGCCAGTCACAATCTTTTGTTATAATTCTAGTGAAATAAGCATCTCAAAGAATCCAGTGTTGCATTCAAAGACAAAGCATATATCTATCAAGTTTCATTTCTTGAGAGAGAAGGTAAATGAGAATGAAGTCAAGTTGGAGTTTGTGTCATCCAAAGATTAGATTGTAGATATCTTCACTAAGCCCCTTCCCAAGGATACCTTTGAATATCTCAGAGAAAAGTTAGGGGTTATTACCCCCCCCCCCCGAATCAGAACTAAGATGCACTAAGGTGCATCAGTCCAGTGGAATTCTCAGTCATATCTTGAGATCTAGATTGATGTTGAGAAAATACTACTCTAAGGAGTAGTCAGTATGCAAACATTGGAGATCAGTTTGAAATAAAAAGGGGGAGTAAAGGTTGCAAATATGTGCCCTTTGCTATTGATGTCAAAGGGGGAGAGAAGACATGTGAAAAACTAATTGGTGCCCTAAGCCATGTTGTCATTGATGTCAACATATTCTCGTTGTCATTGGTGTCAACTGTGTCTTATTTTGTTGCCTGTTCATGAGACTGGAATGTTGAGGATATTCAGAAAATTAATGAAGACTCAAGGTTAAAGGACCTTATGGCCATATAGAAGATTGTTAGAGGCTACTCTAGTCAAGAATTGAGAAGTCCGCATGAAGATTTGAAGAAGTTATGGCCATCTGAATAGAACCAGATCTTGCAGTATTCATAAGAGACAGAGTGACAGTAAGTTGGTCTAGATTGCTCCATAGTGAAATATTATGATCTGCAGATCTGAAGGCATGTTTGGGAAGTCAATGTGTATCATCAACTCCACTGGTTCATGGTTTGGAGGTCCGCAATCCATCCTTCTAGTTTGACAGTCATGATAGATAGTGTTCTTGAGGTAACGGAGGAAGATACAAATGATTCTGGTAATTTCGTTTAGAGCAGGTGTTATTAGTGAGTTCAATGTGCTTGTGGAAGTCTCTAGATTGTGTATCTACTATGTTGGAGGTCCGCATTGGAGTTTAAGCTTGTTATTAAATATTTCCTCTTTGAAGTTGTTCTTCCTAGCCTTGGCTGACTAGATGTTCCTAGCATGTTGCGGATGATCTAAAGATCATTTTATGAAGCATGACATGTTAGTAGAGGAAGATTCAAGTCTCAGCTATGATTGGTCAACAGTGTAAAGATCCGCGTTAATTTTGGCCAACCTTGTTGATCATTCCAAGATTGATGAAGTGTATAAATGCTTGTTGAAGAGTTGTTAAACATCATCCTTGAGCAAAACAAATTAAATCTGAATAAAGGATAAAAAATAGAGCAGAGAAAAAAAGGAGCGACAATAGTATAGAGTGTGAAGTTAGTAAAGAAGAATTTGGGGCAAAGAAGAAGTTTTTGAGCATTCATTGAAACTGAACCAGGAATGAAGTAGATGCTATTTCTCAGTTAATTCTTTCTATTCTAAATAAATTATGTAGCCAGTGAACCTCTCTTTTTGAATAGTGAGCTCTGGGTGGTGTGCCCGAAGGCATGAGCCTTATATTTTTCTAAAGTACTTTTAACAAGGTACAAATCTTTGTGGCTTAACCCCCACCGTGGTTTTTCCCTTAACTAGGTTTCCACATCAAAATCTTAGTGTCAAGTGTGTTGATTATGCTTCTGCTCATATGTTGTTGATCTATGCTTTAATGTTTAAATTATTAATCTAGTAGTAAGATAATAAAGAAGGTTAAAAGTAGAAAAAGTTTATATTGTGTGACAACTGATTCACCACCCCATCAGTTGTTTGGTCTATTCCAACACTCAATACCATTACAACATGCTACAATACATCAATAGAAAACCCTAACCTTTACCCAATTTTATCAATCCTTATGTCAGTTACAAAAATAGGGTTTTTTTACATCAGCCAATAGAAAAATAACTCCTGACGCCTTTAATAAAATAATAAAAAAATTGTGTGAGGTTTTAGGTTGACATAGAATGGAGTTCAAATTCAATTATACATCAAAGGTGGCTAACTTGTGAAAGAGAAGAATTTAAATTAAAGATTTAAATCCATATGAGGCCGACTCCTTTGAAGAAAAGAGACAAGGATGATATAAAAGATGTTTTGAAGTCATTTCCAAATTACCATTGATGATATACTAATGCAACGATTAGTTGAGATATGGTGTGATTTTCATTATAAAGGGACATCGACTAAGGCAAGCGTGTTGGATGAAATAAAGGTTGTGATATCATTAGAAGAAGACAACAATTAACATTAGTAACATGCAATTTGTATATGCTACGATTTAGTCTTTGAAGGCAGCGATTACCGATAAGACAAAGAGGCAACAATCACGAATGACATATGAATAAGACAAAAAGGGCAATGACTCGTATGGGATGCAATTTCATTTGTCAAAGATGTTAGGGTTAGCCAGCAGAAGATATCAATTAAATTCAAATAAATAATAACAGTGAGAGACAAGTTTTTAATGTGGTTCACCAAAACTCAAGCTACATCCACCAATAGAGAGTCCAATATTATTATCCAATAAATCAAACCGATTACAACCAACAATCCTTGCAACTCAATATCGCTGTAAAATGCTACAATACATCAATGGAAAACCCTAACCCTTAGCCGTTTTTATCAAGCCTTATGTCGGTTACAAAAATAGGGCTTTTTAATGTCGGCCAATAGAAAAATAACTTCCGACACCTTTAATAAAATAATAAAAAAACCGTGTGAGATTTTGGGTCGACATAGAATAGAGTTCAAATTCAATTATACATCTAAGGTGGCTAACTTCTGAAAGAGAATAATTTAAATTAAAGATTTAAATCCATATGAGGCCAACTTCATTGAAGAAAAGAGACAAGGATGATATAAAAGATGTTTTGAAGTCATTTCCAAATAACCATTGATGATCTACTAATGCAGCGATCAATTGAGATATGGTGCGATTTTCATTATAAAGGGACATCAACTAAGGCAAGCATGTTGGATGAAATAAAGGTTGCGATCTCATTAGAAGAAGACAATGATTAACATTAGTAAAGATGTAATTTGTATATGCTACGATTTAGTCTTTGAAGGCAGCGATTACTAATAAGATAAAGAGGCAACGATTACGAATGACATATGAATAAGACAAAAAGGGCAATGACTTGTATGGGATGCAATTTCATTTGTCAAAGATGTTAGGGTTAGCCCGCAGAAGATACCAATTAAATGCAAATAAAGATTAAATAGAGGAAATAAAATACACAGAAATAATAACAGCGATAGACAAGTTTTTAACGTGGTTCACCCAAACTCGGGCTACATCCACCAACAAAGAGTCCAATATTATTATCCAGTAAATCAAACTGATTACAACCAGCAATCCTTGCAACTCAATACCGCTACAAAATGCTACAATACATCAATGGAAACCCCTAACCCTTAGTCGCTTTTATCAAGCCTTATGTCGGTTACAAAAATAGGGTTTTTTTATGTCGACCAATAGAAAAATAACTCACGAGGCCTTTAATAAAATAATAAAAAAATCGTGCAAGGTTTTGGGTTGACATAGAATGGAGTTCAAATTCAATTATACATCCAAGGTGGTTGACTTGTGAAAGAGAAGAATTTAAATTAAAGATTTAAACCCATATGAGGCTAACTCCTTTGAAGAAAAGAGACAAGGACGATATAAAAGATGTTTTGAAGTCATTTCCAAATTACCATTGATGATATACTAATGCAACGATCAATTCAGATATGGTACGATTTTCATTATAAAGGGACATCGACTAAGGCAAGCATGTTGGATGAAATAAAGGCTGCGATCTCATTAGAAGAAGACAACGATTAACATTAGTAAAGATGCAATTTGTATATGCTACAATTTAGTCTTTGAAGGTAGTGATTACTAATAAGACAAAGAGGAAACAATTACAAATGACATATGAATAAGACAAAAAGGGCAATGACTCATGGGATGCAATTTCATTTGTCAAAGATGTTAGGGTTAGCCGACAGAAGATATCAATTAAATGCAAATAAAGATTAAATAGAGGAATGATAATACAAAAAAATAATAACATCAAGAGACAAGTTTTTAACGTGGTTCACCCAAACTTGGGCTACATCCACCAACAGAGAGTCCAATATTATTATCCAGTAAATCAAACCAATTACAACGAGCAATCCTTACAACTCAATACCGCTGCAAAATGCTACAATACATCAATGGCAAACACTAACCCTTAGCCGCTTTTATCAAGCCTTATGTCGGTTACAAAAATAGGGTATTTTTATGTTGTCCAATAGAAATATAACTATCAACGCCTTTAATAAAATAATAAAAAAACTGTGTGAGTTTTTGGGTCGACATAGAATGGAGTTCAAAGTCAATTATACATCCAAGGTGGTTGACTTGTGAAAGAGAAGAATTTAAATTAAAGATTTAAATCCATATGAGGCTGACTCCTTTCAAGAAAAGAGACAAGGATGATGTAAAAGATGTTTTGAAGTCATTTCCAAATTACCATTGATGATATATTAATGCAGCGATCAATTGAGATATCTTGCGATTTTCATTATAAAGGGACATCGACTAAGGCAAGCGTGTTGGATGAAATAAAGACTGCGATCTCATTAGAAGAAGACAATGATTAACATTAATAAAGATGCTATTTGTATATGCTACAATTTAGTCTTTGAAGGAAGTGATTACTAATAAGAAAAAGAGGCAACGATTACGAATGACATATGAATAAGACAAAAAGGGCAATGACTCGTATGGGATGTAATTTCATTTGTCAAAGATGTTAGGGTTATCCTGGAGAAGATATCAATTAATTACAAATAAAGATTAAACAGAGGAATGAAAATACACAGAAATAATAATAGTGAGAGATAAGTTTTTAACGTGGTTCACCCAAACTCAGGCTACA
Source organism: Cunninghamia lanceolata (assembly GCA_027924645.1). Classification (NCBI taxonomy): domain Eukaryota; kingdom Viridiplantae; phylum Streptophyta; class Pinopsida; order Cupressales; family Cupressaceae; genus Cunninghamia; species Cunninghamia lanceolata. The sequence continues at coordinate 4,214,525 of BSBN01000013.1, read as the reverse complement.
TCCACCAACAGAGAGTCCAATAGTATTATCCAGTAAATCAAACCAATTACAACCAACAATCATTGCAACTCAATACTACTGCAAAATGCTACAATACATCAATGGCAAACCCTAACCCTTAGCCACTTTTATCAAGACTTATGTCGGTTACAAAAATAAGGTTTTTTTATGTCGGCCAATAGAAAAATAACTCTTGATGCCTTTAATAAAATAATAAAAAAATTGTGCGAGGTTTTGGGTCGACATAGAATGGAGTTCAAATTCAATTATACATCCAAGGTGGCTAACTTGTGAAAGAGAATAATTTAAATTAAAGATTTAAACCCATATAAGGCTAACTCCTTTGAAAAAAAGAGACAAGGATGATATAAAAAATGTTTTGAAGTCATTTCCAAATTAACATTGATGATATACTAATGCAACGATCAATTGAGATATGGTGCAATTTTCATTATAAAGGGACATCGACAAAGGCAAGCATGTGGGATGAAATAAAGGTTGCGATCTCATTAGAAGAAGACAACGATTAACATTAGTAAAGATGTAATATGTATATGCTACGATTTAGTCTTTGAAGGCAGCGATTACTAATAAGACAAAGAGGCAACGATGACGAATGACATATGAATAAGACAAAAAGGGCAATGACTTGTATGGGATGCAATTTCATTTGTCAAAGATGTTAGGGTTAGCTGGCAGAAAATATCAATTAAATGCAAATAAAGATTAAACAGAGAAATGATAATACACAAAAATAATAACAGTGAGAGACAAGTTTTTAATGTGGTTCACCCAAGCTTGGGCTACATCCACCAACAAAGAGTCCAATATTATTATCCAGTAAATAAAACTGATTACAACTAGCAATCCTTGCAACTCAATACCGCTGCAAAATGCTACAATACATCAATGGAAAACCCTAGCCCTTAGCGACTTTTATCAAGCCTTATGTCAGTTACAAAAATAGGGTTTTTTTTATGTTAGAAATAGAAAAATAACTACCGACGCCTCTAATAAAATAATAAAAAAATCATGTGAGTTTTTGGGTCGAAATAGAATGGAGTTCAAATTCAATTATACATCCAAGGTGACTGACTTGTGAAATAGAAGAATTTAAATTAAAGATTTAAATCCATATGAGGCCGATTCCTTTGAAGAAAAGAGACAAGGACGATGTAAAAGATGTTTTGAAGTCATTGCCAAATTACCATTGATGATATACTAATGCAACGATCAATTGAGCTATGGTGCGAGTTTCATTATAAAGGGACATTGACTAAGGCAAGCCTGTTGGATGAAATAAAGGCTGTGATCTCATTAGAAGAAGACAACGATTAACATTAATAAAGATGCTATTTGTATATGCTACAATTTAGTCTTTGAAGGCAGTATTACTAATAAGAAAAAGAGGCAATGATTATGAATGACATATGAATACGACAAAAAGGGCAATGACTCGTATGGGATGCAATTTCATTTGTCAAGGATGTTAGGGTTAGCTAGGAGAAGATATCAATTAATTGCAAATAAAGATTAAACAGAGGAATGAAAATACACAGAAATAATAACAGTGAGAGAGAAGTTTTTAACGTGGTTCACCCAAACTCAAGCTACATCCACCAACAGAGAGTCCAATAGTATTATCCAGTAAATCAAACCGATTACAACCAGCAATCCTTGCAACTCAATACCACTACAAAATGCTACAATACATCAATGGGAAACCCTAACCCTTAGCCGCTTTAATCAAGCCTTATGTCAGTTACAAAAATAGGGTTTTTTTATGTCAACGAATAGAAAAATAACTCCTAATGCCTTTAATAAAATAAAAAAAAATTGTGTGAGTTTTTGGGTCGACATAGAATGGAGTTCAAATTCAATTATACATCCAAGGTGGCTGACTAGTGAAAGAGAAGAATTTAAATTAAAGATTTAAATCCATATGAGGCCGACTCCTTTGAAGAAAAGAGACAAGGATGATATAAAAGATGTTTTGAAGTCATTTCCAAATTACCATTGATGATATACTAATGCAGCAATCAATTGAGATATGGTGCGATTTTCATTATAAAGAGACATCGACTTAGGTAAGCATGTTGGATGAAATAAAGGTTGTGATCTCATTAGAAGAAGACAATGATTAACATTAGTAAAGATGCAAATTGTATATGCTACGATTTAGTCTTTGAAGGCAATGATTACTAATAAGACAAAGAGGCAACGATTATGAATGCCATATGAATAAGACAAAAAGGGCAATGACTCGTAAGGATGCAATTTCATTTGTCAAAGATGTTAGGGTTAGCCGGTAGAAGATATCAATTAAATACAAATAAAGATTAAACAGAGGAATGAAAATACATAGAAATAATAACACCAAGAGAAGTTTTTAATGTGGTTCTCCCAATCTCGGGCTACATCCACCAACAAAGAGTCCAATATTATTATCCAATAAATCAAACCGATTACAACTAGCAATCCTTGCAACTCAATACCGCTATAAAATGCTACAATACATCAATGGCAAACCCTAACCCTTAGCCACTTTTATCAAGCCTTATATCAGTTATAAATTTAGGGTTTTTTTATGTCAGCCAATAGAAAAATAACTCCCGATGCCTTTAATAAAATAATAAAAAAATTGTGTGAGGTTTTGGGTTGCTATAGAATGGAGTTTGAATTCAATTATATATCCAAGGTGGCTGACTTGTGAAAGAGAAGAATTTAAATTAAATATTTAAATCCATATGAGGCTGACTCCTTTGAAGAAAAGAGACAAGGATGATATAAAAGATGTTTTGAAGTCATTTCCAAATTACCTTTGATGATATACTAATGCAGCGATCAATTGAGATATGGTGCGATTTTCATTATAAAGGGACATCGACTAAGGCAAGCGTGTTAGATGAAATAAAGGCTGCGTCTCATTAGAAGAAGACAACGATTAACATTAGTAAAGATGCAGTTTTTATATGCTACGATTTAGTCTTTGAATGCAGCAATTACTAATAAGACAAAGAGACAACGATTACGAATGACATATGAATAAGACAAAAAGGGCAATGACTCGTATGGGATGCAATTTCATTTGTCAAAGATGTAGGGTTAGCTGGCAGAAGATATCAATTAAATGCAAATAAAGATTAAACAAAGGAATGAAAATACATAGAAATAATAACAGCGAGAGACAAGTTTTTAACGTGGTTCACCCAAACTCGGGCTACATCCACCAACAGAGAGTCAAATATTATTATCTAGTAAATCAAACCGATTACAACCAACAATCCTTGCAACTCAATACCATTGCAAAATGCTACAATACATCAATGGCAAACCCTAACCCTTAGCCGCTTTTATCAATCCTTATGTCGATTACAAAAATAGGGTTTTTTTTATGTTATCCAATAGAAAAATAACTCTTGACACCTTTAATAAAATGATAAAAAAACCGTGTGAGGTTTTGGGTTGACATAGAATGGAGTTCAAATTCAATTATACATCCAAGGTGCCTAACTTGTGAAAGATAGGAATTTAATTAAAGATTTAAATCCATATGAGGCCGACTCCTTTGCAGAAAAGAGACAAGGATGATATAAAAGATGTTTTGAAGTCATTTCCAAATTACCATTGATGATATACTAATGCAGCGATCAATTGAGATATGGTGCAATTTTCATTATAAAGGGACATCAACTAAGGCAAGCGTGTTGGATGAAATAAAGGTTGCGATCTCATTAGAAGAAGACAACAATTAACATTAGTAAAGATGCAATTTGTATATGCTACGATTTAGTCTTTGAAGGCAATGATTACTAATAAGACAAAGAGGCAACGATTACGAATGACATATGAATAAGACAAAAAGGGCAAGGACTCATATGGGATGTAATTTCATTTGTCAAAGATGTTAGGGTTAGTCGATAGAAGATATCAAATAAATGCAAATAAAGATTAAACAAAGGAATGAAAATACATAGAAATAATAATAGCGAGAGACAAGTTTTTAATGTGGTTCACCCAAACTTGGGCTACATCCACCAACAGAGAGTCCAATATTATTATCCAGTAAATCATACCAATTATAACCAGCAATCCTTGCAACTCAATACTGCTGCAAAATGCTACAATACATCAATGGCAAAGCTTAACCCTTAGCTGCTTTTGTCAAGCCTTATGTCGGTTACAAAAATAGGGTTTTTTATGTCAGCTAATAGAAAAATAACTCCTGACGCCTTTAATAAAATAATAAAAAAAACGTGTGAGGTTTTGGGTCGACATAGAATGGAGTTCAAATTCAATTATACATCCAAGGTGGTTGACTTGTGAAATAGAAGAATTTAAATTAAAGATTTAAATCCATATGAGGCTGACTCCTGGACCCCACAAGGGGTGCTACCCCTTGACCCCATAGAAATTTGGGTGGAAACCGCACCGATAAAAGTGGGGTAAATTTAACCTCTGAGTCTGATTATACTCCATATCACAACAAAAGAGTAGCAATTTCCTCAAAAGGTTGTATCTTTTATAAAAGGTGGTGATCATTGTGAAACGGTATGTATTTTACCCTCATTGAGGACATATAAGAGTTAAATTATTTGAATGTTTTAAAGAAATAAATCAATGATATATTTCTGATTATATAGCAAGAGGAAGAGCAGAAGTATGAAGTGTAAATCTGATTTATTCTGAGAATATATGTGTAATAAAGAGCATATTTGTGAGGAAAACATTGATATATTAGTGATCAAATTGAAGGATGACACTGAAAAAGTTTGGATCAGAAAGATATTGTGCATGATAGTGATCAAATTTGGAAGGAAGATTATGCATGACTGTACTCACATTTGTGAGAGAAAGTTATTGTGTGGATTGTGATCAGATTTGGAAGAAGGATATTGTGTGAGTTGTAATCATATTTGTGAGAGGAAGATTCTATGAAGAAGCATACTATATCAACCATTGAAGGATTAATAGGTTGGAGCCTATTAAATAGAGGTTGGTGTCTCTTGCTAGAATGGAGCTCAGTTTGTGTGGGGGTTGAAGCCTCCAATAGGTTTGTGTATATAATTCTGTCAAGTGGAGATCGGTGTCTCTTGTGAGTTGGTGCTCATAGAAGAAGAATTGTAAGAGGAGTGAGTTGGTGTTCACAGAAGAAGATTTGTAAGAGGAGTGGGTTGGTGCTCACAGAAGAAGAGATCAATATATATAAGCAATATTTTGTTGTGGTTTTCTTTCGTAAGGGTTTCCACGTACAAATCATGTGTTCTTAATTGCTAGATCTTGCATATGTGTAGTTGATGTGATTGATTGAGTTTGGAAAAGTAAAAGTTTGTATTATATTGATTCACCCCCCCTCTCAGTATAATCATGTCCTCATCACCTCCAACTCTATAACATGTCCAATGCCTCACTCTAGAGTTCTCCCAGGAGGTATGCTACTAAAAACTTTATTCTGCTTAGACAACAAAACATGTACATGTGGATGGTAACTCCCTTTTTGCTACTCAGAAAAAGGTAGGCATTATGATACACTATGTTTCCCACTCTACGTAGTCATGTCTAATAAGTCTCTCCATTCTCTTGAAAGAAACTACTCGTGGCCCACCATTTGGCATGCCTCTATGCACTACATTCTTACCATCCACTTCAAATTTTATCTCCACAGTCTGCAATTTCATATAGAACTCTCCAATAGACTGCAACAACTACATACCAAGGACTACATCAGTGTCTCCTATGCTTACCACATACAAGTCGTCTCTAATCTCATAGTCACTCAGCTAAATGCTCAAGTTAGGAATCTTCCTAGTGCATGTGAGGGTGAATCCATTAGCTACCATTACCTTGAAGCCATCAATTTTTTTTGTTTTAATCCCCTTCTAGCAACCACTCCCTCATCAATGAAATCATGTGTAGCACCTGTATCAATGAGAGTAACTATCCGATGTTCACATAAGACACCCCTAACTTTGAATGATCCAATCTTTTGAAAACTAGAGAGTTTGGAAAGTGTGCCTCCACTTCCCTTCTCTTCTTCAGACTCTTCGGGTGAGATTTCTGTCTCTTTCTCTTCCAAACTAGATTGCTAATCTAAATTTTTAGTAGCTGATTCATCAATTGAATAGTACTCAATGGCCTTAGAATAAATACGTGCTTCAGTTGTAAAGAACCTTGGGATTCAAATCACAAGTTCTCAACAATGGCCAAAGCCAAGCAAATTGATTTTGAAATTTAAACTCTTCCTATCGAATCTGGAAATCACAACAATGAAGCTCCAACATAGACTTGGGATGAATCTATCAACAATCACCCATGGTAGATCTCTCACCAGCGTGAATAATATTCTTCATGAGGGTGTTTCATCCTCAATAAATTCTTAGAGAAAATCCAACAGCATAACCTTAACATAAAATTCACGTATATGCAAATGAGCTCCAAAAAACCCTTTTATATTTTCCCTCAAAACCCAATGTCCCTTTTTGGAGAATAAAAATTTATTTTATGAAATATAACTTCCTTCAAACATGGGCACCCATCTCAAAGGGGTATAAGCCACTAAAAATTTAAATAAATACTTAAGCTCACTTTTTAGTAAAACATTATAACTTAAGCATTTATTTAAAATAAACCACCTAATTTGCAGAAAGCACCGTTGAGACATCAAATACAGAAACTGAGTGTACCAAAATGATACTACCACCAAGGGACTAAGTTGGTGCTGAAACGGTGACTTTCTAAAAATAGACATGGGCTCCTAGAAATGTGGAGCATAGACCCAAAGTCAAAAAATGCTTCTGAAAGTGTCACCGTGAAGCTCTCTCCAAACTGAGCTCAATGCCACAAAATGATAGTCCTCATAAGTTGCTAACGAGTCTCCAAGAACTGTGGAGTTCCCTTCCCAAACCCATTAGCCTATGGGAACCTGAAGAATAGGCTAATGACCACCAAACTAACTAGGCTTGAGAAGGGGACATTACAGTCTGTTGGATTCAGGACAGACAACTGAGAGGGGGGGTGAATCAGTTGTCCAAAACTTGCTCTTAATTTAAACACTTAAATCTACTTTGTTATTCAGCAGCATAATAATTAATCAACCATGAAAGCATAAAGCATTAACACAAGAGCAGAAACACATCAACACATGAGACACCAAGATTTTGACATGGAAAACCCGGTCAAGGGAAAAACCACGGGGTGATTAACCCAAAATGTATTCTCTGTTAGAAGAATAGAAAGAACAAATGGCACATGCTAATTAGGGCTCACTGCCTGAGCACACTACTCACAAGAGGCCCACTGCCTACAAGAGACACATTGTCTACAAAGTAACAAGTATCACAAACTTGAACTGGAGAATAGCATCTTTACCATGCTTGGATCAGTTCCATTTAAGCCCAAAAACTTTTGCTCTGCTTTTCACTCTCTTCCTCGCTACCACACACCCATCCACACAAGACACACCTTTGAATGACTTCACAATCTCTTATTTATACAAGGCATCGACTTAGGAACAATCATCTAAGTCAGCAAACACCTATAAGAACATTTGCAAGACGTGTAATACATCCGGTCGGCCAGTCTTAGGAAGAACACCAACATCCGGTGGTTATTCTTCAAATGTGAACTCTAACTTCAATGCAGACCACCAACATGAACTGTACACAATCCAAAGATCACCACAACCTTTCCTGAATCACCAAGAACATCTGCACTTCATCTGCTTACTGGAATTCTTTTCTCCTTCAACTGAAATTTCAAGAACACAGTCTGTCATCACTGTCACAATGGAATAGGTGCTTCCGGACCTTAAAACCACAAACCAATCAAGTTGATACTTCACAAGGACATCCTCAACACTCCCTCAAATCCACAGAATGGGACAATGTATTTCTAGATCTCACCGGACCTATCTGTGTCACTATGTCACCTCTAAACACCTACCAGAACCAATTCTACTTGAGTGGCCATAAATTCTTCAGATCTTCATGTGGACCTTTGAAAACTTGACTAGATCATCTCAGGACTTATATCCGCAAACCCTTTAAACTACATCCTTTGATCTGCATCTTAGCTAGGGTCTTCACTTCACTGTCTCCAATGCTCCTCTCTGCTCATCCAATCCTTCTCATCAATGCAACATGAGTATGTTGACATCAATGACAACACCGGTTAGACCCATACTTGCAACAATCTCCCCCTTTGTCACTGATGGCAACATATGATGTGAAAAACCATCAAGACACGAACTTCTCTTTACTGTCACAACTCTCCCTATCAGCAACAACCATTCACATGTCTTCTCTTCCTTTACTGCTCCCCCTTTGATCATCAACCACTTATTTTTCACATGTATTCTCTCCCCCTTTGACATCAATGGCAAAGGGCTCATACTTGCAACTCCAACACTTCAGAATCATACCAGCTACTCCCCCTGAGTAGCAGCTCCCCATCATCAATCCGGATCACAAGATATGACTGTGATATCCACCGGACTGATGCACATCAGTGCACCTTAGTTCATCACCGGAGGGGCAATAACCCCTAACTTCTCCCTGAGATACTCAAAAGAGTCCTTGGGAAGAGGTTTAGTAAAGATATCTATAATCTGATCCTTGGAGGGCACAAACTCCAATCTAACTTCATCCTTGTTCACTTGCTCTCTTAGAAAGTGAAACTTGATAGATATATGCTTAGTCTTAGAATGCAACACCGGATTCTTAGATATATTTATGGCACTTGAATTATCACAGAATATAGTGATAGGCTCCTCATACTCTACTTTAATATCTCTTAGCATCTGCTTCATCCACAAAACTTGAGTGCAACTACCTGCTGTTGCAATGTATTCTGCTTCAGTTATAGACAAAGATATTGCCTCTTGTTTCTTGCTTAGCCAAGAAACCAATCTCTTTCCCAAAAAGAATGCTCCACCACTGGTACTCTTCCGGTCATCCACATCTCCTACCCAATCTGCATCTATATATACATGAAGAGAGAAATCATGATCTCTAGGATACCACAAACCATACTCAACTGTCCCTTTTAGATATCTAAAAATCCTCTTGATTGCCATGACATGAGATTCTCTGGGATCAGCCTGGAATCTACCAACAAGACCAATAGCCTGCATAATGTCTGGTCTAGTTTGAGTGAGATTCAATAGTCCTCCAATCATTGACCTATACTTTGTCTGATCAGCCTTAGGAGAATCATCTTCTTTGCTCAATTTACATCCGGTAGACATAGGAGTATGCATTGGTTTTGAATCTTCCATCCCAAATTTCTTCAACAATTCTTTCACATATTTAGTCTGAGAAATGAAGATTCCTTTCTTTGTTTGAGTGATTTGTAGACCCAAGAAGAAATTCATTTCCCCAAGCATGGACATCTCAAACTCATTTTTCATTTGATTTGCAAAAGTTTTGCACATACTATCTCTTCTTCCAAAAATGATATCATCAAGAAACACTTCAACAATCAAGATGTTTTCATGATCAATTTTGAAATACAAATTACTGTCAGCAGTACCTTTGTTGAAACCAATCTTCAAAAGATGCTCATCCAACCTTTCATACCAGGCTCTTGGGGCTTGCTTTAGTCCATACAGAGCTTTCTTCAACTTGCAGACCATATCACCATGATCAGACAATTGAAATCCATCCAGTTGCTCAATGTATACTTCTTCTTCCAAGTCACCATTTAGGAAGGTAGACTTGACATCCATCTGATATACTTTGAAGTCCTTGAAGGCAGCATAAGCAAGAAATAATTTGACTGCTTCAATTCTTGCCACTGGAGCAAAGGTTTCTTCAAAATCAACTCGTTGAGAGTAGCCCTTGCAGACCAATCTGGCTTTATTTCTGATTACATCACCAACTCCATTCAGTTTGTTCTGAAAGACCCATTTGGTTCCAATCACATTCTTGTCTCTAGGTCTGGGAACAAGATCCCAAGTGTGATTTTTCTCAATTTGCATCAGCTCTTCTTCCATTGCTTTAGTCTAGTTTTCATCATTGCAAGCTTCATTTACTGTCTTAGGTTCAATCCTTGAAATCAGACAATACTCATCTGAGTTTTGAGCAATTCTTCTTCTTGTTTGCACACCTTTGCTTTTATCACCTATGATCTAATCTTTAGAGTGGTTCAGTCTTACATACCTGGGAACTTTGGCATTTTCCTGCACTTCTAATTCTTGATCAGGCTCATTATGACTCATCTCTTCTCCCTGAATTATCGGATCTGTTTGATTCTGAGTACCGGAAGGAGCTAGGGCTCCTTGAATCAGAACACCATTCTGATCAACTTCATCATATTCATAAAACCTTGAAGGTTTCTCAATTCCTCCATCAACCTTCACATTTGTACTTTCTATCATCTTTCTCAGTCTCTTATTATAACACCAGTATGCTTTGCTTTGAGTGGAGTAACCCAAGAATATTCCTTCATCACTTCTAGCATCAAACTTGCCTAGATCTTCATCTCTTTTAATGTAACATTTGCTACCAAAGACTCTGAAATACCTCACAGTGGGAGTGATTCCAAACCAAAGTTCATAAGGAGTTTTACCGGTATTGCTTCTGATTTGAACTCGATTGTGAGTATAGACTGCAGTGCTGATAGATTCTCTCCAAAACATCTAAAGAACGTTTGCTTCCATCATCATTGTCCTAGATGCTTCCTGGATGGTCCGGTTCTTTCTCTCCACTACTCCATTCTACTGTGGACTCCTAGGAGTAGACAACTGTCTCTTTATACCATGCTTCTCACAAAAATCTATGAACTCACCGGATGTGAATTCACCACCTCTATCAGACCTCAGACATTTCAATTTTAATCCGGTTTCATTTTCTACCATAGCCTTGAAATTTTTGAACTTCTCAAAAGCTTCTGATTTATCTTTCAGAAAGGTAACCCACATCTTCTGGGAATGGTCATCAATTAATAGCATAAAATATCTATCACCTTGCACACTCTTGATTCTTGTCGGACCACATAGATTAGTATGAACTAAGTCCAATAATTTGGTAGAAAATTGATCCTTGCTTCTAAATGAGATTCTGCTTTGTTTCCCCAACTGACATTCTTTGCACAAACTATTTGTAGGTTTTATCAATTTTGGAAGGTCTCTTATAGCTTGAGTATTGCTTATCTTGATGATATTATCAAAATTCACATGACACATCCTTCTATGCCATAACCAACTTTGATCAACTTGTACAAACAAACAACTTTTACCAGTACCAACTAAATGAAAGATATTACCTTTTGTTTGAGTACCGGATGCAATCTCTGTTTTGGAGCTTTCAAAGATCCTACATTTTCCATTCTTGAACTGAAGATCATAGCCTTTGTCCACCAGCTATCCAACACTGAGAAGATTGTGCTTCAAGCCTTCAACATACAGTACATTACCGGTTTTGTTCTTTCCATCAAAAGAAATAGTTCCCCTGCCTCTGATTCTACCAGCAGAATTATCACCAAACTTTACCACTCCTCCTTCATACCTTTCCAAATCTAAGAACTTATTTTTGTCACCTGTCATATGGTGAGAGCATCCATTATCAATGACCCAATCATCCTTTTCTTCAACTTGGGCAGCCAGAGCTCTTTCTACAACTTTATGATTGACAAATTCAGAGGGCATTGGATCTTCTTCCTTGATGGCAATAAACACCCATTCACTTCCAGATTTGTTTCCTGTTTCTGATTCATTATCTGTTACTCCTTCATTACCATCTTCTTCATGAACATAATAACAATTCTTTTGGAACCTTGATCTGTTAGGATTTGGCCTTGAAAATCTTTCTAGACATCTTGAGGCAAAATGACCAATCTTATTGCAGTTAAAACACTTAAAGGGCAATTTTCCTTCATACTTACCAGATCCTCTTGGCAGTCTCTTTGCAATGAGGGCTTCAAGTTGAGTTGTTTCTGCTTCTTCTTCCATGTCTTTTCTTGCTTTTTCATACCATGATAGTTTCCTTGAAGAATTTTCTCCCAGATCAAGCCTTTGTTTACCTTTTATAGAGGCGCTAGCTCTGAAAGTAGATTCAGTCTTGGGGGGGTCATCTCCAAACTCAGACATTTCAAATGCAACCAATTTACCAGCCAATTGATCTCTTGTGACAGTTGTATGGGCTCTGAATTCTTCAATGGCAGAAACCTTGGCTTTATAAGAAGCAGGAAGGGATCTGAGAATTTTGCCAACAATCTCATCTTCATCCAAGGCTCCACCAGCATTTCTAATTCCACAAACAAGCTCATTTACTCTTGGCATAAAAGTAGAGATATTCTCATCTTTTCTCATCTTCAGATTTTCAAATTTTCCTTTCAGACTTTGTAACCTTGCACATTTGACAAACTTGTCTCCTTCATGCAGAAGTTCCAGTTTTTGCCAAATCTCAAAAGTGGTTGGTAGGTCAATAACACTTGAGAGTTCTGTATCAGATAACACGCTTAAAAGAGCTTCAATAATTCGTAGATTATTTTCAGCATCTGTAATTTCAGTTGTGGATTTCAGACCACCCTGTGGAGGTGTATACTGTGTTATAGCCATGGTCCAGTACGCCGTACCCATACATTTCAAGTGACATTTCATGCGACCTTTCCATAGATTAAAGTTGGTTCCATCAAACTTCGGACTATCCTTCGTGTAAGACGACATCCTGGATCTCCTCAATTGGTTAAGCTCCTTTCAGAGGAACTTAGCTCTGATACCAATTGTTGGATTCAGGACAAACAACTGAGAGGGGGGGGTGAATCAGTTGTCCAAAACTTGCTCTTAATTTAAACACTTAAATCCACTTTGTTATTCAGCAGCATAATAATTAATCAACCATGAAAGCATAAAGCATTAACACAAGAGCAGAAACACATCAACACATGAGACACCAAGATTTTGACGTGGAAAACCTAATCAAGGGAAAAACCATGGGGTGATTAACCCAAAATGTATTCTCTATTAGAAGAATAGAAAGAACAAATGGCACATGCCAATTAGGGCTCACTACCCGAGCACACTGCTCACAAGAGACCCATTGCCTACAAGAGACACACTGTCTACAAAGTAACAAGTATCATAAACTTGAACTAGAGAATAGCATCTTTTCCATGCTTGGATCAGTTCCATTTAAGCCCAAAAACCTCTTCTCTACCTTTTGCTCTCTTCCTCGCTACCACACACTCATCCACACAAGACACACTTTAGAATGAATTCACAATCTCTTATTTATACAAGGCATTGACTTAGGAACAATCATCTAAGTCGGCAAACACCTATAAGAACATCTGCAAGACATGTAATACATCTGGTTGACCAGTCTAAGGAAGAACACCAACATCCGGTGGTTATTCTTCAAATGTGAACTCTAACTTCAATGCGGACCACCAACATGAATTATACACGATCCAAAGATCACCACAACCTTTCCTGAATCACCAAGAACATCCGCACTTCATCTGCTTACTAAAATTCTTTTCTCCTTCAACCGGAACCTCAAGAACACAATCTGTCATCACTGTCACAACGGAATAGGTGTTGATAATTGAGAGGGGGGGTGAATCAGTTATCTTAATTATTTCAACTTTCTGAACTTTCTTGATAATTAGTGCAACATAAATTCAAACAAGCAAACATAAGCATGAAATAGAAATACACATGACACAATATTTTTGATGTGGAAACCCTGTTAAGGGAGAAAACCACGGGGTGATTAACCCAAGATTGTATTCTCTGTTAGAAGAATGGAAGTACAAAAATGACACTTGCCAATTAGGGCTCACTGCCTGAGCACACTGCTCACAAGAGGCACACTACCTACAAGAGACACACTGTCTACAATTTATAAAGAGTGTAATACAATACTTGAACTGATAAGGAGCATCAACATATGCTGGAGTTCAGTTCCGGTTAGGCTCTGTATACTGATCTGCTGCACTTCATCTTTCCTCTTCTTTTATGCTGCTCTTCTTTCACATACTTGATCTTCCTTTCTGCTTTTATTCGGCTCTACTACTATTGTTCGTACATCACTTTCAACCACAACACTTTTCATAACTAAATCCATCTTGTATATATATCTGCACAAGTGATTTCATCACCTTTCTAGTCGGCACCCGGAATAGTCAATCTTTTCACAAACTCTGATCTGTCGGCTGAATCCTTGCACACCAAGTAATGCGGATCAAGGATATACATGTGGAAATCATTAATCATGTCAGCTAAACATAATTCATGCCTTCATAACCTTTACCAACATCAGTAACACATCCGGAATAATGTCTGATTGTTCTGCCAGTCAGTTCTTCCTCTGTTCACACTGTCACTTGGGAACCTGACACTCAAGCATTCATATCTCTTTATCCTTTCCACACCGGAGGCTCAAACCTTGGAATCTATCAGTCAAGATACTCCTCTTGACTTCCCCAAATCCGTACTTCACTGAGATACTTTTGTTGAGAGATCCGGACCTGTCTATCAGACCTTACTGACTACTCTATTCTTGTTTACCGGACCACAACATTCT